>VWZS01005903.1:138690-175482 GCA_013397075.1 Rhabdornis inornatus
AGGAAAGGAAAGGAAAGGAAAGGAAAGGAAAGGAAAGGAAAGGAAAGGAAAGGAAAGGAAAGGAAAGGAAAGGAAAGGAAAGGAAAGGAAAGGAAAGGGTGGTCTGACAACCTTATTCTGAGGTTTTTTTTTCCCTTTGTGTAGTTAATAAATTTCTTTTTATACCTTCTTAAGTTTTAGGCCTGCCTTGCTTCTACTCCTCGTTCTGTCTCACAACAGAAAATGAGTATAACTTAATTGGCAAATCAAAACCATGACACACTCCAAGAAGAAAACTATCCTCCAGACTACAGTTAGGGTTTGAATAACTCACAAGAGGGTTTTGGTTTGAAAAAGCTGAGCTGCCAGCATGTTTCTGCAGCACTGAACCAGTTGTCCAGGTACACAGGCAAGGCTCCTCAGCCTTCTTCCAATCAAAGCCTATGATCCAAGGGGGCCAGGGAGAGCAAGAGAAAGCCACCTGGCTGCTCTGCAGGCTCCAGGGCAGTGGAGAGAGACCTGTGTTCACACTACATGACACAGCTGCCAACAAGCTATCTCAGGGGCCAAAGATTGTCCACAAAACTACAAGTGCAGGAAGGACTCCTTTCCCTCACTCACTTGACAAACTCATCCACAGAGCACATTGCACTTCTGGGCTCAGCCTTCAGGGCTAAAGGGCTAAAGCAAGTTAAGATATCCCAGTTAGCCTGGATCTTTGCCACAGTGCAGAACAAGCCCCAGCACCCACAGAACAATGGGTCGACCGTCAAGGCCCCTGTGATCATCACTGGTTGTCAGGAATTGTTTCTCAAGCCCTTCTCACACAGGCATTCTCCTCTGAATGACAACTGCCCTCCAGGTGACAGAGTATTCACCTGGGAGACAAGTGTCCACAGCAGACATCATTCCCAGAGAGGAATACTCTCCTGGGCTCTGGAATGAGGTGATTCACCTTGCACTTGGGTTCTCTGCTTTGGGTGCCAGAAAACTGGGTCAAAAATTCCTAGGCTTAGGCAGGCAAATGATGAAAGGTTTGGGCTCTGCAAGATGCTCCAGTTTCCTTCTGGAAAAACTTTCAGAAGCCTGACATCTGCTCCATGGCAAAACATAACATTTTTCTACACTCAGAAGAATCTGTAGGATGAGAAAAGTGTTTCCTGCCCAGTCATGACACACACCAGTGTTTTTCCATCAGCTGAGAAAGCTCCCCAGAGAGATGGGCTCCCTCTCAGCCTCCCCTTTGACAGAGTCCTCCAGGTGTCAAGTGGAAGCCAAGGACAGCACCGGGAACCAGGCAGGTACTCCCTGTGTTTCAGAGGAGTGGGAATGAAGACCTGGTATAAGGCAAGTGAGGCTCTGTGGATGCACCTGAGGTGGAGTCTGGTGTTTCCTGCTGAAAGAGTCTGTGGACAGGAGGAAAGGTGCAAATGAAGTGATGTGACATAGACAGAGTGTCTGGTATCTCTGCAACATGCCAGAGATGTGGCACCAGGGCACATCCCTCCAGATTCCTGATTGCCAAGAATTTTCCTTCCCTTCTCCTCCTACGAGCACAGTACCACGGGGCACTGTCTCAGTGCAAGCTGGTTTGTACCGGGCAGTGAATTTGGCCACTGACAGGAGAAACAGCCTGGCCTAATAGACAGGCCCCCAGAGAACAGAGATAGGACAGAATTGGAGATAGACAAGGATTTGATCCAATGAGTCCCAGCCTAAGCTGCAGAGAGCTATTGGTCAGAAAGATGGGCAGCTGAACTTTGAACCAATCACAAGCGCTTACCCGGAAACATTAAGAAAGGTATTTAAGATGAAGTCAGAACAATAAATAAGCTTTTTGTCACATGGATCATAGAGTGCAGTGTCTTCTGTCTCAGACACTGCGCCAGTCAACGTTACAGGGCACGGATCCACAAGTCCCAAATCTTGCAGCTTCTACAGATGAGGTCTTGGATGTTACTCTATTTCCTCCCCATGTCCAAGAGGACATTTTCAGAGAACATTTTCAGGTCCCACATGACAGCAAATCTTGCTCTGATGGTTCCACTCACAGTGCAGTGTCACCACATGATAATTCTCCACCTGATCTTTCTGCTGTTTCCTCATCTCACACATGGGTGTAGTTTACAAGTGACTTGGGAAGGTCTGTAGGTTACAAGAATATCTATGGCTGGCACTGAGAAAAGGGGAGGGAGGTTATGGAACTAGTGCATGCTGCACTGAAGGGGTGAGGCCGGCAGAAGGTCCTGGTTTCTCATGGACACTGTGCCCTGTTGATCCTCTGCTCCTGGATGTTAGAGCTGGTGTTGTCCAGTTCCTCAGCCAGGGGTTGGAGTGGTTTTCATGTCCACTCTGGACCTCAGCCCTCAGGAGTGCAGCACCTGTGCTGACTGGGATCTCTTCTTTTGAACTGCATGGAAGACATGTGAAGCTGAGACTTCCTCAGTGAGATTTGGGATGACCCAGATCTTTGAGGTTTCTCCAGGGTTAATGATCTGATCTACCTTTGAGTGATTAGGAGACCTCCCCTTTGTGACCTTAGTCTTTGAAAGGCCCTTGAAGGTAAAGGTTAACCAGCCATGTGGACAGGAGTTTTCCCTGTACATCATGTGAAGCCCTCTCCTCCACAGACACTGTCACAAGAGTCTCTCCCCATGACAGGCTGCTTCATCACCCACTGCAAGCCAGCATGAAGAGCAGGATGTGAAGAATCATGGAATTACAGAATAATTCAGGTTGGAAAAGCCCTCTGAGATTATCAAGTCCAACCCTTAACCCAGCACTGCCAAACTCACCACTAAACCATGTCACCAAGCACCACATCCACACATTTTTTGAATACCACTAGGGATGGTGGCTCCACCACTGTCCTGGGAAGTTGTCGCAATGCCTGACCACACTCTTAGTGAAGAAATTTTCCCTAATATCCAGCCTAAAACTCCCCTGACACAACATGAGGCTGTTTCCTTTTGTGCTGTCACTTCTTACCTGGGAGAACCCTGAGCCCCACCTGTCTGCACCTTCCTGTCAGGACAGGGTGACCAGTGCTACAGAGTGACCAATTCAGGCTCTGGGACACAGCTACAGCTGAGTATCTCTCCTCTCTCCACCTGCATAATAGCTCCCTGCAGCCCTGGCTTCAACACTTGCAAAGAGGCAACTCAACAGGATATGCAGGGGACCTGCAAATTGGTATCACTTCCAGTTTAATTCCTTCCATGTCACTTGTGCCACAGGCACATAAATGCAGAGGAAGATATCCTTCTGAGAAACACACATAGAGCCCTGCTATTTCCTTGTTTTGTCAAGGAATTTGCTATGGGAAGCAGCTCTCAGGAGATGGGAATATTGCTGACTTGTGTTACAGAAAATGGAAGTAACATTTTAAACATTGACCTTATACTAATCAGCATGAGGCACAAAAAAGAGTTCACATCACCTACTGTCTCTCCAGGTGAGTTTTGAAACAAATTCAGCAGAGAATAAATTAAAAATTCAGAAATCATTATATGACGGATCTGGATGTGTTTCTTTACTAATAAACACAGATACAATGTAAACCACATTTCAAATGCATCATTCTCAAAAGGAGACAAAATGGACTTCAGCTTTAGTAGAGCCTCTGTTCTTTGTTCTACCAACTTCAGTGGAATGAAAAATTGGAAGTTTTGATTATAACTATTTTTTAAAAAGGACACTGCAGGCAAGACAATGGCTCTGTGTCTGACTTGGCAGAGTAGGTTACTAAATATTACATATTGAGCACATGCTGCTACACTGTAGAGAATGTCAAAGCAGCAAGAAAGCAGGAGATTTTGTTTTTTGGAGAGGTTCTCTGGTAGATGGGCTTTTGGCATTCCCAAGGCACAACAAAGCAGAGTGGCACTGAGGAAATAAAATACATGAGTTGAATGTTCTTGCTAAAGCTACAAGTAGGATATTTCAGCAGGCCCTTCTCAGTTTTAAGATGAGATGAAGGGTTCTGTTCTTTCACCATTAGTTCCAGGGAGAAACATCACCTGCATTTTCCATAATTTCTTTGTGAACCATAAGCATAAAACCAAATTTTAAATTCAACTTTGTTTTTTGGACTGTAACTCTGTACCAAGGGCCGAAATCTCTTCCTCGGGAAGAATGATGCAGAATCTGCTCCTTCTTCTCCCCACTGGATGAGTTATCTCTAAAACCCCTAATACCATCCCCAGCCCACTCCAGCTCAAAGGCCTCAAAGCCCCATTCTGGGGAGTGCTGGTCCCAGCTCAGCCCCTGCTGATCTTGGTTTGAATCCCAAAAGTGAAGCAGTAAGGCTGTCAGTTCCTTATCTGCTCCCTTTCCAAAAACATGTGTGAAAACAGAGTAACCAGTCATTTTTCCTTGATGGTACTTCCACTGCCTGCAATAAATTATGGATTTTTTCTTTCTGATTAATCAAAGTTCACAGGAACTAAAACAACATTTCAAAACAGAAACAGCATAATGGCATTTTGGCGGCTTTCAAAAATTAACACTTAGATCTATTACTTAATGAAAGTTTAACACTGACAACCCCAGCATTTTATTTCAAAACCCTCCAGAGCCTCTGCTATCCTAAGCACCAGAACATGTACTATGTTAACATATTTGTAATTAAACAATACCATAGGACAATTAACATGCAACTTCACCCTGGTAATGATCAATAAGGGGATGCACCAATGAGACAAGATAGTTCCCCTGGGTGTACTTTAAGCCATCTTATTTTACATGTTGGACCTTATTTGGATATCTGCCTCACACTGAGGCTGGACTGCACTCTACAAATGCCTGTTTTTTTCTCACAAGTCAGAGAAATTAGCCCAGAAAGACTTTTCCAGGCATCTGCACTTAAACAAATGAATCTCAATCCAGTCACAGAAAACAAACACCATATCTGACTCCAACAGCTGAGATGCAGTTTAGACCTCTGAAGTCTTGCTACACTGCTTTAGAATCTTACAGGTCTTGGCACACATTTTATTAGCAGCAACTTCAAATTCACTGGTAGATCACTGATGCAAACATTGACTACTGTCAGGCCTGCCACCAATCCCTGCAGCAAGTCCTGAGAAATACCAGCTTTCCCACTGACAATCACCTTACAAGTATTTTTTCACCTTTAATTCATATAATATCTGCTCTTCTTCTGGGAGCTAATATTTCACTTTAGCTGCACATAGCACAACTGTTCTGTGCTGCATTTACTAAGTAACCTCTCTGTCAAACTTGTACTTTCCACAAAGAATGAAATCAGGGATGTTTGACAAACCTGTTTTCCACAGTTTGCCACAACTGTGGCCATTAGTCTCAGACTCCCCTTGAGCTTCTAAAACCTGGATTTCTCTTTGCTCACAGAGTCTCCTTCAGCCAACAATTCTGTGAGTTCCTGTTCTCACATCCTGGTATCCATGATCCCATCACATGGCACCACATCATCTGCAGTCCCTTGGTTTTCTACCATAATCTCTCTGCCCCTTTTCTATTTTCCTATTTGCCCAATATCTTTGCGGGACATGCTGTACAACATGCTCAGCTGGAGATTAAAAGAAGCAAAGTGTTCCCTAAGCAAATCCAAACTTTCTTTCCCTTATCTTATATATAATGAGAAAAAAAAAAAAAAGAGTGCATAAATACTTTTTATCTTTCCTTGATGTTCCAGGCTCTTTGCATTCTTTTCCTTTATTTGCACTGGTTGTTCCTAATGGACAAGCCTGGGGTATACAGCAAAGCCTGTTTTTCCCTTTGCAGTAATCCTTGATTTGGGGACACAGTGAGGGATGGAGCAGCAATGGGGTCACAGAGGTTTGGTTATCCTGACTTGTGCAGTCATCTGGTACTTAGTCCTGGATCAAGGGCTTTAAACAGTTCCCCACTTGGCTCTGGCAGGAAATGCAGCCCACCATCTGCAGACATGGTGGGGCTAATTGCAAAACACACCCTAGGCTCAAACATGGTGTAAGTAAAGAAGCAGGCAGGGTTGCTCACCATATATTTTCTGAATTCCTTGGAGGTCATCCTGGGGCAGTTTGAAGTTGTGTGTTTCCATGTACTGGTAGAAAGGAGCCATGATAGCACTGGGATCATTGGAGTGTTCCAGACCCAGCGCGTGCCCCAGCTCATGGACTGCGACCAGGAAGAGATCGTTCCCTGTGGGAGGAACACACAGCCAGGTCAGCACACAGCCACGGCCTCAGGCCATCCCAAGCCCCTCTTACCCATAAAGCCAGAAGCAAATGTTTTGCTTTCCTACTGCACAGCAGGCCACAGTGCCAGAGTCAGCTCCTGGAGACAGTTTTAGTCCCAAAAGCCTGCATAGCCTTTAGCCATTGTCACAAAATGGGCCAGAGGCTGCCAGCCCCAGAGCAGGTAAAACAGGCAGAGCCTGGAGTGAAAGGATACTGACTATAGACTCTTTTGTAGAGAATTTACAGAAAATTACCAACAAAATGGTCACTGTGATACCACTGGCTCCTTATCTAAGTGCTGCCAGGAGAGGTGAGAGCACAGACTGTCTGCTAATCAGTGGTGGGGCGAGCGCTTTGTGCCCCCTCGGGGTCCTCTGGTGCCATGCTCTCCTCTGCGCTGGACCAACAAATCACAGAGAAGGTCTGCAGGCACCTGGCAAGGCAGGACAAAGGACAGAGAAGACCAAGATAACACCCACTGTCCCATGTGGGCAGCCCCATCTCTTCCAGTATGGGCTCCTCAACATGCTTATACTCTGCTGAACCCCTGGCGCTGCCATGTGTGCAGGAGCTGAGCACAGGTAGCTCCATCCTGCCCCACTCCATCACATGGAAAGGGCTGGGTAGGATCCCAGTGGTGGAAGACTGAAGGAAGAAGGAGGAAAGAAGTGTCAAGACCCGACAGGAAAAAGAACGGATGAGGAGCCCTGTCTGGTGCAGAAGCTAGGAGCAGTGCAAAGTGGGGGTACCTTCAACTCTACAGGCACACATTCCTCTTCAGTCCCACAGGCCTGGGAACTTCATCTCTTTGATCTAGTGTGGTCCCTGGATGTCCTACCCCATAAGGGCACTGGAAAGTGACCCAGGCAATGCTGTGTAGGGATGAAGACACAGCCAGCAAGAACTGATGTAAGGGTCTCCTCACAGCAGTAAAATGTCTGAGCCCTCAATTCTGCCTGAATTTGGGCTCCTCTGTTTTTGGCTGGTTTTTGGCAAGGCAGAAACCAAGAGCACTTGCAATCAGACACTGGCAATCGGTTGTCAGTGGCAGCTCAGTGGCTGCTCTGCAGCCTCTCCAAAGGGCTTCCTCACACCTCCAACTGCACCTGCCTTGGAGGTACCAAAGCTCAGTTCTGTGCTGAGCTCTCTCTGAGAGGGTAGTTACAACAGTGACTCACACAGAACTATCTCCACTTTTTAAATAGTTACTGCTTCACTGTTACCCATAAAAACATGACAAAGGAGTTTCAGGGGTCTGCGAGCCTCCACAGCAGGAAGCTTTGCCAGCATCTGAAGATACCTGAAGTCAGTACCAAACAGTGCTGCCCCAGCCACACATACCACCCCAAAATGGTTAAATGCTCTAAATATTTGAGTTAGAGGGTGAAAGTATCTGAATATGCAAGACATCTTAAAATATACAAATGCATTTCAAACAAATTTTCAAACACAATTGTCCAAAAACACATACAGCCTAAAATTTAGTCACATATTTATGTAAAATTTTAGAATTTTTGTATTTCAGAAATTCAAATGGAGACCTACTTAGTAATTTTTTCATATCTGTTGCTGAAAAATCTGGTGTGTGCAGAACAAGTCAATACAATGTCCAACAACATAATATAAAATCCATTAAGTAGTTTTATGGTAAAGTTAGGAGGACTGATCACTCTTCACAGGTTTTCAAAAACACTCAAGCTTAGAAGATGCACCAGATTCCAAATCGGATCCAGAGATTCAATGTCCTTTTGCAAAATTCAATGGACTTAGTCTCCTCTATCACCTAAATGTTAATGAAAGCATCATTTTCACTGCTACCACAACTATTCACACATAGTAGTTGTGAAGTCCATAGAAGTCCACAGTAAAGGTCACTCAGTACAGAACTGACCTCATGAGACTCTGCTCATCACCCACCACAGGCGCACATTCTGTGCCTGTGCTCAGGGACCTCTTCCCTCACCTTCCCTTGGTGGTATTTTCCTCCTTGCTAAAGTATCTGCAGTATTTGTGCTGCCAGCAAGTCTAGAACTTGTCTCTATGTAACTCTACATATAAATCTATGGAAGTCACTTGCCTCTATGTGCTAAAACTTTACCAAGAGCATAAGATCAGCCACTATCTTAAGTTAAATTAGTTTTAAATAGCTTTCAATCACTTGCTTCTGCCCAAAATAAACGCCAGCCCACTTTACAGGTGGAAAATGAATCCCACAGACCCACAGGAAGGTTGAGGCTGGAAGGCACCTCTGCAGGTTGTCTGGTCCAATGCCCAGCGCAAGCAAGGTCAAGTAAAGCAGGTTGTCTTGTCAGGCTTTGAATGTCAAGTTTCTCGTACTGGGAAGCCGCACACAGGCAACTCCAGATATGCCAGGTGGAAAGCAAGGATCATTTCCTGCTGGCATTGGCCTGCTGCCCACACTCTTCCAGAGACAGCCCTGGGTGATATTGGCCTTCTCTGCTGCTGACTCATGTGCAACTTACTGTCAACCAGGAGCCCCAGGTCCTTCTGTGCAAAGCTGCTTCCCAGTCCCTAGACCACCAACAGCCCAGGGGCAGGGCTGTGCATTTCCCCTTGCTCACCTTCCTTAGGTTCCTGTTAGCCTGTTCCTCCAGCCTCTCGAGGTCTCTCAACATCACTGGTGTTATCAACCACTCCTCAAATTTCCTGTTATCTTCAAACTCGCTGAATGTGCACTCTGCTACATCTCTGATCTCATTTCATCAAGATATTAGCCAGTACTCATCTCATGCAACTCCTCTGACATATATCCTGAACTTCTCCATCTCGTGGTTACTGCAGCCAAGGATGCCACTGATCTTCACACTACCCACATTTCTTCAGTTATCAGGTCCAGCAGATCAATGTTGTTTGTTCCTTGATCACCAGCAAGACAACTAGTAAGAGTTCTGTGATGATCAGCAAGATGAAGGCTCATTCCTGAAGAAGTACCTCAACCACCATGGCGGTCAGGCCAACCAGCTCTTCCACTGCGGAAAAGAAGCACACTTTCTCCCAGCTGTGCTTTGGAAATACTTGTTCCTGGAAACACAGCTGTGGAAAGCAGCTGCTGCTGTCCAGTTTTAAACTACCATTCTGACTGGCAGTTGTGTGTGAGGATGTCACAAAGCACAGAAAATGTTGGCTGGGAAGCTTCATTGCAACTAGGGGTAAGAAACTCTCAAATGAACTGTCCCAGTTCCAGCACAGCCACAGCAGGCAGGTCAACAGTGGAGTAGAAAATCTCTCCTCCTCCATTGCCAGAGTATACCCAAACCAGAGCAGTGATAAACCCAGGGCGGTGCCTGGAGCAGATGGCGTAGAGCTCAAGAGAATTCCTAGAAAACGAACTGACCTCCACAGAAAGCAGGACAAGATTCTCCTCTCAGTTCTCTCCAAGTACCCTGATTCTCAGTGCTGTGGCTGCTTCTCATCTGTTTTTGCTGAAAGGCAGTCATGGCAGAAGCACAACTCCCTCTCCTTCTGCTCCCTGCCCTGGCCAAAAATTTCTCAACACTGTTTAATCCTCTCATCTGTCTATTCCAGCCTCCTCCCAGACACACCTGTTATCTTTTCCTTCCAGCATGCCCCTGTCATCTCCTTTCTCCATCCTGATGTACCCTCTAAGGGGGTCTCAGCTCTGAAACAACTACATCGTTCTCAGACAACAAGTGAGACAGCATTTCATGGGAGGAGGAGATGAGAGAAAGAAGTCTTAAGACCATTTCAGAAGCCCAGAGTTCCCAAAAGTCCAGCTCTGGATTCATCATCCTGTTAGCTCTTGGAGGGTCACTTGATATTGATATTGTTAAGCAACAAGTTCCCTTTAATTTGCCAGTGGTAGGGAATTCCATAGCATGGAGGAGAACACGATTATTTCCTTTTGAAAGGGTGGGCAAGGATTTGCTCTGAAAATACTGAGGTGTAAAACCACCGATGTGGTTCTCTCCTCCCACAGCACTCGGCCTGGAGCTGCATGGAGGGCTCCCTGTGTTCTCACCCATTGCTGAGCTGGAGGAGTCTGGAAAGTACCTTGTACCTCCCACATTGTTTCTGTTGGTTCTTGAACACACAGAAAGGTCTCTTGTTGCAGCCCATGTTTATCTTATTTTATTCAGTTTATTGTTATAATAGTTTGTTCCTATGTTCCCATATGTTTTCCCTGGTTGGTTTGTCCCCAAGTTGTATCCACCCCTAAAACTACCTTATTTGGCATTCCCTGCCCCTTGTCCATCATTGTAACCCTGCCCCTTGTTCCAGTCCCTTCCCTGTCCATCACTGTAACCCTGCCCCTTGCTCCAGCAGCTTCCTTGTCCATCATTGTGACCCCACCCCTTGTTCCAGCACCTTCCTTGTCAGTCTTACCCTGGGCCAATCCCTGGTTGTTCCACCCCCTTGGAAATCCCCTATTACTCGATGCCCCATTGGCCCATGTGACCTTTTCTTCTCCCCCTACTTCCCTCATTGGTTGTAACCCTGTAAGACCCTGCTCTCCACCCCTCCCCTAACGGCCCTTTATTGGTCAATTGTTTGTACCCACCCCCTGGTCTGCCCCAGTATTTAATCCCGAGCACACCCCTCCAACTGGAATAAACTCTCTGGAACCTCAGAAGCAGAGAGTCTCCATTGCCTCCTTTACCCAATCCTCAGCATGGGCCACACCAAAGAGCTGCTAGCTCTTAAGGTTCTGCTTCCAGGAAATTTCACCCTGGGGCAGTTCCCAATACTTGGCACGGCACTGGTGTGCCTCTAAAGAGCTAGCATGGGGTCTGGCAGCCTGTGGCAGTCTCTCACCTCCCAGTTCTCCACATTTCTTGCCCAAACAGCTTTCCCCGCAGTGTCCATCTTTTTGGAGCAAGATTCAGATGGAGAACTAACAGCCTAGCTTGACGCTTTGCTATGGAAAAAAGGTCAGGCAATGGGATACAGCTCCTTAGTTTCCTGTTCAACCCACTCCCCCACGGCCAAGTAACAAGAAAAACTTGCACTCTGAGTATCCCAGGCACCTGGGTAAGACAGTAGGGTTAAGAAGGAGCTGTACTTGGATAAAACAGTCCCAAGAGAAATACAACCATTTTTGCTCATTTGCACCATCTACAAAACAAACAGGTCTGGTCAGAGACCTGCCTGAGCTTCCTCCTTTCCAGTTCTCAGGAGGCAGCCCAAAGTCCGTCAGTGAGCACCAGAAGAAAGATGACCTTGTAAAACTGGCAAGAGTAAGTCGGCTCACTGAGCAAAATAGTTTGACCTGCTGTGCTAAACACAAAGAAGCAGTTAATTTAGCTTTGAAGTTGCTGATGTGTTTTCCTTACCAGCACAATGTTATCACCACAGAAAATGACAACTGAGGACACACCTACAGCACTATAAAAGCATCTTCCATTATCATGATGCAACACCAGGTGAATACGCTGCTTACCTTACATCCAGCTCAATGGCTCTATACACCTTGAAACATGGGTTTAAGTTGAATTTTCTAAATCAAAAACGATCTGTTTTCAGGAAAAACTTCATTAGGTGGTGTGCTCCCAGATGAGCTAACTTAATTTAGATAAACTGGAATATAATCCCACATCAAACCCAGATCTTTGGTGAAAGGACTTTTAAATGGTTTGTAACATTGCACCTTTCCCTGAAGAATAAAGAAACACAAGGTTTTATTGCAACTGCACAGAGAACACTGGAGTCATAGATAAACCATTTATGTATGAACTTCCTTCAACTCTCAAACTCCACCCCTCCTGATTTTCGGATTTTAGTCTTCCTCTGGAAAAACCATTCAATGGACAACAGACACCTTGAGAGAGCTTTTTTTTGTTAAGGTGCCAGCACATGCCTTCTTGTACAGTGTCATTCCTTTTAACTATGAAAATCCATACCAAAACACTTTATTTGGCTAAGTAACTCACTGAATAATTCCTGTAGGTCAGCAAAGCCACCTGTTTGAAATGCCTTTCAGTTGGCAGCAGCAGTCACAGGGACTCCATTAGGGCAGTGCTACCAGTTACTGCCATCAGTGTTTATCCCTGAGCACAGCTGTACACATGGGTAGGCTCTGGAGAGCACACAGCACTGGGGACTGCAAATCCAGGACACAGCTTCTAAGACAACAGAAGTACAAATAGTATTGCATATCTGATTAACAGCAGAAAAGAGACTGCATCTCTGCTCTTTGTCGTGTTAGTTTTATACTTTATGAGCTGTATCATGCTGCCAACACATTTACATATTGCAGTGTACTCAGACACAATTAAAAAAACATATGAAGGTTATATTTTGAAATTTTATTAAAGTAAGAATGATACTGAAGAAGTCAGATGATAGATTGTGTGTGACAATAGCATGCCTCAGGTAATTACATAAGAGATGTTGTGAACTAAACATGCTTTAAATACACTAAAATGATCCCTTCCACCTCAAAAGCCATGTAGAGACAACTGTTTCCCAAGCACAGCTTAAAGAAGCTTTAGGGCTACTCTAAGCTATGCCTTGGTTGTTGCATCTCCAGACCTAGTAGGTCTGACCTGTCCCACAGAAGAACATGTGATTTGTCTGTGCTCCTCCATTCACCTCCACAATATGCTCTGCTCAAGGAAAGCTCCTCAGTCTTCTGAAGACCCTGAAGAAGGGCTGATACTGCTCTGTGGAATTCTGTGGAAAACAGCTTTTCTATCTAGAAAGGAAGAAAATACATGTTAAAAAGAAATACAGGTGTCACTTTGTTCATAAGCATTTATTGTAAATTTAAATGTTTGTAAGCATTTATTGTAAATTTCTTTATTTACGTGTAGCAATGAACGTGTATGTTGCTTCTTAAGGAATTAATGAAAACTCTGAAAGGTGTCTAAACAACTTCCTCTGGAGAAAGAAGGAGTGATCTGCAGTTTTAACAGCAGCTGTACGACAGCCATGTTAAAATGATCCCCGTGAGACAGAGGGATTGCAGAAGGACAAAGAACCACATTATGTTACCAACGTGAAAGGCAATTTGCCTTTACTGCCCAAAAGGCAGCACGCAAATCAGGGCTGGTAGCTGTGCTTTATACTTTACTAATGGTGCAAGCTGTGCTTTATCTGACATGCACAGAGGGCACTATGAGGACAACCTCCTGTAGAAACTCAGAGGAAAAATACGAACTAATGGTCTGGAATGGTAAGACCAAAACTGACAGAGTGGGCAACCAGAGAGAAGGGCAGTCGTGCCATTTCAGCTAGCTCAGCAGCCTGACAATCAGTGGAGTAAGACTGTTCTGCTGAAAAACTGACCCCATCTTTCACAAATGTAGGTTGTAATTCCATAAACAATTCAATATCAAAGAATTACTAATTCCAAAGTGAAAATTCCTATTTGCCTGTACCAGCAGGGAATTTGGTAGAACAGACGGTAAAGCAGTAAAGAAAAAAAAATCATGGAAACACAAAAAAATGTAGATATGACTTTCATCCATCAGTCTTGTAAAGGAGCTATTGTTTGTATTTTAAAAGTATTTAAATACAGCAGGGTCTACTGGCAGAATTCAGGCCTGATCCAGCTGTGTAGAAACACTGGAAAGTAACTAAAAAACCCCAGGTCTTGGCACAGTCAGTGTGGACAATCCAGTCTGGGATATTTGGAATCCTTTCCTGCCCATCAGGTTGAAATGATATTTAATTCCTGTTGCTGGCAATAGAGCAAGTGTTGTTCTAGAAGCTATGAGAGCAGCTCTGTGCCACAGCGAGGGTGTTCTCCAGAACAGGAGACTTTCTATCTTTGTGCTCCCCCAACACAGAAGTTCCTGATGAGGCTGTAAAGACTGAGTAGGACTGAGACACAAGAGAACTGGGATGGAAGAGATCTCCCCCTCAGAGTCATATTCTTAGTGGATTTGGGTTGAGAAAGCAATACTAGTCAAACTGTTTTCAAACCGTGAGCTCTCCTCCAGAAACAGGAGAGAAAAGAAAAAAGTAATTTAAGCAACTCCCAAGTTTGCTGTTTGAGTGTGATGTCAAAATCAAGAGTACTGGGACCCATTTCCCCTCTGATGCCACAATCCACCTCTGCCTATGATGACCTGCAAACTCTTTTCAAGAACTCCTCTATTTTTCTGTTTTTTCTTCCTGATGGCCTGTTGTTTTTCTCCTCCTCCCTTTAGCAAGCGGAATGCAGCAATTTTATTAAAGACACTTCTCCATTTTGGCTCATTTCACATCATCAGTTTCTGCTTTACAAAAGGACAGTGAAAAGAGACTTTTTGGCTCACCTTGATTCTCGTAACCTATTTTTTTCACAGTTTTTTTTTTCTTCCTTTTTAAGGGAATGACACATCATTTTGATCCTTACTGGCTCTTTCCTGTGAATCCCAGAGTATTTAATTCTCTGTGAAAGAAGTAAAATACTTTACTTTGACTATACATAAATCAATAGGATTCCAAACACCTACGTAACTATATTCATACTCTGTGTATTGAATGATTACTAACAAATGCAATGGGATAACATTTTTCTTTAAAGAACACTGTAACATCAGGTGTATTGACAAGTACCATCAGGTATTTGTTACAAGTACAATGTTTTGAAAATTTGGAATTTGGAGATTACCCTTATTAATGAATTTCAGCTGTAATCAATAACTAGCACTGCCAAGCTTTAAAATCCAGCCTGTATTGTGAAGCCACTGCTGTTTGTAGAATGACAGCAAACACACCAAAAGAAAGCGCTACTTACAGAGAGGCTGTCCAGGGGTAGAGAGGAGAATCTGAAGAGAAATCTTCTCTGTGTGCTGATGGGCTTCCTCTCCTCTCCTTTAGGTTGACAGGACAGGGGTGTAATCTCAAACTGTTGCTGATTTAAGTTGCCTGACTTGATTTCTTTTTACTGTGGCTGGCTGTCTTGAAATCATGGATCTATATCCTTGCTCAAATCTGTTCAACATTAGCATAGGATGTGAGAGAGCTCTGGCTTATGGGACTGAGTCTCTCTCCAAGCAGCTACAGGATGAAACCAGTGTTAAGTAGGTCTGTCCTGGAGATAAAACACTGAACTGGTCTGCAATGCACAAAGTACTGAGCAACAGCATGACCTGGTGATGTATCATCAAAAGGCCTAAGAGAATAAATTGAAATTTTAATACAATTTATGCCCCGCTTGACTTCCAATCTGTATATGAAGGTCTTCCAGGTCTGTGTTAAGGGACACAAGAGTAACTTCAAAGCAGCTCTGGTTTTTGCTCTGGAAAACGTTGATGCTCATTTTCAACAACAGTGTCGAAAGCCTGAAAAATAATGATGGATTCAAAATGCCATTTGTTAGAACAAAACTCTTTAGATGTGGAGATGTTCTGTATCCGAGAAATCAAAGAAAGAAAATTTAAAATCTACTTGGCTGCCAAACAGCACAAAAATTACACGTTCTCTGTTGTGAGTTACTCACTGTATTCACACTCTGTAGATTGCTCTCAGTACTTCCACAGAAAATGAATATGAGAAAAAGTGGTAAAATAAGAAAGAAATGAGATGAAGCAAGGCAAGATGAAGAGGAAACAGGAATTAAATGAGGAGAAAAGACCTCAAGTTCTGACAATTTGCGGGGTGAAGGTACAGGGGTTAAGGTGCATTTTCTTTTCCAAGCAGGCACTGCACTTGCAGAAGCCAGTTAAGTGGGGAACAAGCAGAGAGCAGAGAGTCAACTCTGGGAAAGTTGATGTCTTTGAGATCAAAGACAAAAAAGATCAAAAAGAAAGCAACAGCTGGATACTCTGCATTCGTCTTAGTTCCCTCCCCCTACATAAAATATCACAACTGTAATCAAACAAGACAAATAGGATAAATAATGTTTAGCCAGCAATGTTTCCAAAGTGACTGGAAACACCTGGAAGTTTCTGATAATGAAGAATTGTATGACTAGATTTTAGCCAGAAAAAGGCAAACCTACTGACACATCCCTTTAATACCAGGGAATCTGTTGCACAGTCTAACATACATTCTACGTTTATGGGATTAGTCTAGTCAATGCTCCAGAAACCTTGTACATTCAGGCATGAAAAAGAAAAAAAAATGGAACAGTCAGAGGTGGTTCTTCAAAAGGATCAAACAAAAAGCTGGCAAAAAATATTGCCTGTTGTACACGCACCTGTAGGCATCACCGGTCCTCCTTCCTGAAAGATTTCAATATTAAACAGTCCTGTTTTTAGAAGGGAACTAGCTGATAGAAACAGAGAATTTTATGAGCTTAATACCTTGTTATGGCTCAAAGTTGCCATGAGAAGTAACTGCAATTTGCTTTTAAGTTCTAGGAACTCTAATTCTGTCTATAGCAGAGCTAAGGAATTATGGAAAAATGTAAATTGAAAGGCATGGCTGGAAGCCACCAAGTTTAACTTTCTGCTTCAAGCAGCGCTAATCTCAGAACTACAGCAGGTTGCTCGGGACATTATCCAGCCATGTACCAAAAGTCTCAAAGGATGGAGTCCCCACAACCGGTCCAGGTGCAGCCTCTGAGTTCTACCACTCTGTAGGTGAAGAAGATTTTACCTTATACCCCAGGTGGAGTTTTTCTTGTTGCAGCTTGTGCCCCTTACCTTTTGCTCCTTTTTCTGTTCCTCCACCTCCAAGAAGAGTATGCCTCCCTCCTCTCTCTAGTATCTCCTCAGGTGGAAGACTGCTACTAGATGCTTCCTCCCCATCCTCCTCCTCACTAGGCTGACCAAGTCCAGTTCCCTTGGTTTCATCTTGCTTACAGGGATACAAATGTTCCAAGAACCAAGAAGGTCTGTGATGTTTATACTGCCAGGACAGGAAACAGTAAACCTCCAGTGAAGACAGTGCTTTGAACACACTGATCAGCAGTATAAATGTTGGGTTAAAGCTCTGCATTCCCCCAAACACGCTGTCAGTAAGCTCCAAAATTAGCTACCCCAATCAAAATTTTCTCCTTGAGATCCTTGCTGAATATTCACATTCATCAGCCTGGACAACATTTGGCTGTCCTGAAGAAGTGGGTCAGGCTCCTGAACATATGCCGTGTCCAGATGGTGACTCCAGGAGCGCTTGCTCTGCTGTTCAGGTAGATGTCCACTGAAACAATGCTACTCCTTGTGCTAGAATCACAGGGAAAAAGCTTTCCAGTTCCTCTCCTCTGTGGCTGACAGAACCTTCCCAAAGGTAGTGCAAGCACTTTTCCTCCAGAGCTTCTGCAGTGAATTAGCAGCACCTGCACTGAATTAGCACTGAATTAACTGAAGGTGATCTGTGAAATCTCATCTCCCGTACTGTTTCTGACAGTGTCTTCCAAACTCTGGCATTATTTTTGGTTGGCTTTCTCTCAGAAGCTTAACAGGAAGCTTTCCAAAGAAGCCTCTGCAGGAACCCACTGGGATCTGTGGGGGATACACTCACTTGGAACAACTATAAAATTTGTTTATTTGCTGTTAGCAAAGGTCAGCCTTTCTTGCCAATATCTAAAAAGCTGCCACAGTGGTCACCCTACATTTACAGAGAAAACTTGATACAGGTGTGGCAGAGAGGCACTGAAAGATGAAGCCTGTGATCTGTACAATGATCACACAATGTGAAGCTGAGCCACACTGGAGCTGGGACAGAAATAACTCCTCAGCTGTGTTTCCTGAAGGAGCTGAAGTGGCTGCCCTGGGCACACTCCCACCTACAATGCTACATGACAACAGATGACAGGGAGTGACAAGAGATGACAGGGTGATCCCTGGCAGAGTATGGATGCCCCAGGTCTTGTCTCACTTTACTATTAAAAAGATTCTCTAATCTGCCTGCAGGGAGTTGACAGACACCACAGGCTTAGTGGTATGGCAACACACATAACAGCAATGTATTTTTGCTTTTAAAACACCAGGAGGGAGATTTCCTTGGGATTATTATTAATACTCTTTGTAATGTTAAACTGGAAATAAAAATTTACTTTCTGTAATTAACCTGGATTAAACAAATGTTCAAGTTGTCAGAGGTATGTAAGAGCTGTTAGATGTCATGTGGACATTTAAACTGACAGAACTAACTTTCAGGCACTCAGGATTCCTTTTCAACTTGCTTTTGGAGTTACATACATCTATAATTATTATTTCCATATAAAGGCTGATAAATACTTGATTTGGCCAGTTAATAATGTATTTCATGCATCGTCTCTATGCTTGAGCCAAGTGAGGTGCCAAGGGAGAGAGATCCCAGCACTGCCAAGTCTGTTCACCCCCTTTCAGGCTTTTGCTGTCTGAGCGACGTGTCAGTGTTGTGAGTCTTGAGATGGGCAGTTCAAAGCCTGCTTGGCTCTTTCTACAGCACATTTCAAATAAAAAATATCCAAAACTTCAAGAAAGGAGAGGAAAGTCTGGTGTTCCTTCTGATAGAACCAAGTGTCCTGCGCTGACCAAATGCTGCATCTGAGCAGCCAAGAGGGGCCCTGTGGCCAGGGAGCAGCTGCATCCCAGGTCCTGCTGAAAGACAGGGACTCCAAACACAGCTTCACCTGCCTCCATGTGCCAGGCACCAAAGCCTAACAAGTGTGGAACCAGCCAAAGGCCAACAGCTGCTTTCATTCCTATTGAAGAGCACCTTCCAGGAAAAACACAAAGGCAGTCCCCACCACTGGGACCATGCCAGCTACTCCTCATGTGTGGTTGTGTAGATGATTTATCTCTAAATACTCCCTTTCTTTTTCAGTTCCATCTTGTTTGCTGCATCACTTCTCTGATTTGCCTTGGTTCCTCCAAACTCTAACGTTCTGCTTCATGCTTCCAGCTGCTCTCATCAACATTATCACCAGAAAACAAATTAATTCTGTATTCCATGATCTCAGTTAATAAAAGCTGCTCCAGGAGTTCAACCTCCTACCTGGTTTTGCCCATCCTTATAATAAGATTATCTAAATTAATCTTCCACAGCCTGCTTATGAGAATTCTAGAGAAAGCAGTAAAATTATGAAGATAAATCAGCAGCCATAAATTGAAAGTACAGTCTTACTTGGCTAAAGAAACCAAATGCCTGAGTGGGACTGTAACTAATATCCAGGAGAAAGGAAACTTTACACTCACTTTGAAAGCCTATGCAGGGGTCATTCTTTACAGCAGAAGAAAACAGAATATTAAATGTAAAAAAAAAAAAAAAATATATATATATATACATATATAAATATATAAATGTATAAATAATTTAAATATTAAAAAAAATAGTTGCTGCATGTGCCCCTATTACCAAGGGCTCAAGAGGACAACCAACAGCATCACAGCTATTATGATTACACCAATAATTTCAAGGGACATGGTACTGGCCATACTGTCCACAAGGGAAAAATCAGTACAATAATGACAATGCAAAACGATAAGGAGTATATAAATCTCAACTAACTATATCCTAGCTGGGATGATAAAGTTGTCAATAACCCCAGTGGATTACCACAAGGCATCTTCACAAGACAGAAGCTTTCATCAACAGAATACACCACATTCTCTGTGTACAAATTGGAGATGGTTGTTTGCATCTGCTCAAATATTTCTTATTTTTCCTGACTGGATGAAATTTCATGTGAAACATTTCGCTTTTGTCCATATAATTTGGTACTGCTAGTGAAGACTGCAAAGCAGCTCTTTTATGCAGTGACAGCTGCTTCCAAACACAGACGGACTGGACCTCTGCAGGTGCCACAATACAGGGTAACAAATGCAGACCCACAAAAACAAAGCTTCAGATCAGACTGAAATAATTGTAATAAAACTATACGGGTGAGAGGTGGGCAAAATATTTTAAGGATCTATGGCAACAGTTTCAGCATTCTGTGCTATTGACAGATTTACCTTCACAATTGTGAAGCTAAGAGAGCTCCAAGGCAAATTGCTCAAATTTTCACTTCAACTAATACACATTCTTATCAGGAGCAGAACATTTTACACTGTGATATTTTGTGGGTTGATGTAAAGATGCCATCGTTACTTCAATCTTATTTCAAGACTTATAATCATTGAGCAGATACTGAATGGCCAAACCAGTTCCTCTTTTGCATGTGATTAAATGAGAGCTTTGCTAATGATTTACTGTTAGGGCTTTTTTATTCTTTGACTGAGGCTTCTTCAATTCCAGACAGATCAACTCTGTTGCCACAAAAAATCTTAAGGACAAGCAAGGCCATGTTTGAAGAAACACTTCCTGTTAAACAGATGATACTGTCGCCATTAATAACCATATTTTCAATGAAAATTGACAGTGAACTGAGCAGGAAACCTCTGATCAAGAAGAAGCTTTTCAAGCCCTGCTAAAAGCATTTCAAAAAGAAAATATGTCAGAGGTGAGAACCTGAAGCTAGTGAGTGCTTCAGTGACAAAGAATAGTGAAACAAAAGGAAATCCCTCCCTAAAGAGGCCTGGATCATCCAGTGAGGAAGCAGGACACCTTCACAATTGCACCCCAAACATAAGGATGCAGGCAAAATCAAATTCTTCACACAACACGTCTATAATCCGCTGACTACAGCCTTACCCCTGTCACCCTCAAAACATCAAATTCCCCTTCTATCATCAACACTTCCCCCAGATGGAAGGGTCAAATACAACCCCACCATTCTCAACATTCTCACTGGTGACTTTTTAAAAGACCCTGTGCAGCCCAGTCTATGTAGCACATTAATCTGAAAGCAAATTATATAGGTGACATCTTCTGAAAAGGAAATCTCAATTCTTCTATCAATTCTTACACAAAGTGCACACCAGCCCCTCAAATACCAATTCATGACCTTTGAGAACACCACTCATGACAGTCACTCAGCACAGCACAGGAATACATCATGTTTTTGAAAGAGCCACAGGGATAAGAATAGCATTAAAATAGCTTTTATGAAAAGAGAGACCCTCTATTCATTGTATGCATTGCTCTCAAACACCATCCTAAAAACTGCATCCAAAAAAAATCCTCGAAGTGATCACCTATGGTGGAACATCCTACCAAAGGATGGAAAATTTTCTGCAGAGCCATCCTTGACAGTCTTTAAGCTGGCTCCCAACCTTGCTAAGCTTATCTCAGAAGGGAGTGTTTTGTGCAGAAAACGAGAATAGAAAAAGACAAGTACAACTTGTCAAAACTCTCCCTTCCACCTTCCTGTAAGATGTTCTACCCCAGACACCAGCACTCCCAGGTCCCATACACGGGCTTTCCTGGGAAGTCATATCCAATGTCGGGCCTCCCACATTCCCACAGCCAAGCTCAAATGACCACTGAGAGCAGACTGAAGTGGCACAGAGAACTGACACACACAAACGCACCTCGCTGCAGCTCTCACAAGGTAACCACTCAGCCTATGACTGTCTGTCACTCCTGATCCTGGAGGGAGCCCTCCAGCCACAAACCTAGGAATAAGGATTCCTAACATTCCAAGACAGCAAAACGCTGCTTCTTGGTCACACTATAACTTCCCACATCTCCACACTCTCCCCTCTCCACACCCCACCTCTCTCTTCCTCAGTCTACACCTCCTCTAGTCATTTATACATGCCAGGAAACATTACTTCTCTTTCCTTACAAAGACAAGTATCGCATAATTTCTGCTTTCTTAAAAATCAGCCCTGCCTCACTGAACCTGACAGCTCCATTTCCTGTCAAAGATATCTGACACCGACTAACAACTCTGAGGGATTTTCCCCTTCTGCAATCCATTCTGAAAGCAAGCTGTTACCTTTAGGCAAGGCTCAAAGGTGGCTTGTATGCCTGAAAGGTTTTCTGCTTTTCAAACTACACTCTTTGGTCTAATGAAAGACATCACCTCTGCATGTCCTTAGGCATCACGGGCACAATGCCACTGCTGTTTTTATGTAGTTTAAAAGTCAAGACATATTTACAGTCCAAGTAAACTTTTAAGCCTTATCAAAATATCAAAACATGATTTTGAATCCATAAAGACTTAAAGACACATTGTTCTTCCCAAACCATTAGGAAATTGGAGAGATATTTTGTGAGGCCACTGTGAAATTCTGATTATCAGCCTAAACTTTTTATAAGGCATCCTCAAAGGTTTGAAAACAGAACAGAAAGGGCTCATTGCCTTTAGAGAGAAAGATAAAGCTATAAAATGCAGAAACTCTTCATCCTTACTAAGACTAAAACAGTTGTCCCAATCATCAGTCTCCCTAAATTAATCAGTCAGCCCCAAACTCTGACAGGATAAGGAATTCCAGATTGTGAGAAAACAAATACAGGTTAAAACAAATTGACATTCAAATGTCTTCACTCTCAAATTTCTATTCACCTTTACAACTCACTTTAATTGCCCTTGGAAAGTATTCCATTTGATACAATTTCAACACTCTTGTTCATCTTTTCCCTCCCAGAGTTGTGGTTTTTGTAGCAATTAAGGCCCAAATCCTGATATATGTAAGAAGCCAGCAGACACACTCTTCTGTTCACTCCTAAAATTCACACCATGCACAGCCACAAACAAACTAATAATATTCTTTTCCCATTTAAGACAGAATACATATTTAGAAAGCATCTGAACCACTGTATGGGAGGTGAAAGCTCCACCAAGCAAACACTTTCTAGTTGAAAGCCTGTCAGTGTGTCTGCATCCAACTTATCCTTGTTAGGAAAGATGACCTGCACTCTTACCATCATGATTAGAATTTCCCAGGGTCCATGGCTCATCTGAGTCAAAGTGAGTGTCACCTCCAATTCCCGGTCCAGGAAAGTAAGCGTGAGCCAGGAATCCACCTTCTCCATCAAAGGGAGAACTGTCTCCATGGAAACCAGAAGCAAAAAATATCATAATATCTGCCTCCTTTCTGTCATTTTTAATTTCATGGTAAGGGACCTCTTCAAAGGTAAGTGGTGTCACTCTCTGCCAAACATCAAAGGCCTGACGAATGGCTCTCCTTGTATCAATCTCACCAACCTTGGGGGTGTAGTTGTGTACACTGTGGGAATGAGAAAGAAGGGATGTTTCAATTTCCAGAATACATTTGAGACTTAGCATTCTATAGCCACACAGTTTCAACTTCCAAAGGGAAGTTTTTTGCAGACTCTACTCTGTGCATGCAAAGTTTTGCTGTTACAAACAAAGTTACCAACAGAACTACCACCCTGATCTGAAGTCTACGTTTATTAACAGGAAGCTTCATAATGCTTTGGTTGATCGTAGATCACTTCCTAAAAACCTTTAAAATCTGGGTGTAGATGGCTGAGTAACTTTTTTAAAAAATGTAAATTACTTCAAATTTTGTCTGAGGTTATGCTAAGATGGTATCTACTACATGAAAACACTTGACCACTAAAATTCATTTTGAGAAACAAACTTCCAGTAAACTACACAACCTTACTTATATGACCTGCTTCATTCTCTGAACTACTTAAAATATTTTAGAGCTCATAAGAGCGATGGATCTGTCAGTTTTGTGCAGCCCAGTCCATGACAGCTAATGACACAGCGTTTGGGGAGACTAAGGGACATTTAACTGCACATAAATGTCCCATAATTCTAAACCTATTGTTATAAATGCTGTTCATGAGGTATTTTGTGCATGTGCATGTAATAGCCTCATGATCTATTAAACTTGACTTGGGGAATATAAAGTATCTATGTCATGGGAACAATTTTCAGTCTTTAATGAAGCTTTAATATAAACACATTGTAACATATTCAGTGGTGAATCAAGACACCCATCACTTGAACACACACTTACAAATACTGAAACTGGAAAGCTAAACAACAACTGGTTTGACAAGGGCAGCAGTGCAGCCATCTGCCAATCTGTTTCTCTTGCTTATGCATACGCTTAAGACATATTTTATTTGTATGATTCCATACCCCTTTCCCTTAGGGTCCAGAAAAGGTTAGAAGAAGGATCTGATTCTCAGACCTTGGCATACAGAAGGTGCCCCTTTACAATTCAAGTTAAGACAATAATTACTGGTGGAAGCTTTGAACTAGTCCCCAGAACAAGTCCCTCATCCCAGTCTCTGCAGTCCCTCACTGTCACTTGAAGCATCCTCCTCCTTTCTCAGAATTTTTGGCAGAAGTGACAGAGGGCCCCAGTCCCTGATCCTCTTTCCCCTCACACCATCATGTCCTTTCCTACACATTCTGGCACTTTCCCCATGCTGGCCACTCTCATTTCTACCTCTTCACCGCAGACTTTCTATCTTAGTATTACCCAGATCTTCTCCTTAATGACTACATCTCTAATTTTCACTCCTTTTCAATCTCCTTTCCCCCTCCAAAAATTTTAAAAGGTTGTTAATTTCAACTAGAGGGTGGGTTAATTTTAATTTGAAGTGACATTCCTATTGCCAGAAACCTCTACTGGCCATCTTTCAGCAATTGTCTTTCAAAAACTCAGAGCCTGACTGACTCAGAACACGTCTCTGGGAAACAACTGCCCCTCTGCAACACTCCCTTGACACCTGTAGCTCACCCCAGCTTGTGTAACCTCAGCTGGCCTAAGTCTGGAAAAAACCAAGGGCTCTACTACAGGAGCAGAAGTAAAACCTCTGCAAAAATAAATACTGCAAATCAGTAGAAGGAGAAAGCATCTCGTCCCCTAACAGTGATGTTCCTTCTGCTTTAATGGTTTGTTAAAGATGGCACATGATCTAAAGGAGAGAGCCTTAGATTTCTAACAGAAGAAAAAGGACCTTTTACTAAGATTTTTCTGCCAAAATTACACAACTGATGGCTGCAATTTAGGTGCCTTTACTGATCAGTTATTTTCTAATTGATAACAGACTCTTCAGTTACTCCAGTGCTCTGACAGTATTTTCCTCCACCAAATTCTGAGAATGAAAGCATGGACTAGACATTACAGGGAGTTTCAGTGTAAAAGTACTTACAAATTCTGTATGCCAAATTAGTACAGACCATTTTTTCCCCATCAAAAAGGGGAGGGAAGGAGGGGACTGTACCTGTAGGTTATGTGCTTCTGTCTCCACTTCTGGCCAGTGAGTGCATACCGCTTTTTCCTCCGGCTGCGAAGCAGGTGGGGATGATCTGGAACTCCACATCGAGGCTTCTTCATCCACCTGCAAGTAAAGGGGAAAAAAAAAAAACAAAACCAAAAAAACCCAAGCTACAGAAAGAGTTTGGAAAAGAGATTCCAAAGAACTCAGGGGGTGACTGGAAGACCTCTGATATACGGCCAGTGCTGACCCCTAGAAGGGTTCAGTCCTCCCTCTGGGAGGTTTATTCTCTGCAGAGGGCTGTGCTACCCATCTCCGCTGTCAATCCACACACTTCAGCACACCAAAACTGCTTCATTTTTCCTTGTGGAAACACAGATTCCAGATTAGGTAGTCCCTATGCTTGACAAGAGCTTAATGATGATAATGTCACAAGAGACCCAAATCAAAATCACAGGTGGGTGCGCCCTATCACCTTACCTATCACCTCACCTATCACCTCACCTATCACCTACTGGATCCTCTCTACATTTGGTAAAGTGGTCCTGTGCCACTGAAAAAAAATCCAGTTCATACCTCACCAGGTCAAACTGAACAAGTGTAAACACAACCCTCCCAGATAATAACTAAGGCTTTCATCTGGAATGACCAGAACAGATCCCTCCAGTCTCTGGGTCACATACACCAAATTCCATTTGGTTCTCCCCATAACCCCTGACTCTTGATATCACTCATGATGCAGGAAACTCTAGTCTCTATTGCCGAGTGAACTGGAAGAGCAAAGGATGCTGTCCCTCACACAGGGATCCATGCAGTATTATCAGAGAAGTCCACTCTCCTTCCCTACCTTCTTGACCTCCAGCCTAGACAGATCTTTTGTTTCTTTCTTACAGCAGCTTGGGGGTGGTCAAGCACTGGCAGAGGTTGCCCAGAGAGGTGGCAGAATCTCTATCCTTGGAGATATTCAAAACCCAACTGGAAATGGTCCTGAGCAACCTGCTCTAGATGTTCCTGTTTCAGCAGAGGGTTGGAATAGATGAACTCAAGACGTTACTTCCAACCTCAATCATTCTCTGACAGAAAGCCAATGAGAAATAGAATGTTTCTCAAAATACACCTGCTCATGTGGGCACACTCCAGAGAAGCCAGAAGTTGCTTATGGAGGAACAAATCTGCCCATCACTTCATGTGGCAGCTGGGGAAGAAGGAGACAAGGACAGAGACTGAGGAACTACAGGTAGTGGTCTCCACAGGTCCTCAGTCACACCCTTAAAGAGTTTGCAGTGCATCCCAGGACACGAGAGCAGAGCCCAGGAATAAGACAAGCAGTCTCTGGCCACAGCCTCCCCCTAAGGAGACTGGCACTGCCAGTGGACAGCTACTGGAATTCTTCAGGCATTTAATGCATTTGATCCACGCACTCTGATGGCAAAGGCAAGGGACACAAAGCCCTTAAGGACACTTTGCAGGACACGCTACTGCCTCGTTAAACACAAGAAAAGCATTCTAGCCAGTCCTGGTCCATTTCTCACAGGACACCAAATTATCTTCCCCCTCCTCAGTAAAGATTCTCCCACAACCTTGTCCACCCAGGGGACAACTTTTGGCCTTCAAACTGTAGCCATTCCTCCATCAACTGCAGCCAGCCAATGGCAAGTAGTCCCCGCTTGTGCCTAAACAATGAACATGTTATTCACCAAAAAATATTAGCCCCAGACCCTCAGGAAGGGAGATTCTCCCATCACCAGTACATGGTTTACAAGACTTTTTGCCAAGACACCTTTTAAATTAAAACCAACCAGACAGACTGCGCCTCATCAGAAAATTATTTCAGAACACCTGCTCCCAATTCAGGCAGCCATGCAGCCCTTTCCTGATTCCACTTCCTATATGTAATTCTGGTTGCTTCTTATAAATTTCAGTGCAGTCATCTGTCATCGTCTCCCCACCAAGAACAGAGCAAATTAGATCTGTTACACACATCACACTGTACCTGACAAGAACCCAAACTGTGTATATAGAGCCAGCACAGATCTTCCCCACCTACATGACCTCATATTTATCAGCACTGTACATCTTTCAGAAATCCAGCCAACCTGTGGAAATTGGATCAGTTGCCCACACAACTGCTGCCACCTTCAAAGAAAAGCAGTACATCTAAAATTTGCTTTTAGAAATATCAATTCAACCTGAACACACTGTGTTTCTTCAAGTGTCCTTTATTTGTGCTCTTTTGCATTGCTTCTAGCACTTCCCTAGAGACCTCAAGCTTACCGTCACTTGTATTCTCCCAGATATTTCCTGAGTTTTCAGGGTTTTTTTAGTTCCACTCATGTTACGATACAATGTTTTTATCATAACCTTACACAAGCCATAGTGTGAATCAGGTTTTCACCTCTTGAGCTTCATGGGAACTCCAGTACTCTGAACATCACCATCATCAGGCCCTGACTACAGTCAGAAAATTACCTTCTGTTTTATCCTTACTAGTATCATCTAGAAGACAAAAAATTAACAGAGCAGTACTACCAAACCAGCCTGCATGTGTGGAGAAGTCACTGGGGCTGTCCACAGCAGTGCTGACACACCAGCAGGACCTCACACCTCAGCATCTGTTTCCTGTAAGAACACCTTGCCAAGTTCACAACATTTGCCCTATGCCCAGCTGGCCACAGGAATTCACCTCCATACAGCTCAACCCATTGTTATGAAAGCCAGAACTGCACAGAGACCCCACAGAAAGTGAATTCTCTCCAACAGTCAAATTCCCTGCCTCTTTGCCAGCTCCAGGTACAGGCACAGGGCATGCGGCTGTTCCAGAGGAAGCTGCAATACTGACACCTGGGGCTTCATGGACTTCTTGAGCCAAACTCCCAAGGTAGAGCTGCTGAGACTCATGCTGCCCATCGCCTCTAACTCCTCTTTGTATAGTTTTTAAACGATATAAAAACCCCATTTCACTTAGGCCTGTCTGAACCCCCATATTCTACCACAGTTTGCTCCAGAGCTCAGCCACTGCCTGTCTGAAGCCAAGTGACAGAGCCCAGATACCCGGCTGGAGCTCAGCAGTACCCGAGCTGTCGTTAGCCTGAGCTAATGTCAAGCTGAGAATGTTTATCTGGATCAGTTCCCTGATTCCCAGACCCTGGGAAGTAAGGGTCGTGGTCTAATCACCAGGGTACAAATCCAGCCATCTCTCTTCCTCTCAGCAGGGCAGGTGTGTGGCAAAATATCCATAAAGCTGTAGCTTGCTGCTGTTAATCATCTGTAGCTGAGCTTTATAACAGTCATTCTATACTGAGCAGTTTGGATAAACTCCCGTGTTCCAGGGGAAATCATCACATCAGAAACAACAAAAGACAATTACTTGAAGCAAGATTCAGATACTTATGGTAGATTCCCCCTTTCTTAATTTTTAAACGGGAACACCAGTAACACTGGATCATCAAAATTTATACCAGGCACTCTTGAGGCACAGACTATTGCATTCCTCCAGCTGCTTGGCATCAGAAAACAAGCAATTTCCAAAAGCAGTGACATCTAGTTCTTGTCCAGATAAAGCTGCTTTCCCCAGCTCAGGCACCAGGCCCTTCACAAGACTCTCCTAAAGAGAGGGAGCTGTCACTCTCAATCCCCTACTCGAGCTGGTGGCAGTGGTATCTTTAAACAGTTGTGGCGCACCTCAAGGTGAGAGACCTGCACAACAGGCTCAAGACAAAGCACAAGACACCTCCAAAACAAGCAAGATAATTTCTTGGTTCCTTCCAAGGCCATGTGATTGACCATGACAAAGACAAATCACCACTTCTGTTCAGCACTAGCATGCCTTCTCTCCAGCATGCTCCAGGACTATATCCTTGCCCAGCTGCACAGCAAAACCACAGTTCAGCCCACCAGCTGCAGGCAGACACAAAATTTGCTGAGACATCATCAGTTGCAGGGTCTGAGGAGGCTGTTTAATGTATTCTCCCTGCTCTCTTTACAGAAAACTACATATCCTCTGCTGAATGGACCTCCACCCAACCTTCCTTTTGGGTACCAAAAAGCATCACCAGTGGTGGTGTTTCTTTCCATCTCCCACTAGCAGCACCTGCATGGGGGCTTCCACATGCTTAGGTTACCAAACAAGCCCCAGATTTGAGGGTATATGGGAAAGGAGATGAGAAACTTTAGGCTTCCATAGTAAGTGTAAATAACTCTGATTCTTAAAGTCACTTTAAAGAGATAGAACTTATGACACTGATGGAAATGACAGAAAAATTCCTAATTGCAATCTCAAAACTCCTAACACAGACTGAAACAATGGCTTAGTAAATGCTTGGGTAATTCAGAGCCCTTGGAGGCAACCTGCCTTGCCAGCTCTCTTTCTTCTGCTCATCTTCCATAATCAGACTGAGGAAGTGACAGTCCAACACAGCCCAGGCAGATGCCCCTCCAGCTCAAACGACAGGCTCACTGCTACCAGCAGTCTGGACCTCTTTTTCTGTTCATGCAAATTTTAGGCAAATTCTGCACTGCCATACAACATATGGATCCACTGACTCAGGACAGATGGAGGCAGAGCAACCCAACATGCCTCGGAAGCACACCAGTGTTTGGCTGCAGCTGAGGTCTCAAGCTTTTGGAAACTTGAAAAGGGAACCATCCGGGTTTTTCACTCATCAGCCTTTGGTTGTTCATGCACTGATCAAGCCCTGCCCATAAACACAAACTCACTAAAATGTGGGCAACACCTTCCTCTCCTTCAGAAAAACTTTTACTTACTAAAGCAGAGACTCCCACATGCAGTTTGCTCCCTTTCCTTGTCACCCACAAGGCAGCAGAAGCAGGTCCTTAACTTTCCAAACTAGCACCCCAATATCACAGCCTCTTCTTTCCCCATCCCCTTCCAAATCATCACCATCCCAAATCCAAGCTTCTACACACCAACCGCACACACAGAGCCTTGCTCGATGGCTCTGCTTTGGCATTTACCTACAAACCATGTTATTAACAGCAGGGAGATCTCAGATGGAAAATGCCCCCCTTTCAAAAAGCATTCTGTTTTCAACTCACTTGAAAAGTAAACAGGATTTTCTCTGTCCCTCAACGGAGAACAACGGGCTCTTCCTGGGAGCTAAAGGAGAGAATGTTATGTTCACTGGAGAGGTAGTCCCAGCTCAGGATGACCCCCTCCTGTCCAATACACTAATTCCTTCTATTTCTCCCTCTTCTTGCAGCCTGGAAGGCATAAAACCAAACCCCTTTGTTCTTTACATTATTTGGTTACTTTGTGGCCCTTTCTTTTGTGCTACCATGTCCCTTTTGCCAGCAGTGTCCCCTACAAGGAGAGACGCAGAGCCAGGCAGAGCATGCTCTGAAGAGTCTGCTAATGTAGCCAGGGCAAGGGACAACTAGGCAAGGCCTAAGCAAGTTCCATTGGGCTTTCTCTTTTTGCTCATCATGAGATGCTTTTTTCCCCAGAAAGCCTTAGGAAGACCTTCTCTGCATTCTGCTTTAGTTAGCAGATGCTCCCCAGGCCAACAGCAGATGGATCCAGCCACTACACAACCAGACAAGGAGCCACTTCCACACCATCCTTTGCAGCCTACATTGAAGAAAAGACTAAAAAAAAAGTCCCTCTAGCCCCAGTGATTTACACCAATGCTTCTGAGCTATCAAAACTCTGATCGCAAACAACACCACATGGTCAACATACAGCAGAGAACATCCAATGTCCAACAAATGGCAACTATGGGCAGCTAAGTAGCCTTGACTACTGTAATCAGACTACATCAGAACAACTCACTTCAGTTCAAACTATGGATCTCCACAAATAGCATCTATGGAGATGCACAAACCCACGTAATTAAAAAATAGATTAGAAGCAATTTCTGGAGACAGAATTTTAACCTAAATTCAGACTGAGATGGAAATAAATTAAACCCTTGTTGTCCTCCACTTTCAGAAGCTCACAGGATTCACGCTTTGATTGTGCACCAGCAGTGGGGTTCTGTGTTCAAAGGACAACAGTAACAAGAGCTTCTCCTCACACTCACAAAAAATACTGTTGGCAAAAAGAAAAGTGGAATTGTCCATAGGTTTTTGTTAGAGATGCCTTTTTATAATCAAGACTTCTCTGGTACAGTCAGTCAGGCAAATCTATCCCTTTCGAGGACATCTTGCGCCTGGAATAATTACCCAGGAAATATGACAGTGCATTAAGAAAGAGAAAGACAAAAGTAGCCTATATTAGTCTTACTCAATAGTTGTCTGGTCCAAAACTCCTGTTACTGGGATTCCGTAAAACTGTTGCATAGTGGCAACTGCAGACTGCACAGCTTTTCCTGACTGAAAGGGAGACATTTGGCTGTCAGATGGAAGTAAGTAGCCATAAGTTTTTAACCAACCCTGAAAAAGAAAGAAACAGATGGTAAGATGCCACAGTAAGTTTTCAACATAACAGTTCAGAACATTTCCTCAAAAGAAAAAGTTACAAACTAGCCTGAAAAATTCAGCCATCTCTCATTTTCTGTCTAGGTTTGGTAATATCAGCTGATTCCTAGGAAGGGCTGAAGACCCAGCTTAGTATCACCTGTCCTGACATGACAAGGCAGACCTGCCACTTAAAAATGAGCATCATGCCTACTGAGCAACTGGGGCAGACTTAGGTCTTTGGAGCACCAGAAATGCCCAAGAAGCTTTGTTCTTGTTCCAGGGACTTCCTGTGCACCCTGTCCCCTTGCCATCACGAGACTCCTCAATCCCCACAGCAGCAAGCTCCCAAGAGCCCACTGCCCACTGCCCACTGCTGTCTCTGGACCATCATTCCAAGAAAACAGCTTTTAACAACCCTGAGAAATCCCTGAAAACACAAGTTCAGCTTTGCAATTGCAATGAGCACAAGAGCAATTCTAAAAAACCCCAAATGAACCCAAACAAACAAACAACAACAGAACTCCCAAAAAACTGAAAACACATAAAAAAACTGAACAACCAAAAAAACCACACTCAGAAAGTCTGAAGACCCTGATTAGGTGGGTGTTTCCTCAACCAATAGCTAATATCAGCAAACTGTCAGAACAGGAAAATAGCCAACTCTCCTGAAGGAGTTCTGTCCCTTTTCCCTGCCTCCACCCTAAAATGCAGCCTTAGATAAAACCGCATATCAAATTTGTCAAAACACTAAGGATAGCATTTTCAAAACCATACAGTTATTCAGGATTTTTTTTCCTCTCCTTTCTTCCCCTCCCTCACTTTAACATGAGGAGAAACCAGAATATTAAGTAATAATAGAATAAAAACTTGTTTTCATAAACTTTTTCCCATAACTTTTCATGTGCACCCCCTAGTGCTTCACTCTTCTTGTTGATTCAATTCTTAGACCAGGATTATTACGAGACCAACATATATCCCATAACCTTTTTCCCAATCCATCTGACCCACAGGACAGTCCTCACCACATAAGCACTAATAAATCATCTGCATGACCTGTTCTCCCACTGACAGCATGATCACTCAGGGAAGGGGGAGAGAAGATGCTTGTTCTCTCATAACATAGCACAGCAGCTGTAAAGGTGCTCAAGTCAGGAAAAGCACAAGTAGGAGAACAATCTCTGTTTCTTTGTGGCAAAAAGAAGATGCCAGAAGCCATGAGGGAGAGAGAAGGGCTTTGCTTCCAAAGCAGGAGAAAGAATCACAGAAGGGTTCGAAGCCCATCTCATTCCACTCCCCTGCCATGGACAGGGACATCTTCCACTATCTAGCTGGTTGCTCCAACCTGCCCTGGGACACTTCCAGAGATCCAGGGGCAGCCTCAGCTTCTCTGGGGCAACCTGTGCCAGGGCCTCAGCACCCTCACAGCGAAGAATTTCTTCTCAATATCCCATTTAACCCTGCCCTCTGGCAGTGGGAAGCCATTCTCCTTGTCCTGTCACTCCAGGCCCTTGTACCCAGTCCCTCTCCAGTCTCTTGGAGCCCCTTTAGGACTGGCAGGGGCTCTGGGTCTCCATGGAGCCTTCTCTTCTTCAGGTGAACACCGCCAGCTCTCCCAGCCTGGCTCAGAGCAGTGGCGCTCCATCCCTGAGAGCATCTCCGTGGCCTCCTCTGGCCTTGTACCAGCAGCTCCTCGTTGGTCTCGTGTTGGGAGCCCCAGAGCCAGGGGCAGTGCTCCGGGCGGGATAGGCAAGCAACCCGAGAGGACTGGGCATGCCAAAGGGCACAGACAGCGTTGCTAAACACAGAAATCACCAATGGCTCGAGGCAAAGCCAAGCTGCAAAACTGCTCCAAGACCATTCGTTACTCCTGCCTTGGTCTCTAACAAGCACAATAATGCTGGGACACTCCATTATAACCGACATTAGCTGCCGTCGAGCAGCGAAGGCAGAGCACAGTAACCAGAACAGCTCGGAGCGGGGCTGCCCTCGCGTACCCTCTTCCCTCCCGGCCGCACTCGGAGGCGGCAGCGGGAACGGGGCACCACACAACGGCCACACGGACACTCCGAGAAGCTGCCCCCGGAGACTGATGCTTATGATCACACAGGGGGAGTACGGCTACTTCTCCGCCGGTCCCAACTTGCCGAGGCGCGGCCGGAGAAGCTGTGCCCGCACACCCGAGCTCAGCCCGGCCCTGCGGGAAGACTTCTGGCGGAGGAGGCGGAGGAACCGCCGACCGCCCGGCTTTCCGGCCCACCCCGAGACACCCAGCGCACGTCGCGGGCCCGGGACGCCGGTGGCAGCCGCGGTCCCGCCCGGCCCCGCTCGCGGACCTACCCGGCCGGTGCTGGTGTCGGCGGCGGCGCGGAGCAGCGCGCAAAGCAGCGCGCAGAGCAGCGGCAGCAGCGGCCCCGCCGCGCCCAGCGCCTGGCGCGGGCAGCACGCCATGGCCCCGGCGGGGCCCGACCCGACTCGGCACCAGCAGGGCTCCGAGCACTCCGGCCCCGGCGCCGCGGCTGCGGCTGCGCGGCTGCCCGGAAGGGGAAGGGGGAAGAGGGAAGAGGACCGGGGAAAGAGGAAAGGGAAGGTGGGCGGCGGAATCCGCCGCTTCCTCTGCCGGTCGTCCCGGGGTTGTCCCGCGGGGAATGCGGCCGCAGGTCGCCGTGACCGGCCGGCGTGTTGCAAAGTGTGGAATATGCAAAGTTCTCTTAAGAAAAGCTGTTCTTCGGGGTGACCATCTCCGGAGAGAATGTGATGCCAGCTGCCGGTAGCCGACAGCAGGACAGCTGGAGGGACAGGCAGCAGGGACATTCCTCAGGGAATGAGGGCTATATCGTGCAGAAATTTACTAGCTCTAGGTTGTGGAAGGCCTTCCCGGATGAACTGCTTTGTGTCAGAGGTACCGGGCGGTGAATCAAGCTCAGCCACGAACTTCACCATTCTCTCTCCTTCCCATTGCACCCCATTTCGCAGGACACCTCCAGCACATCAGGATCGGCAGGACTACCCCCGATACCTGCACAGCCAGCCCCATCTCTCACAGGCTGCAGCAGCCTTTCCCTCCTGCCAGACCAAATCATAGCTCCCTGCTGTTCCCCGGCAATTCGGACTGCTTGCAGGGAGGGTATTGCAGGCAGCCAGTTCTGCCCCTGAGCAGCTTCGCACCTTGGAGCCTCTTCTCAGCCAGGTAAGTACTGGAAAGTACCAGCAGCCAGAAGATGTTCTCTCTGCTGCTTCAGCCCAGCAGCTTCACTCTGGGTTCTGTTCTGAGTTTTCTTCTTTTTTCCACGTCCTATCCTATATAGGAATGACAAACCCAGGTTCCATTTGGGGCACGCTGTGTAACCAGAGGTGCTGTAAGGATGGAAGCAGGCAGCACTCCATTCCTCTGTCCTCTCTGACCATCAGCTCCTGCCAGGACTTTGTGCAGAGACCTCCTTCCTCCCACTCTCACTGAGCTCCTGCAGTTCTCCTCTGTAAACTTCAGTGCATTTCTCTGCAGGGACATTCCCATACTCTCAACAGCAGTCGATGCCAGCTGACATGGAACTATCACATCATTCGCAGAATCCTTACTGTGACCCCAATGCACTACAAGGATAAATTGGTCTTTGTTTTCAAAATGAGAGAACTACAGAGATCTGGATAAACCTTCCTGATGGTGTGACTGTAACTTGTTTCTTATCAGCAAGGAAAGACTGCGCTGTGCAGGGTCTCTTAACTCTGTCCCATCTGGTCCTAAGCACAAGCACCCTTTTTCCCCTCTTCCCTGTCCCTGCGGACACTGGACACCACAAGAAAGCTCAGGAGTCTGGGTATTAGAACACATCCTATATTTACATGCTAAAGAAAAACGAGAAAGAAGGGAAGAGCAATCTTAAAGAAAAATCCCCACTGGGGCTCAGGTGGCCCCAGCTGACAGAGAGCCTCTTCACTCAGCTCTCCTCAGAGCTCCAGCAGCAGAGCTAGCCATGGCCCCATAGACAAGGCCGTTTCTTCCATGCTTTGCGGAATTGATCTTGCAGCTTCTGCAAGATGGAGCCTGGAGCTCTCTCTACTGCCCGCAGGAGAAAGGCTGTTTCGAGGGCTGCTGCTGCCCGGGGAGCCGCGGTGCCGCCCCGCCGCACAGCCCAACTGGGCCAGGGCTCCATCAGCACCCGGCTTGGGGCCACAGGAGCCAGGAGCAGAGCCTGTGCTGAAAGGAGTTGAGGATTGGTTAACTCAGGTGTGCATGAGTTAAGAGTCAACAAATATTAATCAGAAGCCTAAGAAGGAAGATGCTCTGCAGCCATCTTAAGATAACAGAAACAGTATGCACCTTGTTCAGGTAAGAGGAGGAAAACCTGTTCAAAACACTGAACCAGCCAATGAAGGAGTGTGCATGCTTCAGAAAGAAAGGTGAAAAGGACAGACTGGATAAGACTGTCGGCCTACATCAGAAGGACGCCTGAGGAAGAATCAGAGCCTTCCTCAGTGGGGACATCAGAGTACACTGCTCGTGCGTGGAACGTATGCTAATGATAGAAATTCCAAAAATTAATTTCTGTAACCACTCCTAACCAAGGACTGTAATGAATATGTATGAAATGTAACCATATATTGTGCTGTGCAAAGTGCTGAGTGTGCGTGTTAGGTGAAGGGATCCACCGTGTACCCGGCGCCCAATAAAGCTAGTACCCACCTCAGTGACTCGGTCTCTGGGGTGACTCTTCGCTCAGTGTTGGAGTGAATCAGTTCTTATATCAAAATGTTAAAACTTAGCAGTATCTATGAACTAAAACAGAGCATCTGGTTCTGGGAAAACAAACACACTGTTTTTCCTTCAACCTTTTTATTTCTGGACAAGTTTGTTTTCTCGATTGCTGGATTAGGTACCACACTCTTACCTACACTGCAGTTATTAACACAAACCCAATCCCACTTAGTGCCAGTATCACAACTGCAGGATGTAGCTTAGGTTGGAAAAGCCTGTGGCAGTTGGGGACCATCCAAGCAAGTTTTCTCACCAGTGATTCCCTCCATCCCTGTTTATTTGTTTTAGGAGATGATATGCCTTTTCTATATTGTGATGGACACCAATCAGCTTTTTCTGACTTTTCTTCTTCTGCTGTTGTAGCAGTTTTTTGACCATGGTAATGTTTATTTTGATTGGTGTTGGAGAAAAGTTGACGTGTAGGCTCTGTAACACAGTTTCTGGTAGGTAATAGTTGAAATCACATCCTCTTCTGTTACTAAAGTTACGAATACCTACTTTTGAGTGGTTGGCAAGCTGGGTATGTTATCTACTGTTGTCACAGGGAGTTCTAAAACACAGACATCCTTG
>VWZS01005919.1:795-16273 GCA_013397075.1 Rhabdornis inornatus
GTCAGGAACAACCAGGGCCACGAAAAAAAAAAAAAACCGACCAAAATCCGGGCAGGGAAGTTGTGCCAGACGTAGACCACCAGCATCTGTTTATCATTGTTGGAGCTGCAAGGGGGGGGAAAAAAACATCCTCAGGATCCTGAGCTGCCGGAGCGAAGGCGATGGTTGGTGAGGTGAAGCTGGGGAGAGGGGGGGATTAGGAGAGTATTAATGAGCGGCTGGAACAAATTAGCCAGGGAGTAGGCAGAGACAACAGGAAGGAGCGAGAGAGGCTGGAGCATCCGAGGTGCTTGTGGCAGTTCCCTGCCCCGGCGTGGGATGTGTGTGCTCCAGGAACCCACCGCAATAATTCGTCAGATTAAAGCACGCGGCAACAAAAGACAATTTTGTGCCAAAGTTGGTTGTCTTGGGCTTTCACCCCCATTGTATGATTTTTTTTTTTCCTTTTTTAAAATTTTTTTTATTAACAGCTTGAGAGTGTGGTTGGAGTGGATCTAGGGAAGGAAGTAAATTAGGCTGACATCATTCACCCTGGTCGGGACTGAGGCTCCTGCTCCCGAGTTACACCCAGGAAAACAGAGGAAGCGGGTTATGGCGTGAGGAGAAAGTGGGAAAGGAGAAAAAGAGGGAGGAAGGAGCGAGTGGAAGGGAAGGAGAAGCCGGCAGAGGAGATGAAGGATGCGAAAACGAGGAGGCAAAGGAAAAGCACAATGCGGGGTGAATTTGGGCGGTAAAAGACTGGGGAGAGAACCTGGAAAGTTACTGCAGAGTGAACCAAAGGGAGGCGTTTTGCCCTTTGCGTTGGGGCAGAGCAATCCTCACACCTCACCTCGGAGCTGAGGTGGCGACCAAACGGGGCTGGTGGCACCCGGGGCGAGCACGGGCAGCGGGACATGGCACAGAGAGACAGACGGGGAGAACAGGGCAGGGAACAAAGGAGGTGCTCTGGGTGAGGTTGGAAAAAAAGGAGGTTGCTGAGAAAAGGAGAAAAATGAGCGTGGACATCGTTGGTCAGAGGTAGCTGGAAAACTCTGGGATCTCGCAGAGCGGAACCTCCATGGGAATGTCGGCTCGCCCTCGGGGCAGGGCCGGGATCACCCATCCGACACGATGAGTAACTCCTCTCCAAGGCTCCCCTGCTATCAGCACGGCTCTCACACCACACTGATAACAGTGGCGAAATCCTCCCCGGGAGAGACAACCCTCCCAAAACTCTCGTTTTGTTTGCCTCAATGGTTTTGGTTGATTTGTTTGTGGTTTTAGGGTGGGGGATATTTCGAGAAGGCAGCGGTTGCGTCAGCCCTGTAAGGGCAGAATTTTTCCTCTTGAAAAGGACGATGTTGAGGTGTTTCCCTAAAAATGTGATGGGGAGATAGCTGCAATGCCCTTTGGATATGCGTCCCAGGACGGGACTTTTGCAGCTGAAAATGCTTTGTTCCCGTTTTCCGTGCGATTTATTTGCATCCCCGTGGTTTATTTTGGCCTGAAGGACCGCCTGTGGGTTGTGTGTTCGCAGACCAAATTGTGATTCGGGATGAACTTGGAGAGGGAGGGGATGGGTTTGGGACACGAGCAGGACGGCCCCGGTCAATGTAAAAACGTGAAATGTTAGAACTCATTCTCCCCACAGTTCTGCCTCCCAAGCTACCATTAGCATGCAGGTGATGACTTTGTAATTTTTGCGGAGAGATCCTTCAGTGGGAAAGGCAGGAACGGTGCGAACCCTTAATTTATCGCGCGTGTGGAAAGCGGAGCAGGGAGAGGAGCCAGAGGCGCTGGCAGGGTGATGCTACCCCTGCCTTGGGATGGACGCTGTCCCGGCGTGTCACACACACCAAAACCTCGCCACAAAACTGGGGACAAAAGGCCAGCCTGGCCAGCAGGTAGATCAACGCGAAAAAACCACCCGAGCGGTGCTCCCGGGTCCGGTGCGCCGGGAATTCTCGCTGGGAGTGGTGGTGGTCCCCGAGCATCCCTGCCCTTGCTCCAGAGTCATTCCCAGCACAAACACAGCTCCCAGCAGGAGCAGACGCATCTCACGAGGCCGACGCTGTAATTAATGAGATTTGAGGCGCGAGCACCGAGACAAAACTCGAGTTTCCAATATCAGAAACGAAGATCCAGCCTTTGTTGCAAAAGGGGGAGTGAGGGGTGGCAGTACTTTAAAGCTTCTCAGTCCGACACTGGAAAGGAATTCACAATGTATTTTTAGAGTGTTATAAAAATCTCTTACATAATGCTGATTAATTCTTCGGTTTTAGGGAAGAGCACTGGGCTTTGTGTATAAGGCTGTTGACCAGCTAAGCCACTGAAAAGGGCTGGTTTGGGCTGGATTTTTTTTTCCCTTTAACTTTTTCTGGGATACAGAAAGCTGCAATTATTCCATTATTACAGGATTTTGCTTTTGTTTGGGCGTGTATGAATATTATTCTGGAAACTGTGTCTTATTCTTGGAAGTCTTTATCATTTTAAAACATATGTTATGTTATATCACCCTGTCTGAGATACAGGATAGCTCCAAACTGGGTGGGTTGTTCGGTTTTTTTTCCCCCCCTCTCTCTTTCTGCAGCTAGTTACATTATGGATTAATGTTAAAGATATCTGCAGTGAAACATTGCCCGTGTGGCTGTGCAAGACTGGCTTAAACAATGTCACCTTACAGGATCACAGTTTTACTGGTACAGTAATATGTACAATTACTTTGCATTTCTGCCCATTCTGTAGGTCCTCAAAAACCATTGATTAATCTAACTGGAAGGTCTCACACAGCCCCTGACAAAGGGCTATTCAGGAAATTAACTCAGTAAATGCTACTCCCTTATTTTAATCCCAGTTATCTATACTTATTGCTGTGTAGCTGGGAAGATTTTTTGGGCAAGATATCATGGGAGAGAGACTCTTTTGTTTAGTCTTTTTCAACAGATACGTGACCCAGGCAGCTTTGAAGCCTTTTCTGAGGAATCCTTCATCCTTCTGTAGAGTGTTTAATCTTCCTGTGGAGTGTCTAACTACGAGGCTGGTTCTGCAGACTTTCATTGTCGTGCCATACAGATGAGCAGGGGTTGCTCAGGTGATTGAACGAGTCCTAAATCGTTACTGGAGGATGGAGAGAGCAGGTCAAAACAAAATCTTTATTTGCCCCTCTTCTCCACCTGGGAGGGAAAAAAAATATGTAATTATAGCTCAGGGGTACGGAGGGATAATCCTTGTGGGTCCCTTCCAGGCTGAGATACTCTGTGATTCTGGGTCTCAAAGAAAGGCTCACCAATAACCCAATAACCCCTTGCACTTTCTGCTTCCAGAAATTCCCTCCTGTCTGTGCAGGAGGAGCCAGGATGATTCTGTCACCCAGTTCACCCATGAAGGGGCCAGAGACAGCACAAACACCACCAGCTTTGGGAGCAAAACCTGCCGAGGACAAACCTTCCATGGGTTTATTGCTGTCACTGTGCTGTGCCTGCACACATGTGCGGCTCAGAACGGGGAAATTATCTGTACAGGGCACCCAGTGCCACACAGTCTGAACCTTGCAATGGAAAAAAACCTACGTTTGTGTGCACTGGTTTCCTCCATGACTTCTTTTTCTGGTGTTTCATGTGGTTTCAGCCCTCCCTGGTGCTGTTTCCACTGGAGGGGCTGTCGCAGCCTCTCTCTCTCACACAGGCTCTCATGTGTGTGCCTTTGGTGCTGGCTAAGGACTGAGCTTGTGCTGCCTCTCATGAAGAAAAGTGCAAAACCAGTCTTCCCCTTCTCCCCAGTCACATATTTTTACTTCTAGGATGGGAATTGATGCTTTTTTGTGGTGATAATTGGGTTAAAATTGTGCCTATGTATCCATAAGCATCCTTAGTATGTGACATCTCCCTGATTTCATTGGTTGTTTCAAGCCATTTGATGGAAATAATATTTTACCAGACAACTCAGTTTGAAGGAAAAAAAAAAGTATGAGAAAAGGCACATTGCCTTAGTTATTAATCATTTGAAGAATAGTAGAAAGTCACCATTGCTGGCTCAGTGATGTGTCACATCAGGAATGTGTCTCCTTGTGCTGCATCTGGCAACAAACAGAAGAAAAACCCCACGAAAATTGGGGATTGAGGTGGATGTGAGGCTAAATGGGACCTTAATCCTCCATGGAGCTCCACATGGGCAGATCCATCTCTGTGGATCCAGGATCCACTCTGTGGGTGCAGGGGTTTGTGACAAAGGACTTTGCTGCTGCAGTGCCATAGCTGCCACTTCTAGCAGTTAGTGCTCTGCTAAAAAAAAAAAAAAGCCCAGACAGAAATCACATTAGCAGCATCAAAATTGCTTTTATTTTCAGGGTCAGTACCCTCAGCAATATGTTGCAGGAAAAGGTTGATCCCAGTATGGAGCTGCTGATAATTCCCGAGTTGGTTTGACATATGCAGGCTGCTGTCGACTTCAACAGGCTTATTTAGCACATTTGTTTCTTTTGGGTTTAGGATTAGTCAAAATGCAATTTTGTGAAGCTGCAGTGATGGGGTTGCCTGCAGTGGGCTCTGGGCCTGCCAGGACTCGTGTTGCACAAGTGTGGCAGCAGAAAGTCTTCCCAGTCAACCATGGTTGGGGCAAAAAACCTCCTCAGAACGCTCAAGATTTTTTACATTTATTAAAGCCTACTCATAAAAAAGAGACTCCAAAGCAAGCAGTGGTGCTCAGAGTGAGGATCTGGGAGAATAAATGGCCAAAGCTATAGCACTGTGGCAGCTTTGGCAAACCTTTGCACGGTTTTATAAAACAAACACGCGTGATGCTCTATTCTCTGGGTAGGTCTTTGCATTAGAAGTTCATACCTAACTCAGAAGATGAATAAAATGGTTCTCTCTGCCTCTCTCTCTCTCTCCACACATATTTACTGAGCACATACTGGTGAATTAAGTGCCATCCCTGTGCTGTTCCACATCAGCCACGCTCTATCAGCACATCCAGCCCCTCTGCAGCTTCCCTGCCTCCATCCATGTGTGGTGGAGATCATCCCAGCCTGTTTTGTGGGCTCAGTATTCCAAGGAGCTAACTTCTCTGGATCTCCAGAATCACAGAAAATAAAACAATTGCCTGTGGGCTTGCTCTGCTTTTCAGCAAGCACAAAATGTGCCAGTGGACTGTGATAACTGAGTGTGCCTCTGCTGGTTTTCCACACCAAGATTTGAGCTTCCTCTGCTTTTTATGAACCATTTGGGGTTTTTGTGTTCAGCTAAGAATATATTGAAAACTGAGAAAATTTCACTGTTTTGGACCTGTGGCCCAAGGAGGGGGTGGTGATGATAAAAAGCACTGGCACATGTCAAATCAAAGTGGTGCCAGGTCTGACTGATTGCTTAACAGCTGGCCCAGAGCAGTGTTAAAAGAAAGAAAGGAAATCACAGCATTATTCATTAATTTATTCTTATGTATGTTTTGTTTCTCTCAACACACACACACGTGATATTGTTCATATATATTGTTCATCTGGTAAGGAAGAAATAAAAAAAAAAGAAATTGATACCAGTCTGCATATGTGTTCAAAAGCTTAGCAAATTCTCTGAGCTCTGCTGGGGATCAGATTTCATGAAACTGCAATAAAAAAAATCCTTTTTTACCTTGTCTTTGTGTGTTCTGAGGTGGGTTTGTAAGGTTTGAATTACTGGGTAATAACCAAGAAGTCTCCTTTTCATGAGCCTGCAGCTGGGAAATGGACAGTTTAATATTAATGGAAAGAACAAACTCTTCTCCTTTCTCTCTCCTTTCTTCTCTCCACTTCTGCTTCATCAGTTCCTTTGCTGAGGTCCCTGTCCTGAAACTGCCTTTGTGGAAGTCCAGGATGAACTACAAACCAGGAGTAGAGCCCAATTTTTCAATTTTTCACTTAATGACTGCAGTGAGAGTCAAATGACACCAACTTGTGAACATCCAGGATGGAAAAAAAATCCACTTCATTCATGTATCTGCAATTATTTATTTAACTAAGAAACTCATATCACATGAATCTGCAGACTTCCCTTCTGAAACACTTGTTAAGTGCCCTGATATCAGCGTGCCAGGGGGAGGTATGGGAATGTGGAAATAGTCCCTCCTGGCTTCTAAGAGAAGAAAAATCCTAAATGTTTGTGGGGAATTACTTGGCACAAATGACTGAATAGAAATAACCAGCACCACCAGTCTGTATTGTGGTGTACACCCACTTCAGGTCCATCCTGGCTCCACTTCCAGACAAGTTCAGTGAGAAATTGAAGTTAAGTACCAAGGTTAAGCACGTTGCCCTGGTTTTTTTTTGTTTGTTTGTTTTTTTTTTTTAACATTAAAAGACTTATTCATACCATTTTTCATTTCAGCCAAGTGTTGGGAATTTGGTGTGATGGATAAGACAGGACAACCCCAAATGGGTCTCCAGGGGCTGCTGGGTCTAAGGTAAACTTAAATTCAACCCTTTTTGGGATTTCTGGCGCAAAGGAGGCACCCAAAGTGTTGAGAGCCTGCAGAAGTAATGGGACTGAACTGAGAGCTCCAAAAGGTTTCTTGCATCTCCATTTCTGGGTATAAATTATATACTTGGAAAAAAAAAGAATTAAAACCTTTGCTGATGACTTCTCTGCTGGTTTTTGAGCTATCCTTCCCCTGTCTAATCCTGCTGCTGTTTTTTGGGGAGCTGAGCACAATGAGCTCCTCTGACCTGTTGTTTGGTCCCTGGGAGACCTGATTACACAGGCAGAGCTGTCCTTGGGGCTGAACCCGCTGGGATTCTGCCCTGGTGGCCTCTCTGTCCCAGGAAATTTGGTGCTGTGGGTCTGGGAGCAGAGCCCAGCCCTGGTCCAGGCAGGGATGGTCACAGAACCTGAGCCAGGGGATGAGGATTCCTTAGGGCTGTGGAACAAACAGAGCCCTCTCCCGCCTGTTGTCTCCTCTGGAGTTCTCCACATACTTGCTGCCTGGCACGGTGTTTTCCTAGGATATCTGAGTAAGGAGGAGCCTGAACTCCAAGGTGAATTGCGTTATTTAAAATATCCTGCTTTTATTGCCAAAATTTATAGCTCAGCTTCATGATGCTTGCCTGACCTGTGGTACCCTTTTCCCCCTGGTGATTTAGAAGTGGCCTGGAGAAGCAGAGATGTTTTAATTCCTTCCATTTCCTTTCATGTTCTGATTTTTTCTTTCTGCCCCTTCGTTTTCTCTTGCTTAAAAAAAACCCGAAACCCACAAAACCCAAAATGTTCTTCCAGCAGCACAAGATACTCCTGACCAGTGCATCCCAAGGTATGGATTTTAGTGAGGGAGGAAGATGTGCATTTTTCATGTGGCTGTTGCTAGGAGTTCAGGGCAGAGAGGCAAATCTGGAAAGTCTGCTCCCTGGCCTGGGAGAGCATTGTGACCCTTGATGGCAACTCACTCCATTCCAGACCCTGACCAGCAAACAGGGATGTGGAAGGGCAAGGAAGAGGAGGGATTTGTGATCTCCCTCCTTGGCCTGGGGGGGTTTTGGTCCAGAAAGAGGCAGAAGTTATATAGAATTCCCAGAAGGCAGCTGGTGCACCCCTAACTGCATTGGCCATAATAGGATTTTTTACTGTGCCAGGAATGAAATATCAGGCTCTCATTGTTATCTTGCCTCGTGCAGCTGTAAAGAATTTATTTGTGAGTTTTACAATATCCAGAGGTGGTTCCTTTGTACCCTTTTTCAATAAAGTTGAAATGCTAAGAGTTCTTCAGTTTGTTATTGCTCTCCTTGCCCAGCACAAAACCCTTGTAGCAATCCTGGGGCTGGCATCTCTCTCTGATCATGAACCTTTCCTCAAAGACACCACCCTGGTTTCCCTGCACAGCTGGCCCTTCTAATCCCATTTCTCAGCCTGCCCCAATACCCAGGCTTTTCCAGCATCTTGACATGAGTTTTTGTGGTTTTGGAGACATTATTTGGTGAGTCTCTGGCAAGAGTCTGGGTCATACTTTGGATTTTAAGCATTCTCTGTTCGGTATATTCAAATTTCTCATAAGCCCAAAAGCGTCCCACCTTCAAATGGAAAAAAAACCGTTATTAAAGATCGTGGGGACAAAAATGTTTGGCTGGGAGGAATTGCCTGGAATTCCAAGGAATCAGGGAACCAGCTCATTTCCATCTGCCAGCTCATGTTCCATGTGCCAGCTTGCTCCCTGGTCTTCCTTTTTTACCATTCCCTGAAGAGTTTGGCCCTGGTTTTTTGCTAACTCAAGGGGAATCAAGAGTGATGTGGATTCCCAAGCACTCCACTTTTCCATCATCAATCAGTGGCTGCTCCTGAGGGTTGTTCTGGGTTTGACACTGTGGGTCAAGCACATTTAATCCTGACAAACACAGTCCTTGTCTTAAAAAAATGCTGTCAGTATTAAAGGTAACTCGCATATTGATGGAAATGACAAATTAATCTAGAAAAGAAATGCATAATAATGAGGAAATTCAATTTATGTTATGTTTCTATTTCTCCCTACATGCTGATTTTTAAAATCACTTTTTAGAAATTCCTTTTTTTTTTTTTTTAAACAGTGGGAATTTTTCCTTTCAATGAGTTTTATGAATCCCATTTCACCTCCATAGGTGGTTGTTATGTCTGGGGAAACAACACATGCTAAATTCAGCTGTAGCAAGTCTGATCATGTTGTCTACTCAGGAGCGAGTTTCCCATTGAAACCAGGATGGTTTGGAATAGTGTAGGACTGGGAATTGCTGCTAAGGAGTAAGGAAACAGCAAACCTCAAACTTTTTGAAGTCCATGAGGGAAACAGTGAAGAAAATATTTCTTTTAAACCCTTCCAGTGAACCTACCTCATATATACCTGTAGATTTTCAACAGCCACTACCCAGCCATCTCCTCATTTGAGAAGTACTTGGACAGATGGATGTCAGAACAGTAGGGGACTAATAAACTGTTTCAAGGTTCCCAGATTAGGTTCTGCTTGGAAATTAAAAATAGATTTATAGATACTAGCATCCAATCTGAATGTTGTCCCTGATTTCCATGGTTCCAGCGGTATCTGGCTCCTAGCACAAACACAAATGTCATAATTTGTTTTCCATCCTCTCTGATGTCAATGTAAACAATCTTTTGGATGGGTCTGGATATCTCTCCGCGTGAGGATGAAGCCTAGCTCTGCAGTATTGTGTGATTTTATGAGAAACAGAAGGGGAATCTGACGAGCTTGGTGGTGTTGTCCAAGCTATCTGAAACACAGAGAATGTCTTAGACAGTAAAAACTACACTAAAGTTAAAGGTGTGTGCTACCCCCCTTGTTCCAGTGGATTGGAAGACAACCACATCAAGACTTGAGTTAAAGTGACCAAAAAGCAAAGGGCAAAGCAAAAGGTGTGGGAATGGCCAATGTTTCACATAATTCACTATCTCCTGAAGCTATTAACATGTTCTGCAATGGCATTTTTTTTTAAAGGTTTAAGAGGAAAGTCAGTTCATACAGGGCCATGTAAGAACTCAGGGAAGGCAAGACTCACCCCATGCCTTCCTATTTGTTTCTATTTCTTTCCCATCTATTCCCATGCCTTTTAAAAATAAGCTGGTGCATCTCTCCTGGAACACACAGATATAAATACATATGTCTATATATATATATGCATGTATATATATGTATGTATATATACATATGTGGTCTTGGTTCGTGCAATTTGAATTTGAATCCCATCAACAGCATTTCCCAAGGAAGTCTTGCATCCAGACCCAAATTACCAAAAGCATTTGTTTATTGCTTGCAAACAATCATTGTCTGTTGACAGAGGACTGGGAGCCCCTTTCTGAATGGACATATTGGAAATATTTTAGATCTTGTTTTTCAGAAAGAGTCCAGGCAAGCAAGTGAATGTGAATGAGTGCAACCTGTCCTGCTTTTCCAAGAGCTGCACCCGGAGTGGGAATTCAGAGGTCAGTGCACCCTGGAACGAGGGATGCTGGAGCCCACCACGGGCACTGTGGTGTTCCCACCTTTGCCTGCAGACCTGGCTCCTCATTTGGAAGCCCAGCCACTCCACGCTGGGCTAACAGTGTTGCTTGCCACAGAGGGTTCAGCAAAAACTACTGCTGAAATGGCTGTGTGGTCAGTTGTGTTTCTGGAAATTAATTTCCAGGCTGCTGTGAGGAGGTTTATGGCAGACTGTCTCTCCTTGCTGCCAGAAGTTGCCCAGAAGTTGCTCGTTTCCATGCACGAGCAGTAGGTTTTAAAATATGCACTTGCTTAGGCACATTATTATTCTAAACATCTCCAAGTTATGTTCTCCCTCCTTGTCACCATAGAAATGATTATACAATTACATTCCCGTTTCTCCACACAAGGGCTGCCTGCGTGTCTGGGGAGGGACACAGTGGCTCTCCAAGGCACTGAGGAATTATTCCAGAGCGAGGCAGACACCTTCCCCTCACTTCCCAGGATGTGTCAAGGAAAAAGCAGCTGCCCTCCAGGCTGAACCAGACCCATTCTGGGAGGAGCAGGCGAGGCAGGCAGTTCCTCCATGCACCTCCCTCATCTTTGAGGTGACTCCTACCTCACTCCATAGCACACTTTGTATTCCCCCTTTTCAAGCCTCTTCCTGGGTAAATTTTTATTTCTGCCCCGCTCTTCTCTTTGGCAGTGAGAAAACTCTTCCATTCCTATAGAAATAATCTTTTATGGATGTTTAGTGTCCAAGTTCCCAACAGCTCCTAAGAATTCCCTTCTCTGTGCAGTACATTCCTCAAGGACTCTCACTGATTCTCGAATTCCAAACTGTGCTAAGGCTGGTTTGTTCCCCCACGTCCAGAAAAAGTGACACTGAAGCATTACATAAAATATTCTGCTGCGGTTTGACATCTTGTTCTGAAGGCATCATCCTGAAAAAAGAAGTATTGACAAACAGAAGTAATTTTAGAGAAGGAGCAAAGCAGAATGTCCAGATGCTGATGTGAGAGGATTAATGTTTTTACATATATACAGTAAAAATAGCTTGGTTAAAAGGCGACCATGAGGGTCTGGCAAGGTCCCAGCATTTAGAGGCCATGAGAATACAAACACAAATGGCTTTTACCAGTCAATTCAGGGATACTGCAGCTGACTCCAGCAGGAGCTTCCTGAGGGAAAGACAGGTCCTTGGGGCTTACACAGAATAGCTGACTGCAGAGAAAATGGCATAACTAGGCAAACTGTGTGGAAATCAATAATATACACAAGTCATTGAAATAAAGGGAAAACTCCTCACAGCGAACGTCCAACAATGTTCTCAAAGGAAATGGTGAATAGCTCATCCATCAGAACATTTACATCTCATTTGGATAAAAACTGGGATTTTTTCCACATGGATTCCCCTGGTCTCTGCCAATTCCTTGAAAGCTCCTGGGAGCCTCAGTGGGGTTTGGTTACACCTCAGCAGAGGACGAGCCCTTATCCACCCAGTAGAGAAATATTTCTCCTGGCCATCTGCCACCAGAAACCAGACCTCAGCGTTCCTCTTGGTCCTTGTCTTGGCATTTCTTGTGCTCTGCCTCTCCTTTCCCCCTGGTTCTGGTGCCTTTGTCCCTGCAGGTGCTGTGCCCCACCAAACCCCATCCCAGGATCTCCCCTCCCCACTGCTCCACCCTGCAGCAAGCACAGCTGGAAGTGTGAGCATCCTGCATGCTCTGGCTGTGCAAAGTCGACTCTATTTTGACTCCTCTCACCTGGTCAGAGCAGATTTGCTCGTGCAAGCTGCCAGTTTGTTTACCTCTCGTTCAACAGCTAAGTACTAGAAGCTTCAAATCTAAAAACCCCCAGCTTTCCTAAGACCTTTCAAGTCAACTTTCAAAGGCAGTCTTTTATTGCTGGGTTATAAAACCCTTTACAGAGGGAAAACTTCAAGTCTGAATATTGAAGTAAAGTGTTTAAAGTTCCTTTTTGGATGGTGAACCTATTATTAAGGCAGGATGGGAACCAGTTTGCAGCCTGCCTTCTACACAAAGCATCCACAAAGCCAGAGTCCAAAGTGAAGTCACTTTTTTGGATTAGGCACCAACCACAGAGGGCTTAGAAATGCCACTTGTAATTAAAAACATTGTGCCTGGATCCTTCTGTCTTTATTGAGGTGAAGTGGCCACTGGAAGCAATACAAGTTTAGGCTGAAGAACAACAGCAAGCTCTTGTCCTCTGTTTTCTGATATATTTAACTGTTTATGGGTGCTGGGGAAGCTTTGTACATTCTGTATGTCTCAACAGTAAAATGGAAGCAATTTCCTCCAGCTTTGATAGTGATTGTAGTAAGTCAGTGCTCTGTGAGACCAAGCAGAGCCACCTCTCCTTGTCCTCTTCTCTGTCCATGTGACATGACTGCCAGCCCCTCAGCCTGCAAAAACCTGTGAGCTGCTGTCCTAGCTCTCTTTTGTTTTTTCAGCTTCATCTCTTGTGCTTCTACTAATGCCTTGTCTACTTTGTGGATCAGAGACTTTTTTATTCACCCGTCTGGAAGGGCTTAGCACAACACAGCCCTGATCCTGCCTGAGCAATCCAACACCAGCACTAACTGCAGAGCACTTTAATTCTTCAAAGTGCTGTGCAAACTTCATGGGCTGGATTCGTGGTGGTACCCAAAAAGAAGGGTTTGGATAAGGTGTTCCCTGCCAGCAACGGGTGCCAGGCTCCCCTCCATGGAGCTGGGAAGCCACAGAGGTGTTTGTGTCCTGCCACAAACAGTCTCAGCATCACTGAGCTCTTTCCAATCACATCTTTTCAGAGGGACCCCCACTTGGCCATAAGTCTTCCATGCCCAAGTTGAGATTCCTTTCTGATAGGGGCTCCTGAACGTGCTGCATTTGGCACAAAGTTATTTTGTGCACTCAGCAGGCCACGAAGAGGAGGAGAAGCACCAGCAGCTCATTAACCCTCGCATCCCCTCCTTTTACCCTGTTCATGATACCATTCATCAATCCACAGAGGCACCACAGGCACTGTCAGGAAAGACCTGAGGGCCAAGTGTAGCATCCCAGTATCCCAGAGCTGCCTGAGTGAGCAGCAACAGGTAAATTCATCTGCTGGGATGCAGTTCCTGCACCACCACGCCAACCCATGATGAATCCTGGTTCAACAGCAGCCTTCAATTTTTACCTTTTTTTTTTTTCCCCTCTCAAATGCATCTGTAAATCCAGATGCCACACTCCTCACTGAGTTTTCCATGGCAGAATCCCAGCCACAAAGAGGAGTGAAGCTGTGGGTGAGAAGCTGGTGGTGGCTCCAGGGGTGGCCAGCGAGCAGCGCAGGTGACATTCAGCCCCTGTCACCACGAGAGGAGCCTGGAAACATTGCAGCAGGGGTGGGAGGGCTGTGAACAGCTCTGATATGGCACAGTTTAATCCTGGTTTTGCCCATGAATCAGCAGGATCTGGGGAGCTGTAAATCCTGGTGGTTCCTGCTCCCTGCCTGCTGACGGTGCAGGACGGTGCCACGCTCCGTGCTGGGGACGTGTTGAGCCAGGGATCTGCTGGAGGAGCTCTGGATTGCTGCCATCAGAGCCAAAAAAAAAAACCATTGGCAAGGTAAAATCTGATGTGACATCATGTGAAGGTGTGTCTGGGTGTGTGGCAGTGGCCAGCAGCCTGACAACACAGGTGCCTGGCTCTCCTGCAAGGTGCCCACGTCCTGGTTCTGCTCTGTGTGCCTCAGTCAGAACAGCACAGGATTTTTAGTCGGTTTTAACTGAGTGTGAAGGCTGCTGCCTTCTGGAGTGCAGGGATGGGGACAAGGAAAGCACTGAAAGCAGGGATTAACTGAGTCCCTGTTGTCTCCAGACAGGTAGGGCAGAAATATCAAAGGAAGTCCATGTGTTATTAGCCAGCTTGGTTAACAAAAATCTAATGTGATTGACACATTTAACAGTTTAAATGTGTCTTAAAACATTTTACTGGCAAAATCTGAAAGCCATAGGTGTTTCTGCACTGAGCCAAGGAGCTGTGAAGGAATTGCCTCATGTGCATAGAAAATGCCAAGAAAGGGAAAAGGATATGGGAAATAATGGGGGAAAAGCCCTGAACATGCTGATAATTCTCTGTAGAAGCACTTACACTTGCAAACAGACAGACACACTCTTTGCTGAAGGCTGCTTTGTGCTGGAGGAGCCGGGTAGGATGGAGCTGGGAGAGCAGGCTTGGAATGCAGCAGCTGCCAGAGGACAGGGAGAGGAGAGCACAAAGTCAAGGACGCTGCCAGGTGTGGAGCCGAGGAGGAGATGCTGCAATAAACACAGGGGAGTGCAAGAAGGATGGTCTTATGTCCTGTGTTATGCCTGGAAGGAGGAGGTGGCTCCAAGGCACACGTCCAGCTCCTTCCCCAGGGCTGCTCCCAAAGGTGACACCAGCACGTGGCCAAGAAGGATCACAGAGAATAATTCCTGGTGGGTCTGGAGGAGTGTGCAGGGCTGGAGACTGAAATCACACAGAAATCAGTGCTCACCGTGATCCAGTGGGAATGCTGATGGAACCAGGCTTCCCTGCACCGCCTCACCAGGACAGGGATGGAGAACTGCTTGGGAGTCACTGATAAATTATGGCATGTCAACTGCTGCACGGCCCTGGCATCTGAAGTGAGTGATAGAAATCTGTCCACAATGATCACTGACCTTCAAACGGGAGGGGAAGAAAGCCAGACCCGACTCGACAGTATCTTCTCTGACAAAAAAGAAAACCAAAACAAAACNGGGCGTGGAGTCCTGACCGGCCTGTGTGTTCCATCCTGCCCGTGTGATCTCCACGGGAGAGCACAGGGAGGGAACAGGCACCGAGGATCAGAGGCAGTCAGGGAACATTAACTGCATACATGCATAANCCAAGAAGGATCACAGAGAATAATTCCTGGTGGGTCTGGAGGAGTGTGCAGGGCTGGAGACTGAAATCACACAGAAATCAGTGCTCACCGTGATCCAGTGGGAATGCTGATGGAACCAGGCTTCCCTGCACCGCCTCACCAGGACAGGGATGGAGAACTGCTTGGGAGTCACTGATAAATTATGGCATGTCAACTGCTGCACGGCCCTGGCATCTGAAGTGAGTGATAGAAATCTGTCCACAATGATCACTGACCTTCAAACGGGAGGGGAAGAAAGCCAGACCCGACTCGACAGTATCTTCTCTGACAAAAAAGAAAACCAAAACAAAACAAAAGAAAACCACCACCCAAACAAGCCCTGACCAAAACCCACTATATTTAACTGGATTCTCATGAAAGATCACGTGTGCCACAAGAGGATAAATTTGGAGAATTCTCAGATTCAGAGTGAATATTTTGTCTGAACAGACTAAACAGTATAGGAAAAATACAGTGCTGTGCACAACAGCAATGCTCAGTGAGCTAAAAAACCAGACTGGGCCAGATCTTAGTGATAATTCCCAGTGCAACCTATTCCTGAGCCTGAAGTCTCCTGAGAGATACCTTACATAACAGGAAATTGTGGATAATCACAGAAAATACATCAAAGCCATTTCAGATATTCCTAACACAACATGTACTA
>VWZS01005925.1:0-34183 GCA_013397075.1 Rhabdornis inornatus
CCACTGGTGGGAGAGTGAGTGAGAGGCTGTGGGAGTTTGGCTGCTGGCTGGGATTAGACTATGACAAAAAACCAAGTGCAAAGTGCTGGGTCTGGGTTGGGGCAGCTCCTGGTATCAGCCGAGGCTGGGGATGAAGAGCAGAGATTAGAGATCTCTTGGAGATGAGAGCAGCCCTTCTGAGAAGGACTTGGGGTGCTGGTGGGTGAGAGGCTGGACATGACCCAGCCATGGGCACTCCCAGCTCAGAAAGCCAAACGTGTGCTGGGCTGCATCCAGAGCAGTGTGGGCAGCAGGGCCAGGGAGGGGATTCTGCCCCTCTGCTCTGTGAGACCCCACCTGCAGTGCTGCATCCAGCTCTGGGGTCCCAGCACAGGAAGGATGTGGAACTGTTGGAGCTGTCCAGAAGAGGCCATCAAGATGATCAGAGGGATGGAGCACCACTCCTATGAGGAAGTTGAGAGAACTGAGTTTATTCAGTAGGCAAAGAGGAGCCTTCAGGGAAGACGAATTGCAACCTTCTAGTACCTAAAGGGAACCTACAAGGAACCCGGAGAGTTAGTTAGTTAGTTAGTTAGTTAGTTAGTTAGTTAGTTAGTTAGTTAGTTAGTTAGTTAGTTAGTTAGTTAGTTAGTTAGTTAGTTAGTTAGTTAGTTAGTTAGTTAGTTAGTTAGTTAGTTAGTTAGTTAGTTAGTTAGTTAGTTAGTTAGTTAGTTAGTTAGTTAGTTAGTTAGTTAGTTAGTTAGTTAGTTAGTTAGTTAGTTAGTTAGTTAGTTAGTTAGTTAGTTAGTTAGTTAGTTAGTTAGTTAGTTAGTTAGTTAGTTAGTTAGTTAGTTAGTTAGTTAGTTAGTTAGTTAGTTAGTTAGTTAGTTAGTTAGTTAGTTAGTTAGTTAGTTAGTTAGTTAGTTAGTTAGTTAGTTAGTTAGTTAGTTAGTTAGTTAGTTAGTTAGTTAGTTAGTTAGTTAGTTAGTTAGTTAGTTAGTTAGTTAGTTAGTTAGTTAGTTAGTTAGTTAGTTAGTTAGTTAGTTAGTTAGTTAGTTAGTTAGTTAGTTAGTTAGTTAGTTAGTTAGTTAGTTAGTTAGTTAGTTAGTTAGTTAGTTAGTTAGTTAGTTAGTTAGTTAGTTAGTTAGTTAGTTAGTTAGTTAGTTAGTTTGTTTGTTTGTTTGTTTGTTTGTTTGTTTGTTTGTTTGTTTGCTTGTTTGTTTGTTTGTTTGTTAGAGAATGTAGTGATAGAACAAGGGGCAATAACTTCAAAATTAAACCCGGTAGGTGTAGATTAGATATCAGGAAAAAATTCTTTACTGTTTTTTCTCTCTAATTACAATTGTTTTTCTGGACTTCCTTGCCCCATTTTTTCGTGTACTTCTTATATTTAGTCTCTGTAAAACACCTTAGAATCCCTTTGTCAATAAATTGGCAAGAAAGATGTATTAAATAACAATTTCATTTCTCTTATCAATGTCTGTTAATTGTTTCTGTTACCTGCTTTGACACCAGGCTTGAAGCCTGATGCACCAAGAACTTCGCCAGAATACTGAAAATCTTGTGGCTTTCTCTTTGTAAATATTTCTATAAGAAAGCAGTGAAAATGTCAGGTTTGCTGATACAGTGCCTAAAAAGGTAATCTTAATGTTTAAGAAAGCATCATGCCTATATTTGGCCCCACCTTTGACATATATATGAGAAAAATACATTTATTGCAGGAAATTACTTTTTCTGATAGTAATTTTTGCAGCTTGTGAAATTTAGGCAGTACTTGCAGCTAGGTCTATCAGATCTCTTAGTTTATAACACTGTAACACTGTTATAGTATATGTGGGGGTACACCATCATATAGTCTTGAAAATGCCAAATAAGGGGGAAAGTTTTCTTTCCTTGACCTGCTAGTCTGCACCCTTTAGTCATTCCAGACACAGGAGATCTAGGCTCTATGTAACCTGGAAAATAATAGTGAGGTTTGGAAAAAGAAATATGTGTTTTGTTTCTAGCTAATGAGAACTTTTCATAGCTTGTTGATGTAATAAAATGTGGATAGCAGTTTGCAACAGACCACGAGATGGTGCTAGAGACGGATGACTTCGAGGAACTGTACAATAGCAGCCACTGTGTCTTGTTTCTGGGCACCAGTTAGCCATGTAATTTGCCAGAAGGAATGAAGGGAGGGGCTGGTAGAGAATCTTCTTCTCTGCAGTCTCTTTGTATGAACAGGGAATATGAGGACTGGTATTTAAAGCACACAAACTATGATTTCTTTGGTTAGACAAATTGTGGACAAGCAGAATCAAAACCAAAATGACACTAAAATAATGTCTGTTTATATACACCTTCAAAATTCATACGATATGTATGTAAAAGTAGCAACACTCAAGGTAGAGGCTAAAATCACCTGGGAATTACAAGACACACATGTATTGTATCTATTGTGATGGCATCCCGACCACATCGTCCTAGCTAAGAAAAAGGAACCCTTAACATCAGATTGTGAGTACAAGGTGAGAATTTAACTCCAGGGAAGAGTCATAAATGAGTTCTTCTACTGAGATGTTGTGTTACTGTTACTGAAGATCCTTAACTGAAACTGCTTAATTTGGATTGCTTACAAGTTTTAGCAGTATTGCAATTGCACCAACATGAGATAGTAATTTGTTTAGTCTGTAGAGACATTCAGTGTCTACTTAATGTTGAACAAGAATTATGGCCCTTGGCTGCTGAGCAAGAGTTATGGCCCTGAACTATTGTATCTATCAGTCAGATGCACCACAAACATCACTGGTGACCTTTGCTCGAGCAGAAAGGGGGGAAGTGGGGACACACCATCACATGCAGATATAACCTTGAAAATGTCAAATAAAGGCAAGAAAAATGACAATTCTTAATTCCAGTTTCTAGTTCTTTTGACTCCCTATAATGGAGTGCATGTAACACAGACAAGGATCATCTGCTTTACATTTATTTTAGTTTTTCTCACAGGTTTTATTGTGGAAAGTCACAAATATGGTCAAAATACTAGAAGTTATGTGTGAAGAATATTTGCATTACATTGGTCTAAGCACACAAAATGCAGTACTTTCTTTAAGGCTCAGCTTTAGAAGGGCAGAAATACAAGAGCAAAATATCTATATTATTATTTTAATAATTATCGCATCTGTTAAATGAAGGTTAAATAATACCATTGTTGGCTTTGACAGCAAAATACTAATTATATTTAATATTCAAATGTTAGATACATTGGAATTTTTTTATTGTAAAGTGTTAGAAACTGTATTTTTCTAAAAGCTAACTGACTTTCATTTTCTATTTAAAAATAAAATTTCTATATGATTTCCACCTCATGTAATAAAAACTTATCTGCCACTCACAAGACACTTAGATTGGTAGGAATTGGAAAACATCAGTTTGAAGAGATTTTATGATCAAAATAAGACTCCAGCAAAGATTAGGGTAGAGAATTTTTAAACTTGCTTTACTATGTACATTTAGAGTAATAAAGTTGCCTGATTTTACTGTTTTATGAGAAAAGAAGTCAAATGACGTCACTATCTTAGATATCAAATCTGAAATTTTACAAAATTACCACTGCTGTTTTCCATAGGGGCTTATTCTCCCTTGAATTGTTAAAAAAAATTAAGGTGGAAAAAGAACAAAATTCTGTGTATAACCATAATTAAAATTTTAACTATAAACCAGATTCACATTTAACTGAGGTAAATGTTACTTTTGTGGTGATATCAGCAATGCTGATTTAATTAATATTAAAAGCTCTGTACAAGCTTTATGGTGACTTGTCATCTTTTCATCAACTTGCCATCTAGCCCATTCTATAATTCAGTGAGGTGATTACACTACCCATAATAAATGTATGACTATGAAGTTAGCGTATCAGATAGTGAAACTGATGTACTTACTACATAACAGAATCTATTTCTTGTGCAACATCTTAAGTAGTGCTGAAATAACTTCAGTAATGATTCTAGTGTAATAAATGCTGAAATTAATATCTAGAGTTTCATGGTTTTTTTTCTTCACACTAACTTTATTGAACTCTTGGCTGGTCTAGAAGTTGTAAGTATTATTTACTTAAAAGCTCTATTCAATGAGCATTTAAACCAACACGAATATTTTCACTATTTGAAGAATACAACAAGCAAGCCATGAAAGCTTTTAAAGTCTCATAAATCTTTGGAATATAGTTTACAGCAGAAAACTGCCTTATTGTGATGTGCATTGGTATAATCAACTGACTGATGATAGGATTCCTATTTCAGGTGTGCATTTGTTTATTATACTTACACAGGACTATTCTTGCAAGTGTTGTGTTGTCTTGTAGGCAGCAGTCTCTTGGCATAGGTGCATCGTGTCTACCATTTATACACAAAGAGTATCAGATTACTTGCATCACAGAAAATTGCAGCTAAATCAGAGTGGAATTCTATGCGCAGCAATGAAGAACCAGATCTTTAACACCTAGTGACCCTGGTAACTTTCGGGTTGTTTTCTCATGTATTTCAAATAGGCTTTCTTTGCAGGGTATGGTCTGTGGACATTTACCTGTCAACATCTTCCATTTGACAATGAAAGACCCTGCTGCTCAAAGGTAGGTACTCTTATGTCCCCTCCAGTGTCCACATAAGCACCTAGTGTTTATTTTATTCAGTCATTTTGAAAATTATTATTTTTCTGATGTTGTTCTGCACTCTGCTTTGCAATTGAACATGTGATTGCATTTTTCTCTGTGACTCAGAAGTGGAAGCCAATATATCAGAACAATTTTCTGTTGTGTTTGCAGGCATCTGTTATGGCCCATCAGTTCAATGTGTCTCCCTTGCTCTGCCTGCACATTGTGTACCTGATGCTCTGCGTACATTTTCTTAAAGAGCTGCCATGCTGGAGACATTGCACAATGGACTGCATGGGCTGAGTTGGACCTACGGGTGCAGAGACATCTTCTAGCTTCCAGCATCTTCCCTTATTCTTAGATAGACTCAAGACTCCTTTCTTACCTCTTTCTCCAAGTCAGTCAGTCAGGATATGCACAGATGCATTTAACAACTTCTAGAAGTTTTCTTGTCACATTCAGGTGAGCTTTTAAGAGACAGTTTTTAAAAAGTAAAATGTTTACCACATGAAGAACTAATGGCACATTTTATGATCATATTCATATATGTTCCTTAGTGTTGCCATTTTTAAAATATCCCCTGTATGTTTTCTCACACCAGATATTTTGTTTCCTTAAAAGCATAATTGTGTAGGTAGGACACAGAGACTGATTAGTTTGTTTTTGTAGTATGTCTTGCAGTATGTTTTTCAAACTTGGCCTTACTCTTTTGCTACTGAATGTGCAGAAATAAAGGACGTTGGTGATTTAGAAATTATGAAAATGTAAGAATTTCGCTCCAACAGAAATTAGTTGATCTCAAACTTCTGCATCTTCTTAGCAGCTGTGTGGACACTTAGGCCACTGAAAGATAGACAAGTTACTTTTCCTGTAAATATGACACCCTGAAGTAAAAATTTTTGTCCTTGTTGGGATCTTTGTTTTCCAGCTTGCGAATATCAAGTGAGTCGTCATTCACACACAGATAGTAACTTCTATCTTCATAGCATTGGAACTGCACTGAATCTCCTTGGTAATGCATGATGAAAAAGTTATTATCTTCACTCAGCTATGAAAATACACAAAGTAAAAAATATGTTATATTTCTAATGCCATTCTATAATGCTAAATGTGACAAAAATTCATGTATGTTGTTGGTTTGTTATATTTTATGCTGGTCATGCTTTTCTCCAATGACACATATTTACCAATTTTTAAATAAATCTTAGGCAACAACTTACTATTTTGGAATAGATTCTGTGATAACTATGCATAAAATAGTACCCATCTCCCTCAAAGGACTGAGTAATATAGGACTAAATAGCTGCATTCCTTAGCTTCACAAAACCACCAGCATAGTTTCCCCAGTGTCATTACAATAACTTAGGTTTTTCGTCTGGTTATTTTCTTACCTTAGGCCTACCCTGTCAACAGCCACTAGCAATAAAATGTCAATCCACAGTTTTACTTGCCTCTTTTGAAGTAAAATTAGAATGTTAAAGTAGAAATTACTCTTAAACAACTGTTCTATTACCTATGGCCTTTCTGTATAACTCTAGTTTCCAATGTATTTTTAAAAAAAGATCAGTCTCTGGAGCAGTAGCTATTGTCCAGAGCTCCTCCTTAGAGTGTGTTTGCATGTGTATGTTTGGGCTCACTAGGCACCTCACGGTGGGGATGGAGAAATAGTTACAAAATAATCACACCCGGGAGAGGAAGGGTATGTGCTGAAATCTGCAGAAACTGGTAAGCTTGGGGCACCGAAGGGATGCTGAACCTGCCCATGGTGTCCAGCACTCCTCCAGCGCCTACCACAGGTTGTGTAACTCGCATCACATCCAAGGGGGCAGCGGCGGCTTTAGCTGGACAAAGATTATACGGCAGTATGTGTGAACACAGCTGCTGAAACCAGGACCCCAGATGTGCCTGTGCACAGCTGCTTAGAGCCCTCTGGGGTGTGGGTGTGAGCCCCTGCTCCTGCCTGTGTGCACTGAACAAAGGAGAAACTGAGAACACTGTGTGAATAGTTATCTGATGCTAATAGTAAGTCATTAATTAATAGAGGGTTGAGATTCATGTTTGCCCCAGCTCAGCCTCCTGCCGTAGAGCAGGGAATTTATAGTATCTTTTGGGAAGGACTGAACATATCGTAATCAAATTATTTAAACTTTCCTTTTGAGTGACCATGTTGAACACTCTTATTCTGCCCATGAGACAGTTCTGTAACTCTGACTAGTCTGGTGAATTATCATTGCTTAAGGGGACCTCTAAAAGTAAACCGAATGCTTGAGGGAAAGCAGGAGCACATTTAAGGGTACCAGCTTGCTGAAGATTACAGCATTGGCAATAATCACCTTTTGACAGAGGGAGCAATGTGTCCTTTAAGCCCGTATGACAACAGGAAAAAAAAAAATCCAGCAGTTATTGCAGAGTACCTCAAGGAAACTTGAGGATACACCTTTTGTTTTCAGCAAAGCTATAATGGGAAGCAGTTAGGACATTCTGTCCTGATCAAGTCAATATAACAACAGTATATATGCAGATTCAATCCAAAAAGTCTGTTTTAAAAAATACTATTAAGAAAGTTGAAGAAAATTTGTCTTTTGGAAACAAATACTTCTAGGGACTCAGAATGGTAAAAAGTAAATATAAAAGGAATAAGAATGTTTGGTGAAAGAAAACCAGTAGAAGCAAGGAAAGAGATTCTTATGTACAATGCAGAAATTCGTGCTAGAGCATGGGAGATTCCAATGGGATCTTGTAAAGCGAAAATGACATGCTTGCAAAAGCAGATTAGGATCCAGAAATTTTAAAATTCCTGCTGTACCTGCATGAAATTATGGAAAACTAGATGGAAAACTGTAAAATTATTTGGAGAATGACATTGTGTGACTGTGAGAAGGAAGAAGAACTTGGAGTAGAAACATAATGAAATACCATTAGGGCTGGGAGGTGCAAAGACTGTTAAAAAACAAAATGTTTTGCAAGAAGTCATGGCAGAGGTGATTTTCTATTATGACCTGTAAAAAAGGATGATGATAAAGCCTGGAGAATGTGGTGGACTACTGCCAAAGTTCCTCCTGAGCAGTTTCCATAGTAGCAGTCAAAATAATTTGCAAGTTCCTAGAAAGAAGCTACTAATTTTTAATTACAATTTGATAATTTGTTTTCTATTGCATTAAATGAATAACCAATTTACAGCTTAGGTTTCACATTTAATGACAAAAATTACACCTTTATTCATGTCTCACAGGTGATTCACAATGCACCTATGCTCATGTCAGAAAAATGCTACAAATATTGTCTTCATTTGCTAAAGAAAAACATGTTAATGATGGGAACTACAGGAAGAGATGTGAAAGAGTGGTATACAAGTTTTAAAATAAATAGACTCAGCATTACAGAAAGACAGATCAGATATGGCACAATTGGCATTACTCCAAGGTAGGTTCAAGTGCTGCACTCTAACCTAGGAAGAAACTACAAGATAAAAAAGAGTGGATTTGAAGACCAGCTGAAACAGAACATTTTATGTTGTTATGATACGTTACACAAAGGAGTATAGGGCACACTGGAATCTATGTTTTGCTTTAGATAAAGCAAGGAAATGAGCACGTGATCAAAGAGACACATGAGTCATACAATGATGATAAGCAAACTAGTAAAGATGACCTGCCACCTAGATTGCATTGGAGAAGTTACAGACCTTGGAAGGCATTACAAATTAGTTATGTGGTTTGTGGCTAAAACAGGGTTGATGAAACACCAGTGAAAATTTTGGCTGCTGTTGTGCAATATGCAACAACATAAACTTCTCTTTCTTCCCACTCAGCCTCAGTGTGTAGGTGGGGATGGGCAAGAGGCTGGGAGGGAACACATCTGGGACAGCTGTCTCAGAGGGGCCAAACAGATACTCTATGCCATGTGATATCATGGCCAGTCATAAAGCCTGGTTTAGAGGCTGGAGAATGCAGGGTTGGGGGGATGGGTGTTTACTTCTGAGAAAACTACTGCTCAGAGACTGGCTGGGCATTGGTCTACTTACGGGAGGAGATGAGTAAATACTTTCACATCACTTGTGCTTTTTTCTGACCTTCATATATTTTACTTTTGAGTTTTCTTTCTAACTCAAAAGTTTTCTTACTTTTGCTCTTGCTATTCTGTAATAAACAGATAGTGTGATGTTGGCTCTCGCCATGTTAATATTAAATGTATGTTATAAGGTTAAAAGATGTTCTGTTAAGATCTGGTGTTTTGCCACATATGCTTTGTAAAGTTGAGAGTTGATCTCTGACCATTGGGAAACTCGAAGCAAGAAGGGTTACACGGACTCTGAGAGATGGGACAAAGGAGGAGCTGGGTGGGAAGAGTGACATCTGCAGGAATGTGAGAGGATTGGATTAGCAGGGTGTTGGCTTGTCAATAGCATGTGTAAGGATTGTTACAGGCGTGGTGGTGTGCCTCTGGTGGCAGCTGAGCACCCAGCGCTGTTCCTTTTCCCTTATTCAATCCCTTATTGTGGTTCAATAAGCCTTTTAAAATTTTAATAAACAAGGTGTTGTTTCTTACATATTCTCTCCCCTGTCCACTGGTTGGGCTTGAGTCTGCATGAATATCTGGGGCAGGCGCTTAGATGCTGGCTGTAGCAACACACCTCAGTGTATATTTTTACCACAGCTGGTCCTGTCCTGACAAATGGTAGGGCTGTGCTTCCAGTCCTGGGTCAGTCAGTTCCAGGTGTATTGGACATGCCCCCATTGAAAGTAAACTTTGGCCTGCATTACTGCTGCCAAAGTGATCAAGAAAATTGCTTTGGCAATACCAGATGTAGCATTCACTCTACTGCCTTTGATTCCATTCATACCAAAGGTGTTGGATCTCTGATAGAGCAGTCCTCAATGGTGGTGTGACTTTGTTCAGCCCAGAACAGCCCATTTTCACCCTCCATCAGACTTCTACACTGGCCATACGTGTCTACTGAACAGTGAGTGAGGCTTGCTGATCACTCCTTGGCTTTTCAAAAGAATAATCAACTTTAGGAGCAAAAAACCCCAAAACTTCAAGCTTCATGCTGGGTGCCAAAAAGGGCTGTGCCCCTGCCAGCCTGCCCCAAGCACAGTAGACACTGAATCACTACTTACAAGGTCAAAACTTCAGAACCAAGGTATCTTGGTGGGCTTCATTGGATTTTACCTGTTTAGAGTTTATTTTGGCCTACTTAACAGGAGTAAAGGGTAAGTTTCTTAATAAAGTCTTTTATGACTGCATAGCCACTGGTAGAACCTCTCTCTTATGTATCTTCATTAAACTACTCAGTAAAATAGAGAGGACTGTGGAATAAAAACTGTTACAGCTCTTAATAGAACTTTTACAGCTGCAGTCCTTCAGGTCCCAGTCCACCCAGGCTGCGGTATTCCAGTCAAAACTTTGTGAAATGCTGTCCAGATACAATCACCTAATAACCTTGCATTATCCAGCAAGGAACAACAACTTGAAGAGAAGCAGCCAGATCCAGCAGCTGAAGTTGTTGAATACTGTCTTTTAGTATTCTTTTAAGCAAGTATATTAACTCATGAAGATTTGAAACTGAGGGAAAATTGAGTGCTACTAGTACATAAGAAAAGCTGAGAGGGTAAAGAATGCGTCTGCTAAAGTCTGAGAGTAGTAACGGGTCAAGAATAGTAAAATATTATAATTGAACCAGAACAGAAGTTACGCTGAAGTGAGATACTAGAGATAAGTACTGAAGAAGATGTGTATTTCCTTGATAACCACTATATACTCACTAATTTCTGCCCTTCTGGAAGAGTAAAAAAGAGAAATAGTAAAAATTTACACATAATTAATGTAAACAGTAAAAGAGAGCTGTCTTACCTACTGGGAGAATTATGCGTAAGGGGTAGGAAAACTGGGAAAACCTTTTAAGTGGACAGTCTAAAGGGAAATACTGTTCTGTAGCTCTGAGATCATTCTGTTGTGGTTAACTGCATTTTCTTCCATGATACTATTAATTATGATAAGCATGCTCTATTATAGAGTTAAAATAATCACAGTTATAAGTAAATTCTCCTGAGTGAACTGCTGGGGTTGGCTTTTCCACTGCTGCTCTGGCTGGGATGCTGCCACTCTGAGCTGTGTGAGGCCGTAGTTGTGTCTATAGTGTAGTTTTCCATTCCAGAAAAGGATTGCAATAAATATTGGTTATCACCGGTATTGCCTTTCTGACTTAATCCCCCATCAGAATCAGATGTTATTGTAAACTATTACTTGCTGTAATTAAAAAAAAATTATTGCTATTACAACCTAATTAATATTTTTTGTTAAATTTGATTAAAGGCATTTCAATTAATATTGATTGTGAACCCTGTTTCAACAGCCTTGGGAACAGAAATGAATATTTACAACACTATATGCAACTCTTCCTGGTATAACGATAGGGTCCACAGATTCTCATGTTTCTGCTAATTCTACTGGCAGTCTTCAAACAGAAGAAAGAAAAGTGCCTGTCCTTAAGATTTACTTTTCAAAGCTAGCAGATTAAATATCACATTGCAGGCCTGGATAGCTTCGTCATTATCCGTAAGAAGTATTTCTCCATCTCACTCCCACACTTTCTCATCGTAAGGACAATGCAGGCATTATTCATCGCACTAGAAATTATTTACTGATCAGTACACTCATTTTAGAAGTTTTTTTAAGAATCTCATGATTCAGAGTTGTCTGTGATTTTGCCTCTCAGTCCAACTGGATGTGGCTCAAGTGCAGGCTTCTGATTTCTCCTCATACAAATGAGTAACATTTTTTCTTCTGTTTCAGGGTATCAGCAAGAAATCATGATGAGCAGATCACTATCTGTCTTGTTAAGTAATGAATGGGTTCCCAGAAAGAATTTTTCATTTTAACTATATCTAAAAATCCAAAGTGATATATAGCTTTCTACAGGCAATTTTTACAGCTCTTTCCAGATGTCTCCCAAAACTTGCAGGCTTAAAGACACTTAAGTCTTTGTGAAGTTCCACAGAGAAGGCATGTATTTTTATGTTTAAAAAAGTGTATGAAAAAAAAGTGTATTAAAAACAATTTGCAAGATTCAATATGACTGTAATAGTTTACAGCATACAAGGAGGGGAACAGAAGTCACATTAAAAATTTCTTAAGCTTTCTCCTTCTGTGTGGAGCCAAGCAAGATTAGTGGCAGATAAGTAACTCAGAAGAACTGAAACGGAAGGACCCACTTAGATTTTCCAGGCCCAGAATGCAGGAGATTTGTTCCTTAATTATTAGTAGTGTAGTTCATACTTTTTGAAAACCATTTCAGATAGACTTCAATTTACCAGAATTGTTAATTCAATACTTTCTGATTTAGGAGAAAGGTTAACATTTTAGAAATTTTAGGCTGGGAATTTCAGGTTTTCAGGGTGTCATAGTCCCTCATACGAAGTTCTGAAAATACCTGGGTCCAGATAGCTCTAATTTTGCCTATGGAAATCAGAAAGATTGTCTTTTCAGTTGAATAGCAAACTCACGGGGTTACAATCCTAATAAAAATTATTATTAGTTACATTTCCTTAGTTTTGCAGTTTGTCTAAGTTATAATGTCTATTATCCTAGAGCTTAGGTATCCCAAAGAGCAACTAATTTCCTTCATATACCGACTATGTTTTATCATTTCTATCTAGAGAAGAGCCAACAAAACCAATCTTTTGTCACAAAAACATGTTAAGAAACCACCCAGCCATCTGTATTTCTGTCCACAATGCATTAATCCTGATTTATAATCATCTGATGATAAGAAATTCAGTCTGAAAATATGTCAGGGTTTTATTATTTTCCAGAAGTTTATGAATGATGGATTCATTAGTTCTTTAAAAAAACATAACTTCTGTAATCTGGTCCTTCTAGATCTGCTAATTTACTCAACCAGATTTTCTACATCTTGCCTAAGAATTTATACCAGATAAAATCCACTTTGCATCTCCCTCCATTTTGTATAAGCATAATAAGGCAGGAAACATATCCACCTTTCATGTTTTAATTGAAAGTCAGATATTTTGCCTGGAGATTGAAGGTTGTAGTCATAAATACAAGTCAAAGGAAAATTTCTTATTTTCCTTTTTCTGAGAAACATACAAAAAAACAGCTGAAAGAAAAGTAAGCAATTTGTCACTTAATGAGTAACAGGATAAATTTAGCTGCCCTTTTTAGACACCTGTATTTGCATACACAGTCTCACACACAGGTTTTTATTTGTTTGATCATGATTGCATACCTGCTTAAAGTCAGGGTCTTCATGGTTGCATGTTTTCATATTGCATCTCTCCACTGAAGAATAATCTGGCTCTGAACAGGATGCTTTTAAGACCTGTGTTTACAACACATAGATTTGTTATTTGTAATTTAATTTGGCAATTTTTGCTTCATATTTGGCTTTTTAAACCCATCACACATGGCATTAATTCTAAAGAAAACTGTATTTTTTTGAAGTTCATTAATTATTATCTTCAAATAATCCAAAATTAATAAATCTATAAATTCTTGAAAAACTTCCATTAATATATTTCTCCTTTATCCTTTGCAATGTGAAATGAATTGGGTTGAAAGCAAGTACTCAAGACAGTCCTTCAAACTGTGTAATGCCCAGGTTCTATTTAGAAATGCAGCCCTGATTGAACCATATTGTGACAAAGGATACCAAAACTTTATTCCAGATAAGAAGCCTTGTCCTGCTCCTTACCAGAATCCCTGTTGAGATTAAGGAAATTATTTGTATTGAGCTGGAAAAAGAAAGGTCTGTGATCTTCCCAAGGTTTTTACATAATTGGTGGACACTAAGTATGTCTTACTTCAGATAAGAGCTGCTTTCAATTATGTCAAGAAACATAATCTGGTATGACATGGAATTTTGAAATAGTTCATTGGAAAGTAAAATGCTTTAAGGCTCAACACTCAGTTATTTTCCTGATTTGGTGGAACACTCTTCAAACAATGGATTTATGAAAAGGCAACCTCTGAACCAGAAAAATCCTTTTAAAATAGTTGCTGTTTCAGGGACAGAAAGGAAATCCCTTTCTGTGAGTAATAGGGTATAAATATAATTTATATATCTTACAACATACATTTCCCTAGAAAAATTCAGGAAATATATTTTATGGAGAGTCATTTATGAGTTAAAAACAAATGAAAAACATCTGTGGCTTTTTGAGGAAGCATTTGGTGTTTCGCACCATCACGCATGGCTGACATTTGATGAAGGGTTATTCTTTATCTCTGTGTAAACAGAGCTTCTTGGACTTTTGCTCTGTTTTTGACGGTAAATTGCAACACAGCATTCTTCCTCAGATTTTAGAAATGATTATAATCCCTCACTGGGGAAGACTAGTCTTGCCTACTCTTCCTATCAGAAATAAACCTTCACAAGGCTGGAGAAAATAGGAATGCTTAGAGACCAGATGGTAAATGTTTAAAACAGGATGTTCAGTTGTGTTTTCTTTTCATCACAATCCTTATCTTGTGATGTGCATTTATTGGAAGAAAATAACTTCCATCTTAAACTCATTTCTTTCCAAGGCAAGATTCCTGCTTTTTACTCCCCTCTTATTTTTCCTGCATGTTTTCTGCTAAGAAGCTCCATTTTCCTCTGCAGAGACTGGACCCCAACATCCCTGGCTGTCTTCTAGTGGCAGTAGTCAACTACCCAGCCCAAAAATTTTTGCAATAACCTTCTCTGAGTATTTCCCAAGAAAGAATAAACAGACATACTTGGAAGTTATGAAATGTGGAAGGTGGTAAATAAAGTGAATTTGAAAAAGGTCTGTGTGCAAAATTGTCTTATTGTAAGGGAGAGCACCCACAAGTTATAAAGAACAGAAACGACTTCTTACCTTCAGAGAGAGATGTTTCTTACCCTTGCACAACAGGACAAATTCATTAAGCTTTGATCTCTGTGTGAGGATCACCAAATTTTTAGAATCTGTTTTACACAGAGGAGAATATTTTAATCATATGAATATCACTTTATAAAATGAAGAAGAGCTGAATGTGCTGTACAAAGAGAAAACATCATTTATAGGCATAGGAATAGAAATAAATACAATCAGTTCTGATACCATTCTCTTAAGTATTTAAAGACTGTGACAGTGAGACTTTAAATTTGCAATATATATAGTTTATTCCTCTACTTTTATGCTGAATGTATGAAATATTAGTTATGCATTACTACATGTCATATGAACTACAAAGGCATTATGTAGGAAAATGTAGCATTTTTTCCCTTTTATTTTCTACATTTCTAGATCAAGATCCTTTTACTATCGTAAGTGTGGATGCATTGGATTGATTCAATTTTTGAGCTAGTACTGATTTTTTGGCTGCAGGAAACAAGACAATATCAATACTACAGGACATTCTTCATCCTGATAAACTGACAATGTTCATTGTTACCTTCTGGTACTTCAAGGGCTCAGCTAAAAGTAAATAAATTAAGGTACCCTTTGCTAACTCATACAGCACACAAGTGCATCACCTAGCAAAACCCATCACATTTATGTCTACTCAGTGATGCTATACCTATCTGACTGACTTGCAAACTTAATTCAAAAAATACCACTCGTGCTTTTAGAAGTATCTCAAATGTACCATTTAAGGCAAAAAATATATAAAAGAAAGCCGCAGTTGATCTATATGTTTAACACTGCAGTAACTGAATACAAATTTAAAAGACATTAGGTTATTATGCATTAATACTTGCAGTTAAGGAGTTTGGAGTTTTTTTGCATATTACCAAAGGCATTTTTCAGCCTCTGAAGGATATTCAGAATTAGCAGAACATATTCATCCCATTTGACTAATTTTAGCTGCTCTTGGCCCTGATTTTAATTGCCTTAACTTTCCTTAACTGTAATGCTTTTTGTATTATTCTTCTGAAGGAATTTTTCTGAGACAGCTATAGTATGAAAATAACATAAAAATCCTTGTTAAAAATTGAGAAAAACTCTCTAGACTAAACTTTATTCAGTTTACATGAGTATTCAGATAAATATAGTAGACCGTAGGTCTACAATTCCATCATTTTTATTTTTTGTGACATCACCTTAGGTTGCCTCTGCTGCAATTGTCCGATTGCAGCATCTAAGAGACACATCAATAGGCAAGAGAGGTTTCTTATTCAAGTCAAGAGTGCTCTCTCTTGATGGTAAGAGTGACAACAAAAGAGGTATGCAGGTGTCCACCCAGCTGACCAGGGATGTCAATCAACATGACTTACATCCTAACTATCCTTGTCTTCCTCCATCTATAGCATTTATTATGACATGCTTATACATTGTTTAGTCTGAGTAAGTCTAAAGCAGACCAACTTCCTCTATCACCACTAAAAGATGTGACAAGTGGTCTATCAGGCAGCCAGAGAATAGCAAGGAAAGTAAGGAATCTTTCCATGACTGTTATCAGTGATACTTTAATTATCTGATGGCTTTTGAATTAATTAGCTAGTCTCTCTGGTCACTAAAACCTTACCAGATGGGTATTTGTCCTCAATGGTTACAGGAGCCCTTGATGACTGGAATTAGAGTACATTTTTCTTCCACTGTAATATCTGAGCTAATATATCTTTGATTTTCGCAATCATTGCTTTAGTGTACCATATGAAAGTTCCAAAAGTATGTCTCCTCTTTCTTCATATTAATTTATTTTTGGTTTTCCTCTCCTGCTAAAACAGGTCTTTGCTAGTTAAGACATATGCCAGCAATGGAACACCCACACTTTTCCACCAAAAAAAATTTCATGTTCCAGTCGGTATACAATACATACAATACATACATTTGTGTTCAGTCCAAGCCACTACTCCTAATTTGCCAATAATAACTTTGAAGATTTCTTTTTATGGAACATAGAAAGGCTCTTTTATTTTTAGACCTGTCCAGTAACCTGAGCTAAGTGAAAAATTTGATACAATATGTTACTTATAACATCAAGTTTATGTGTAAATCACTACTACCTTCTTTTCCTACTCTCAAATGTATCTTCAAAACCAGACCCTAACAGAGAGATTATACCTTTTTTTCCCGCAAGAGACTTATCAGTAGCTGCTGCTTCATTTCTTGTGAACACACTTAACCATGCAATATCTAAAATAGAAGGTATTTAACAAATAAGTGGAATTAGAGAGCTACATTCGTCAGATCTAAAAATAATACAAACAATTTAAAGAATTGTTTTGAAACATAACCTGAGAAGAAGTGTATAATATCAACAGACATCAGATTTCTTTTCTTGAGGGTCTCTGAATTAAATTAACCCTGAAATGCTGTACAGTTAGACTTGTGAACAGGTACACTGAAGTCTGAACGCTGAGCCTAAAAAGTGTATTGATTGCTTAATTATCTTTTGCAACAGAGAATGCACCTGAGAAACGAGGTTGGTGACCAGCTATAAAGCCTAGTATGCAATTAAAGAGCAGCCTGAAGTGCTATGGCAGTGAAAGTGAAAACCCTAATATGAAGTATATGGGATTGGAAGGCAACAGGTAACAATAGCAGGTGGTTTATGGCTTTTCTAGCATCAGCCTGAATCACATAGCCAGTTACCTAGGGAAAACATCACCCACTTCAGGTAAAAATGTCACAAACATCCTGGTTACCACTGGTTCCTAATATTATGCTGTCTTAACTGCATCATGAATGTATGTTGGTAGTGCTTCTGTACACAATAATATTACACAGCATTTCCATTTTTTTTTTTTTGTCTTCTAGGGATATCACTATCTTATACTATAACTATCTTATCACTATCTATATCACATCAGGCTTGTCAGACTATGTATCTGTTCACAAACTGCTTCCATTATACACCTACACATGTTTTGGTTCTCTTGATAAGTTAACAATAATAATTTCCTGAGTGACTTCAAAATTTGATGGAGTTATCAAGGAAAAGATACTGGAAAAGGTATAAAACACACTTAAGTACCCTATCAGTGTAGCTATTGTTATTCTCAATTTAACAGAATAAAAGTTTTTGTAATTGAATATCTAATGTAACGATTTCAGATTTTTCCTCTCTTTTGGTTAAAAATACATTTTATTGAGTTTTTTTTCCCTACTTTCACATCTCTGGAAATAGTACCATTCTAGAATAATTGCATCATTCTACAATAATTGAATTTGATATTAATTAACTCCACCAAAGTTATATCCTCTAACAAATCTTTGCATGGTGATAGTTATGATAACATCTTCGGTGTCAAATACAGAAGCCCCATTTGAGACAAAAGAGTTCAATGAAAAATAAAATACCCCCACAAATTCCAAAATATGCTCTATTATCTCTATTTTGCATTTGTTCTTGTATTTTTGCATTTGTTTTTGAGCATTACCTTTCCTTTCCCTCTCTTTAGAGCTAAATGTCTAGACTTCCTGCTAAGTAAATGAGCATGATCAATATAATCTTATCATTTAAAGATACAACATACCTACTGTAAATCAGGTTAAAAGTTTTCTTGTATCATTATCAATGTTCATACAGATCCAATATATTGTTACGTCTACAGAGAACAGGATCATAGAATAATTTAGATTGGAAATGACCATTATGATCATTGAATGCCACCATAATCAGACACTGCCAAGTACACCATGTTCCTAATCACCACCAAACACCTAAATCCCTGCAGGGGTGGAGGCACAAGCACTTCCCTGGGCAGCCTGTTCCAAAGCTTGGCAGCATTTCAAATAGAGGAATTTTACCTAATATTTAATCTAAATCTTCCCTGGCACAACCAGAGGCTGTTTCCCCTCATCCTGTCTCTTGTTACCTGGGAGAAGAGACTGGCCCCCACCCTGATACACCCTCTTGTCAGGCAGCTGTAGACAGTGATAAGGTCCCTCCTGAGCCTCTTTTTCTCCAAGCTAAACATCCCCAGCTCCCTCAGCTGCTCCTCACAGGACTTGTGCTCCAGACCCTTCACCAGCTCCACTGCCCTTCTCTGGACATGCTCCAGCCCCTCAATGTTCTTCTTGTACTGAGAGGCCCAGGGACACATCACACACAACAGTACATTTGAAAATGCCCTGAGTACTATACACACAGTTGATGAGTTTTGGTACATAAAGAGCACTACCTTCATGGGATTGTGAATCCTTGGTAGATATTTCATGATGTCCATCTTCATCTATATCAAAATGCACTGTTTTTGAGTCTTCAGTTAGTATATAACATTTCACTGTTTTTCGCAGGCTAAACACTAATAAAAAAGGAGTTATAATTAATTTTACTATCAACAGAGAAATGATGACATTCCATTAGAAAAAGATCAAGTACATTTTTTAAACAATCTTTACTTGATAATCTATGTATATTTGAACTATGGGCAGTATAGCCAACGTCTACTAGAAATTGCCCAGTGGGCTTAAGCAGTAAGATATTGAAGAAGGAAAACAAGTATTTCTTTGCTTAGAAGGTTAGGTCACTAAGCAGGAAAGATGTATTGCAACTTTTCAGATGGACAACATGTGAAAACTTGTGTTTGACAAAATAGCTTCCAACTCAAGAGCCTGAGGAATACTGAGGAAAGAGGGATGGTGGACAGCATGCAGATAGCTACACTGAAAAAGACTAAGGACTAATGGGGACAGAATGAATGCGAACGTGGGAGAGTGGATCCACATTTGCAGTTAGCTGATGAATGAGTAAACTTAGAATAGCAAATGGAGATCTGTGGGAAGCCTGAGCCAAAGCAAGGTTGTTCACAGAAGTTTTCAAATGGAGAAACATGAAAAATAAAGTTATAAGTTTCATTATGAAGAAGAGATAAAGCAGGTGATGTTTCTCTGCAGCATACTCTTTATAGACTGGTTTCCTGTATTTCATAGGTAAGTATTTGCCTGTTTCCCAGTTTTGCATTTTGAATATTGGATCTAGGTATAAGCAGGACTTTTAGGTTAGAGTGCTTATGCCTACCTAAATTAGCAGCATTTAGTTTGGGGGTCAGACATCTCATACTGAATAAAATAAAACAGAAAACCCCAGATCTTTCTAACTAAAAGCTTCTAGGAGAGAAATTGTTCCCTTTCACTCCTGAAAACAACTGTGTTGTTCTGGATGTACAAAGGATGTATGTCCAGACACTTGGATAACAGACACCTGCAAAATAACACTATAAGGCATAGTCTGGATTATGTTCAGCTGAATGTTGTTTCACTGAAAGAGATTTGATACTTTCAAATGCAGTTAAGACATTTCTGAGACCACACAGACCTCCAGGGTATGCTGCAAAATAAAAAATCCTGTCTTTCCCAGAATAATTAGGCGAGCAAAACAACAGGATACACAGAATACATCAGCAGTGGCATAATGGTTTAGGAATGCTTGACCTCACTGAAAATTTTGTTACTTATTTTATAATGAGATACCTCCTCTGAAACATCTGTATTTAGGCAAATATTCTGAAAAAAATGCATTGTTTCTAAGAAGCTTTCTTTCCATCCTGTTTAGCCTGAGCAGAAGCTCTGCACATACAATGAAAGAGAAGGATTATGCACATTCTGACAGCCCGAGTCACACCCTCCAGAGGTGGCAGGTTCTGTGTTGGACCTTTGATCACATACATAGCTCATTTATGGTTGGACAAAGGTTTTCTCTTCAAAGGTAGCTGGCAATCATGCTTCCAGTAAAAAAGGATGGGCTGATCTAGAAAGCAACAGTACAGCTACAATAATCAATACGGCAAATCTTTTAAAAATTGTATATTTTATATTTATATATTTATATAACTATAGTGTAAGAATTCTACTTATAACTAGAATTACAAGAACTAATACAGTGCCCAAACTAAAATGATTGGCAGATCTGCTCATATCATTCGCTCTTTTCCAGGGAGGTACATTTGTACATTAGGAATTACTGGTCTGAATATGGTGGTGTGAAAATGTCAGTAATGTCAGTATTTTAAGGAGTATTTCCCTTCTGGTTATTTTAAAGGTTGCTTTTGGGGTCTATTTTTCACCAAATACTTTTATTTTTGATGGCATTATAGAAAAGCTGTTCCACATGATTAATTTTTCTGGATTTTGCCTTGGATTGAAATATTATTTTCAAGATTACAAACATACCTGTCACTCAGATAAGAGTTACCTGGTTTTCTAGGAGCTGTTCTCCTATTTGTAAGCAGAAATTGCTTCTTCACAGACCGTCCTCCACGGGGAGGCACTTGATACGGCTTTTTACGGCCTGAGCGGAGCATCATTGCGGAGGCACTGAAGAAATACTGATGAGGATGATCCCAGTTGACTTCCTTTTTGAGTCCTAAAGTAGGAGTTAGAATTTGTCACAAGACTTTGTTTTTCCATTGAGAAACAAGCTTTCAGATATAATTTTGATAATGACAGTTAATGGAAGTAGATAAACTCAATAAATGTTTGACTGCTTGCATGACCTAAGCCTTTGTCTTACAAAGCAAAAACAGTGTGTTTCCAGTGACAGTATTTCAGTTAACTATCTAAACTTCCACTAAGATGCATGCTAACATGGATAACACAGTTGTATTGCAGGAATATATTTCGAGACTACCCCTTAGATAAGATATAAGCAGTGTTTGTGGCTTCAGCTTATGTTTGTCAATCATAAGCTTTATTTTGCTAACTAAATTGGAAAATCACATTCATTTTGTGAATACTGTCTAAGATAATTGTTTGTGATTGAAAATGATGCTAACTTCAAAACATCACAATCTGACTCTCAGAGGTATATGCAGGTATATTGCAATCTTAAACCAAGATTCAGGAAATCTTGCCTTAGAAATGAGGACAGGAATTTGGACATTTGAGGAATATACTAGAATTATTAAGGAACATCAGTTAGGATAGATACCTGAAGGAGAGGTTGATGTTTAAGAATGTGAACTCTCTTGATGGTGAAACCACCCAGACAGCTACTAAAGTACCCTGAAGCTGCAAGTTAAATCACTGCATTTCAGAAAAGCTGAGAACCTTACTCTGGTTTAAAGAAAAGAAAATCGAAATTCTGAAGTCTACATGCTCTCCTAAAGTCACCTGTTTATGACAAGTGTTTATGGCAAGTGCAGACTGAAGAAAACAATGAGCTTCAACTCTGGTATCCTGGTGAATGAAAAAAGTGAAGATGGGTACAATTTTAGCCCCATGCCACTTTGCACAGAGTAACTAAATATCTGTCAGACCAGAGAGATCATGGCTCTGATGCAAGTATAATGGCTTGTAAATTCACCCAGTTCTCTTTTCTGGTTTGGTTCACTTCCCTGATGCAAAGCTTCATATTAAATTTTCACATGAAATGAAACACTTCTGTCCCCGTCAATTCTCTTGTAACTAGACTAAAAGGGGTAACTAAGGCACTTACTCACTCTCTTCAACTGTAGTTATAACAACATTCAGTTAGATCACTGAGAAGTGAAACACGTATCATATGGGTTGCTCTTCCTTGTAAATAGGGCTCGTATCATGAGTGGTAACTTGCAGTCAGAGGTAGAAAGAAAAGGCTGAGTCTTCCTTATCTTGCTGAAACTGCTTTATCACTGAGCATTCTAAACAAAGGAAAACATTCTTTGTGTTTTTTCACTAGGAACCTGGTCTTTGGAAACTTCCACCTGAATTGGACTCTGTGGTGTGTGTGGGAAGTAATACCATCTTCTGGAACTTGAGAGATGTAAGTCACCAGGTGTTCATTAGCAAAACATTAAGACTTTACTAGTCTATGAGGCTCAAAACCAGACAATCACTTACTCAAGTTTCCTACTGAAAACAAGTGTCATTCTAGTTTGGCTGCTCCTGATCAGAAGTTCTGAAGATCCCAATTCCCGATTTTGATCTATGTTCAGAGCCTTGCACCTTACACTCACAACAGTAAGAAAAGGAGAATGTTCACAAGTCAGGACTCCGAAGAATTCCTGAAGAGGGCAGGCCAGTTCAAAGAAATCTCCAGGAACATATTTAGGAAGTGGATAAATTCTCAAGAAATTTTCTATGATGAATGATGGACAGGTAACCTTGATGTTACGAAGGACTGCACTGAAGTTTGATTATTTGTCTTTTTTACACAAGTAGAAAATAGAAAAATCTGTGATAGAATTTCACTTCTGTTGTGGGGAACAATTAATTGTTCCCCACAACAATTAAAGTTTCCTACAATAAATAAAACAAGCTTTTATACCTTGAATAGCCTCATATACCCCTTGAGACTGAGTGACATATAAATACTTGCATTTCAGTAAACCTTTCCTGTCATTACATGTTCTTACATATATGTCACCTACACCCACATTTTTCATTCTTTGTCGTAGTTTTTTGTGCTGTCTCCCTATGTTGATTTCTTTATCTCAATGTCTTTCATACCTATTTCTTCAGTTCTCTTCTAGAAGGTATACATCGAAGAGGACTAGGAAGATTTGGTTATTGTTCTTGGCTGCAGAACTGTCACCCACTGTTTTGGAAACTCGTATCTGATTTGTTCCATTTGCATCTAAACTAAGTAAAAGGGAATTAAAGCTCTTTAAACTGCTGAAACTAGCAACAGTGTAACTACTCCTAACAAAATAGTGAGTTAGTTTGTGGTCAATGACAAGACCACACTAAAAGTAGAGGAAATACTAATTTTTTTCCCTACTACACAGATTATATGAATTCACTGATAGGAAGACAGCAAAGAAAATCTACTATATAGCCTCTCTTGCTCGCGCTGTGATCTTGCTTGTTCTTAGCCATCATTCTCTCTTTCATTTAATCCCAAGACACATGTGATCATAAAATCAAATTAAATCAAATCCAGTACCTGAAAACAACATTTAGAATTTTGGAGTTCATTAATATTGTGGTATGTTCCAAATATTATCTCATACTGTGTTGATAAATTCATAACAAGATAAGTCTAAGATCCCTACAGGGTCAGAGTATACTGGGTTGCAGCTGTCAATTCTGCTAGCAAAGACAGTAATTCCTCCAAGTTTATTCCACTTTAACAGTGGATTAAAAAGAATTTTTGGCAACCTACAGCTAATAAAAAATGAGATTATAGTCTCTTTCAAATCAGACTTTACAAAATCTGTCATCTAAACTAGACACAGGAATACACAAAAATGCACATAAACTAGATGAAGAAAGAGATTTCTTAAGAAAACTTTAAAGTCAACTGAAAAAAATCACTATTTCATAGAATCTCAACAAACAATCTGATAATATAATCTTAAATTATTTAACCCTACTGTAATCTACCCTTCTTGCTTACCTTATTTTGTGAGGTTTTATCTGTGCTAGGATACTTCTACTGAACAGAATGCTAGAAGCAGCTCTGTTACAGCCAATTTATTGCCTGAACAGAGGGCAGGAAGCCAAACCTCTGAATAAAACAAAAGTCTGACGTGGACCTAATCTTTTGATCTCTACATACTCTCATTTATATAAGCATTTCAATGGTTCTAACTACTCCTGGAATTACAAGAGAGTTGGAAGTTGTAGGAACAAACATTTAAATGTCTGTTTCTGTAAGATGCCACTGAAGCTTTTCTGCCTCGAACTGCATGCAAATTTTTAGCCATAAGTTCTGTATATTCTATTCCTATGTTTTGTGTCACTAATACTGTTCTTGTTATCTGTCATTCTTCCCGGGCTGAGTCACATGCAGGCGCTGGGTTTATAGTAATATGGACATACTGAAAGTAGGAGTGTAGCCTCTGTTTCATCAAGCTCAAAACAAACTTACTGCTTAAACATTTACCCAGCTATCAAATGAGCTTTGCCTGCATTGCATCAGTGGGAATACTTGGGCTGCTTCTGACATGAGTGAACTGGTAAAAGCGGATGTGATGCATGTCTTTGCCCATGAAGCCCTGGTAATATATAGGTTTTCATTATCAAGTTTAGCATGTTCAGTTGGCCTTATCTATCTACCTACTTATATTTCTAACCCTTCACTCACCTATTGGTGAGTCCTCCCTATTCATATTACCTAACTTTTTTTAATTAGCAAGCCTTGCATTTTTACAGAAGTGAATCATGATTTTATTTACCTCACCAAAATGATAAAAATTCTCTAAAAACAATTACATTGACTTTTTTTTCTCCCAAAGTTTTCTTAAAATCAAGGAGCTACTGCTTTTATCTAGAGTTTGTTCACTATGTAAAGAAAGTTCTATATCTTATTTAAAGCAAGTTCTATGTTTAGGGAAAGTCTTTCTAGTTTTCTAAGCCCTCCCCAGACACTGGTAATGCATACAAAGATTTTATTAAAACATATATTTAGTGACAAAGCAATGTGATACTTCGAAATCTCAAGTCTTTGTTACCAAAACAGTCTGCAAAATGTGGAGAAGTTTCTAAATGGCATGATGTCAGATTGTGCTTTTGGTACACAATTGTCCTAATTTTTTGTGGTATTTTCAGTTAATTTTCATGCTGGTATATGGTATAATGCTGTGGTTTAGATTTAGTACAAAAATAATGTTGATAACACACTGATGTGTGAAGTGTTAAGGATTAAGACAAGGACTTTTCTGTTTCTCACATCACACTACCAATGAGGAGGCTGGGAGACACAAGTAGCTGAGAGGAGACACAGTTGATATAGCTAACTGCAACTGACTGAAGGGATATTCTGTCCTAAATAGTGTAAAGCTCAGTAATACCAACTACAGATAAAGCTGGCAGAGGGCTACTGCTTGGGAACTGGCTGTGTATCAGCTAGCAGGTGGCTAGCATCTGCATTGTGCATTAGTTTTTTGTATATTCTAATTTTTTGATGATAGTTATCTTTGTTTCCCTCCTGTTTCTGGCTTATTAAATTGTCTTTATCTTAATGGGTGAATTTTAGGTTTTTTTTTCCCCCAGTTCTCTTACCCATCCTGGGGTGATGACAGGGAAGTGAGCAAGTGGTTTGTATGGTGTTCAGCTGCCTCCTGGGTTAAACCACAACAGTCCCTTTTGGCATCCAACCCATGGAGTGTGAAGGCTTAAGATAACTACTGTTCTGACATGTTAAAACAAATTTGTTACAAGCAATTAGTTGCAGTGGTTTAATAGTTGCTGGCCACAGTGTTGATTCATTTGATGTCAGCATTATTTTGTGTTCTCAGCTACCTTAGTAGCTGTGTGTGTTCCCCATTGTGTCATCTCTCAGCTCTGGGTGAAGGTCATGATGTTGCTGTGCTTTGTAACACGGGTTTTTGATACGGTAAGATGCATGCTGGCAGGACTGAAGCAGTGTGTGCACCCAGCATCGCCGCTGCACCTGCACGGCAGGAGCCACCTGTTGGGAATGATACCCAACTGCACCTCCAAGGGCCCATCCCGGAGAATGACCTTCCACCATCGTTCCCTTCTCCTCCAAGTGAGTCACAACAGCTCTTGAAAAGTACCCCCAGGGTGTCCAAACCATCACCTTGGCATTGCTATGATGCATGAACGTGTCTCAGGTGTTACATAAGGTTACACAACTAGGTAAGAACATCACCCAGGGATCTGCTGTAAGGCTGGATAGTTATGAGTAGCATGCTGTGTGGGATAGGACGAGCAACTGCCTAGGACAGTGGGCACCTTCCAATGTTTTGGAACTTCACCTCTGAAAAAGTGCAGAATCCAGAAAAATTTCTTGAAATATTTGGAAAAGATGAGCTGTCACCAGATATTTCCAGAGACGCAACTCACTGCAATGTGCTGGGGTCTGGTCCAGGCTGACTGAGCCCTGTTCAACAGAGCTCAGTGCCCGCCGCAGGGAAGGAAGGTCTCTGGGACTGGCAGCAAAGTGACAGAGTCCATGGCTAAACCAGAGAACCAGCCTGTGCCAGTATTATCTGCCTTTGTATGCAAGGAGAAATACCGGAAGCAGAAGTGCTCACACTTAATAAGGGATGAAGGAGCTGCCTCTAAGAGTGGTCAGGAAGCAGACTACTCCAAAACAGGGCTATCACAAGAAGAGGACAAGGAAGATAGGTAGCTTGGTGGGCCTATGATATGTTGGGCCACTGAGGAAGAGACGCAATGTACAAATCGGTTTGTGAATGAGGGATGGACTTATCATGGACATTATCCAATACCATGCACCATCTCTTCAGCCCTGAAGGTCTACTGTGACAGAAGAAGCCCGAAGCCATGGACTAATTTTACCCAATGGACATTTTAGAGGGATGACCCATAGACTAAGGAAATTATATCTGTGTGTATGTATCAAAAGACAGGGAAGGACACATTGGGATGAGTGGAACCTGGGCATGATGTAAATGATACAGAAAAAAAAGGTGGATATTGCCTTGGTTTTACCGTGGACAGAGTTAATTTTTGCCCTAGTTGATATAGTACTGAGTGATAGATTGAGGATAAGAATAGCGTTGATAACATCAGTTGATAACACTGATGTTTTAGATTTTACTAAGCGGCATTTACACTAATTCAAGGAATATTCAGGTCTTCCGACTGCCACACCAGTGAGGAATGTGGGACACAAGAAGCTGCAGGGGACACAGGGGGAGGGTGGTGGTGGAAAGTGAGCCCACAGCTGTTTAGCTACCTTCCAGATGAAACTACAACAAGGACAAATGCAATGAAAAATGTATTATGTGGCAAAAGCATTTTAATTTGTTTTAATACAGTTGTTCAGATGCTATACTGAGACTGAGTCAAGATCTGATGCTGCTGCTGCTGCAGTTTTTACTAAGAAGCAGATGAATACCGGTCATAAAATGTAGACTGCATACCACATGAACCATGTTTGCAGGCTGCACGTGTACCTGGGCCAGGAGGTAAAATTCCAGGTTTAAGTATGCCATCCCTATAGCCATAGCACATAACAATCTCTTATTTTAAAGGAGCAACTGTAGGGACATCATAACGTGCTACATCAGCACTACTCTTGAGGAGCTAAATAAAAGCATACACCATCAGCAGTCATATACACACAAAAAAGCTAATTGTGATTGATAAAATCTGGGTGGATTAAGCCATATAAATACTGAGGATGTAACTACATTACAGCTGATCTTCCACCTTAACATTTACAGTTTATTTAAAGCTTTATTGTTTTATTGGTCCCATCAGCAATAACAGCATCAGCAGCAGAAAAACCCAAGGACGATTTTGTGTAGACCCTGACGAAAAGTATCAAGTTACCATGTTAGAAGTGAAACAGAGGAAGACACTCACCTGGACAATCCTGCACGCTTCTCTTCTAGGCTGGCCACTAGGAAGCATTTTCCACTCTCTTGTCTCTTTCCAACATTGCCTGCTCCACTCCTACTTCCCGGCAACTATGTTTCCCTTTCCATTTCTCAATCTCACACTCTTTCTTTCTTTCTTTGCTTGCTTGCTTTTCTTCTCCAAGTTTCACCAGTAGAGTTAATGTAATTGACTGGTCATGGACCCCTCTTAATAACTATCCCTACCATTGCAACATCAGGTTCAGTCCATTACAGAACAGGTTTTCTAAATTCTCTTCTAATTCAAAGTAATATGTCATATCAAATTATCTTGAAAGGCAACAAGCTCTAGAAATCAGTGGTAGAGAGAAAAACATCAATTAAATTACTAAGAAAATATTTTATAATAATTATTGGCATGGAAACTAGCAAGAAAAAAAGCTGCCTACAACTGATTTGGGGTTTTTTTTTGCTTTTAGATATGCGTCTGAAAAAGTAAGTATTTGCAGAAAAAAGAAGAAAAGGTTTCCTGGTACCACATGCTACTGCATGAAAAATTTTGAGCATACAGTAAATACTAGCCATTTTTTCAGTCATTTAATTTGTCAACAATTTACCGGAGGTCCAATTCAAAATCTCTCAAGCTGGAAAAAAACTGGAACATAGCCAATGGACTGCACCACACAAAAAGATCAGGTATTTATAATTTGGATTCCAGTGTGCAGTCATATTTACACTGGGGAAAAGGTTGATTACAGGTAGTAATAGCAGGAAGAAAGACTTTTCTAAACATTTTCAGTGAAAGTGATTGAAAACATTAAAATAGATTGTGCAATGTAGGGTTTTCAGATCTTGGAGATGTCAGCTCAAATAACCGTGCTCTAGTTCAGAGTACGGGGTTTCTATTCTAAAGTCCAGCATGTACATTAACATTTGTATGAAAACCTCTTGTTTTTCTTCACACTGAAGTCTTTCTCCCCTAAATGTATGAAAAACCAAACGGAACATATTTAGCAGTGATATATTCTCTAACTGACAGAAACTAACATGGTAATCTATCAATGCATTTTTTCTTGGAAACTGTTGGGGTTTTTTAATATTCTAAGAACATTTCAACGTAAGCATTTAACTTCCAACTTAATCTTGCTTCACATCCTGTTAACATGGCATACCAAAGACATATATAGGACTAAAGAGAGCCTACTGTAGCCTATCTATTGCTCCCAGTACTTCCAAACTGTCATAAAATAATTCTGTTCTATGTGCAGTGAAGACCTCTACTACTGAAAAGAGTGCGTACTCACTTAAACCTTCCTGTTTCTATTTGTAACAGAAGATTTATGACATAGTAATGCCTATACTGACCACTGCTGAAAAATCTACAATTTTTTGGAAGTTCATTCTTAAAAACACACACACAAAAGTGAAAAGGAGTGTGAATAATGAAAACTATTTCTGTTTCAATGCTAAATCACTATTGTTAAAAATTTCTCTAAGTCTAGAGTTCTTACACCAAATGTTACTGTAAATGTTTTTTACTTACTAAGAACTATGTTATTTTTGGTGTTGCTTGGAATAAGATAAGGATGATGCCTCTTGAACTTGAGATGGCAAAAGATGTCCTCCCTTCACTTGCTAGGGGACACACAGGACCACAAAAGGTGTTCAGCAAAAGGGGTCCACTGGACAGCAATATATTGAAGCCATACAAGGAGTGACTGAGGTCACTTTTCTTTCCAGTGTGGACGAGACTGAGGAGAGACCTCATTGCAGTTACAACTTCCTCACAAGGCGAAGAGAGGGGGCAGGCACTGATCTCTTCACCCTTCAAGTGACAGGACCAGTTACAGGACTCAAGGGAATGGCCTGGAGTTGTGTCAGGGGAGGTTTAGGCTGGATATCAGGAAAAGGCTCTTCACGCAGAGGGTGGTTGTGCATTGGACAAGGCTCCTCAGGGAAGCAGTCACTGCACCAGCCTGACAGAGCTCATGAAGCATTTGGACAATGCTCTCAGGCACGTGGTGTGACTCTTAGGATGTCCTGAGCAGAGCCAGGAGCTGGAGTGAACAATCCTTATGGGTCCCTTCCAACTCAGGATGGTCTATAAATCTAATGCCCTGGGGTGCTATAAGCCATTCACATTAACTGCAAATAGAGGAAAATACAGAGGCCGTCAGGATATCTTCCTGGGCTACAGTAGTTTGTCTTTATTGCATGCAAACCTTTTGTGGAGCCTCCTTGCTTGAAGATACTCAAAACCCAACTGAACAAGGCCCTGAGCAAGCAGTTCTGTTTGCCCCCACTTTGTGCATGGAGGCATGGAGGCAACAGACACACAGAGATCTGTTTCAACCTCAACTATACTGTGATTCTGTGAAATCATATTAAGAAAATACTATGGGTTTTATATTGATTAATTAATTACTCTGACTTTTCTAAATCTCCTATTTTGAAACAACCGTATTTTCTCTTTGAATGTTTGTCTTGGGGTGACTGTATGATGCCTGTATCCCCAAATCGTTTGTTCTGTTGGTGTTGAATATTAAATTCTGCAACTTTAAGACTGGTTCCAGGAGTGAAGGGGGGAAAAAAAGAAGTGCAGAGTTTGTTATCAGAGACTGCACTAGCTCCCCCACATTCCTGCTCAAAGACTGTGTTGTCTGCAGTGGACAGCGAGAGAGAGCTCTCCTTTGCTCTTGGTTAATTTTTTTTCTGGCTAGCTGAGACAGAGAAGCTCCCTGGATTTTTTTGTTTTTTTTTTTTTTTTTTCACTTTTTCTTTTTCCTGGAACGGTTTGAACCTGCTCTGGACTGAAAATCCAGAAGAGCACTGGGAGCTCACACCCATGTCCCACCAGGCCTGGCCTGGGCTGTGGCATTCCCCAGCACCGGAGGGGCTGATATCAGCCTGAGTGAGCTGGGCAGACCACAGAAAGAACTCTTCTAAATCTGTCATCTCTTCAGAGTGGTGAGAGGTTTTGCTGTTTGGTGTTGTTCATTTTTGTGCTGGGAGGTGTGTTGCCTGTTGAATAAACAGTTTTTCTTTATTCCACCTCTCTCCAAGGAAATTCTTTTTCCTGAGTGACTGGGGGAGGGACTGCTTGGATCTTTTTTCCTAGAGGGACCCCATCCAGAGGTTTCCTCCCAAATTTGCCCTAAACCAGGACAATGTAGAATAAAACCAGATGTTTAGAAGAGGTGTGGCTGAATGAGACTAAAGACTGTTACATTTTAACCAAATTTTGCTAATAGATCCCTGTAACTTTTGTGACAACACTTCAGAACAAGAGTCAGTGTTGTACAGATAATCCTTTTAATTTATACTTTTCAAATATTGCCCAGTCTTTCCACTATTCCCCACTGATGGACCAGTACAGTAGCATGTAAGAGTTGTCTTGAGATGTGCTCTATGTGCAAGGTATGTCTGTATGTAAGGTGACTACACATTGCCACAGATTCTTTTCTTTAATACCATCCACCAGAAACAGTGACATACAACACATATGGCAGAATTGTTGATATCTTGAACATATTTGGAGTTCTCTTTTCCCCTGAAAGAAGCAGACATTAATATCTGTGTGACTACGGTTTTAGCCCTTGCCCCTGATTTTTCTTCTCAGATACTGTGTAGCACAGTCTTTACAGTTAATGATTATAAAGGAACTGAACAGGCAGTGAGCAGAACAAATGTTTTAGTCATCCAAACACTGACTCTCTGTGCATTTTAATCTCTGCACCTAGTTGTTCTTAAAATCTCTCTTTGCTATGAAAATCATATCCTTGTATTTTTTTTCTCCACTCTCCAGCACTGGGAAAGGGAAATAATTGCCATTTCTATAATACCACAACAATGAAAAAGAAGATAGCTTCAGGTCTGCAATTAGACAGGACAAAGCATAATTGCAAAACCTTTCACATAAAGAAATGTTAGGTCTGTATGAAGCAATTTTGTTGCCTTTCCTGTGTTGCACAATAACAGAGAGAGTGGAGCACAAATAAATAGTGTTGGAGATTATTAAGTTCCTGCTACCAATTTTCTAAAGGACTGAGGCATATGTAGTTGTGTTGTCTGTCTCTCCTCTCCAGCCACTTTTTAATCTGCTGGATAATTTTGACAAAGTTTGGCAAGGCTGTGGAAGGAGGAAGCCTAGTTGAAAAAAATTCACATTTTTTCAAGTTCTGTGAACATCAGCAGTTGAACAGCACGCAGAATAACAAACATTGCTAAATGAAATATTGCAGCCTGATCTCATCAGTTATCATTCCAGCTTGGCTAAGGACCTAGTTATCAGCCTGTATGTGCTGGATGTCCAGCTGTCAGGTGTAAATGGCAACAAACAAGAGACCGGAACTCTGGAGTTCATTACAGAACCAAAGAGATTAGACGTTTTACCCTACTTGATTATCTGGCACAATCATTCCCTCATGTCATATTCCTAGCTCTCAACCTGTGTCCTCTGCAGGAAGGTCTCTGCTGGTGGTCTGGCATGGTTGGGCAGGAAATCATGTTGATTCCTGCTGTGCCACTTCCTGCAGCAGCCAGCTGCATTAGGCATTAGCGGTCAACGTCCCTGGGCATCCTACAGCATTCATCTCCATACAGTTCTCATGCAGTGGACTCCAAAGGCCATCTGGAATCAAGGAAAAAAACATTCTAATGTTCTCAATTGCTTTAGTCTTTCTCCAGTTCTAAAAAGACATCATAACAGAATTTTGGATCATAACATGTCCTGTTAATTTAAAAAATACTTATTAACGGTCTTTGTTAGAGAATGGATTTTTGATGCATCATAACACATTATAAAATTTTATTGCTGATTTAAGTTGCTGAGAACTACTTGTTTTAAGGAGAACTGTACTTTTTCAGTACTATATGCTGCAGAAACTTGAATGCAAAACAGCTTACAGCTTTCAGGACTCAAAAAGGGAGGAATGTCTCTAAAGTGTAAAACTCATAGACAGTTCCTTTTTTTCTCTGTTTATATTCTAATTGGCAATGAGGACATCACTGGCACTAGAAAGTGATGAAAAATTTTTATTGCTGTCTTTGTGATACCATGAAGGCAGAGCCACTCACTTAGTGTAATATTCTCTGAGAAGATCATGCATATCCACACTTGCAACTATTTTTTATGATTAAAATATATGTAAACCTCTATCATGCCATTTTACAAAAACTGTATATCCAATTCAGATATATGGACAGAAATTGTAAGAATATTTATCAGCTCTATTTATTCTGAAATTTTTTACCCCCCGACATAGCTCCTAAAAAATACTGAATATGTAAATCAAAACCCCATTGTTACAGGTTTTCCAAAATGTTTGCTTCTGCTTCAGCAGTTCTACCCTGGTTACATTGAGATGGGAGTGTTACCTCTAATTTAAGGCAGGAATGGTACATGGCATTTATTCAACAGTGCACTCATGTGGCAAGACTCAGGAAGTACACAGATCACAGAATTCCTTGAATATAATGTATTTTTCTTATTACGTAAGAAAAGACAAAAAAGTTCTTACAGATTGATACAATGATGTTTCCCAGTACAATAATTTTTTTAAATTATTTTTTTAATACTGCTTTGATTGCACACCGAGAAAAAATATCCTCTTTCAAATATTTTGATGCAAGTCAGAGCTCCCAATAAAGGATATTATCTTGTTCTGTCATATGTGGGCCCTTCTTCACTGAAATTTAATTTCAGAGTGTAAACTCGATATCTTCAATATCAAAATATCTTTGATATTTCTTTCATCACCATAAAAGTTCAATTTTTGACAGAAGATATGAATATAGCTGAGATGTTATCACACCAAAATCTCTGAAGACATTTTGTGGCTAGTCAGCCTATGAATTGTGTGCAGAATTATGACTACAAGTTCTCATATTCTCAAAGCAAGGCCACATATAAAGCAAGAAGCAAAACTTCTATTAAGCTACCGGGTATTAATGCTCAACAAATCCAACCCTCAAATGATCTGAACATGGACCAGTATAGGTTATCTCTACAGATAATTCCCTTGGTCCATTTCACCATGCAATATTGAATCAATCTTTCTTTACTTTTTCCTCTGTATACCTCCCCTGCCTCCCAACGTCTTAATATTACTCCCAAAGGGCTTCCTGGTGGTATTTCTGGCAACCTACTTATCTTTATTTTCCCAGTCTCTTTGTGGACCAAGTGAACTTGAACCTCTTCGTGGGCCCCTGGGACTCAGAGTCGTACTCTCTCTTTGTCCCATTTTTACCCCAAGGGACTGTCTTGAGGTGTTTGTACTCCCTGATGTGTTCTGCCCGAACCCCTGCCTCTCCTTGGGTCAGGATGGACTGGAACCCGCCTCTACCTGGGCTGGGATGGAAAAAGCAGCTTTTCCCTTCTCCCTCCGTGACTGGTGTGTTGCAATCTGCTTTTCTTTTCCTCCCCCTTCTCCCCCCCCCCGCCC
>VWZS01005927.1:3834-59653 GCA_013397075.1 Rhabdornis inornatus
CCCCAGTTTATCCTTGTCTCTCACATGTCACATGTGGTCCAGAACTGAGCAACATGATGTCACATCCAAGTATGGGACAGAATTTACTGGTTTGTACTTCTGCAAGTTTGAAAAGCGCAAATTGTAAGCAAAAATCCAGTGTTGTGAAACCTGAAGAGAAACAGGGATAGGAGAATACAGTGTGCATATCTGTCTTACAGTTTGATATTTTTTCCTTTTACAAAAATAAATTAAAAAAGAAATGGCATTCATACATCTTCTGAGTCAGCCTGTACTTTATTGTGATTCATGAGAACTTTTTGTAGGCAAGAACAATGTTCTGCTTACATTTTTTCAGGCATGTCAGATCTGATCTGGGATGGGCACAATACCATGATGCTACTGTTGTTCAGTAGCAACGAGATACGAAAGAGACTTCGGGCAACAAGAAAATAGGCTGTGTACAATGTGCTGCAATTGCTACTCCTGGAGTGCAGTGAGCAGGTGACAGAGGAGGAGGAGAAACTTCTGGAAGAGTACTTTGCTGTTCCTTTGTCATAAAGGATGATCACAAAGGGGGTGATCAGTGCTGGGGTCTGAGTATTGCTCTGACAGCGAAGCTGCAAGTTGTGGCCCTGAATGTGGCTGGAGGATTTTCTGTTGAATATGGGAGCAGACCATGGTTAGAGCTCTTCCTGAGGCTGCTTTGAGTGCATGGGCTTCACTAGAGAAGGAATATGAGCAGCAGAATGAGTGTAAGGAGTCAGTGGGAACAGCAGTTTAGCATGAGGGCAATATAAGATGAGCTCCTGTTGAAGGACTTTAGTTGAAAGGCCCTGTTCTCCCACACTGTGCAGCTGGTGATCAGGCTGCAAAGTATTGCCTCTCTCAGTGTAATTGTATATTGCTTCATTTCTCATTAGTGAAGGAATGCAAGGAAATACAGATTATAAAGACTGTGAAGGAAAATAAGTGCTCTCGAGGGCTTTTTCCATAATATTACTATTTTCCTATCCCACCATTAGTTAGCAAGTTGCATTTATAATCCACCTGTGCACATGGTGTGATGCTTCACACATGATAAATCATGTGACTTCTGAAGACAAATCGTGCTGAATTAAATTAGTCTGTTGATCCATTGTCACTGTATTTGGAGAATAACACAAACTTCATGCAGTTGAATTGCTAACCATAATGTATGTAAGATATATATGGACAGAGTGAGGAGTGTTATCTTCCCCTGATTACCCAGGTAACCATGAATTTACTTTTGGGCCACTGCTAGAACATTAATGTGTAAATGCACTCCTGGATCTCAGGAAGGTTATGTGGATTCAGGACCAGGCAAGGAGAGGTCTGGTCTCTGGGGGTTAATGTGAGAGTATAAACATGCACCACTCTGATTATAAACATGCTGCACTCTTCTCAAAGTGAAAGCTTGTGCAGGCCTCTGGCACACCAGTGAGTCCTGCAGTCATGTTTGTGATTTTGTCTCCATTCTCTGTCCAAATGTAATTAATGCTCATATATTCTTGAAGGGCACATTCACCATCACTACTCCCAGCATAGGAAGTCCATTTGGTTAGTCTTCAGTTTTGGAGACCTCAGTTTTAACAGCTTGGGTATAAATCCCTGCAAAACTTAAATATCCACCGCTGTTGCATTGCCCTCTGCTTTACCTGTCTGGGATGTAGACATCTGGGATAGGCAGCTTCCAAATTACAGCTCCCACCTGGCTTTAAGATGGTATGACATGCAGGTATCTGGACTTGATGTCATAGGTTTTGGAGGAATTAAGGGAATTCCATCCATTAACTTGACCTCCTTGACTTTGTTACTTAATCCATGTTTGGGTGATAACAGAAGGGTGAATAGCACATTTAACTCTAACCAACCCTGAGTATTGATAGTGACAGGGTGAAGGAAAGAGCCACAACAGAGGAGGTGGGGAGTGCAGGGCTGTCTCTCATGTAGGGTAAGTCAGAGTTGGGATGGCTCAGTTGCCACACTCACACAGCTGTGGGACTCCAGGCAAGAAATCCAGCCCAGCCCACGTGCAGCTCTGTGCCAGCTCGCCCAGCCTGGTGGAAAAAGGTTGATGCAGAGACAAGATTTAGCAGTGTAGTGCACTTTGAGCTAACAGCTTCTGCATAAGTTACATGGAGACACCAGCTTGCACATATGCCCTCTCACATGCTGTAAATTAAATGAGAAACTAAAGAGGTGATGTGCTTATGAGTAAGAAGTGAACTGATGAAAAAATGACATTTTATTTTGAAGGGCATGGATAAGGCTAAAACCCAGATATAGGAAAGCAAAATTCTGTATAACTGGTTTGAAAAGAAACATGTAATTAAATCCTTGAACAATATGAAGTTGGTAATAAATTCTGATGCTACTTTTTGTACCTTGGAGGTCAGTGAAATTATAAGTTAACAGGATTATGTTTTGCATATGTTTGAAGTAGGCATTTTTAAAGTTTCACTGTTTCCAATCCCAACTTTCGATGGATGCCCAGTAGTAATTTTTAAAATATTGAACAATAAAAATCACACTGAAAAATTCTTACTGAAATTACTTATTGCCCAGGAGATAAAATTGAAATAAAGATGTATCTTTCATCACTGATTTTGAATATTTATTCTTTGTATTTCATTTATTCTAAACATTTTTATCTCTAGAGTTAGATCCTGACTAATTCTTCACTGTATCAGTTTTGCTGGGAACAGCAGTGGTTGGTTGTTCCAAATATGAGTAAGGATAACAAGCTTGGGCTTGTACTAATTTTGATGAATAAATTTGCCTTGGGAATGACAAATTGTGTTAGCACTTTTCATTTTATAACATTAGATGGTCAAAGATGTTAACACTTTGTAAGGAACCAGCATTAGGCAGTGTTTGGAACTGCTTATATGGAGCTCTCAGGTGCCTGGTCTCAGCAGAAACTACTAAATAACTTTCTCTAGTTTTATTTTAGTAAAAGAATGGTGTGATTGTAAAGCAAGGTGTTGGAAGGAATTCCACTGTACTAGCAAAATGTCCTTCCTTTTGTTTTACTCAGAGTTCTAAAATAAGGATATTTCTTTGCCAGTTCCTTTGAATTTTCTTGATTCTTAGTTGGCATAATGATGGCAGGAATAGTCCTCTGTATGGTGAGGGGAAAGAAAGAAGTACTCCATGGGCATGGGTTTTTCTGCAGTTGTCTTTTGCAGGTTCACAACACTGTTACAAAAGGGGTAGTCTTGATTCATTTCTTGTCTTTTATTTATTTTCTTTATACATTTATTTTGCCACTGGGGTGAGGGTGTGCAATGGTATGCCAGGAAACAGCCACTAGGAAAGAGAAATACTAGAAATTTAGTCGTACCATTTTTCCTGGTAGTATTAATTATTTCTCTGTCTTGCTCTAGGTCAGGGCCTGGTTTTGGATGAAAAACTTTCAGTTCTTCCAGGAGATTGTGGGGTCCCAAGAAAAGGAATGATAATAGCCATGTTGGGATAGCTGATACTTTTTATTGTATTAGTCTTACTGGATTTATTTCTTCTGGTTTACTTCACTGAATTAGATAACCCTGAAAGGGAATAATAACTGGAGTATCTTGTTTTCTTTCCATTTGGCTAATTTTGCTATAAATATTTTTGTATTACAGGTTTCTTACTTAGTAAGTGTAGCCATTGTATGAATCTTACCTTCATCCTTTCCTTTTGTAAGGTAGGCTGGTTGGTCTTTTATAAGTTAGGGCTCATACATTAAGTTATCACATGCATCGATCTCTGTTTATTTTTGTATGGGTTTAGCTCCTTGGCTTTTGAACAGTCCTGTTGACAGAATTGTCATGGAAAGCTTGAAACATTTTACTGCTGTTTTAATTTTTTTCTGATTTGTGGGTGGATAGGTCTGGGTGATAGGTTTGAATCTGCGGGTTAATGAGTAAGAAAGACCTTTCCTGACCCATGAAGTTTCCTGCACGAATTTTTGATAAAAAAATGCAAAGCTATTTTTTGTTTCTTTTTTTGTCTTAATTTTCCAGGAAACACAACATGCTTTGACAGAATTCAGAGGATGGAAGCTAAAACTTCTGGATTTGAAAAATGTTACTGTAGTCCTCCTCTGACATTACGATCTGGATGCCTGCTGGCCCTGCTCTGCAAGGCTGAGGCTGCCTTCCACCTTTGACATTTTGCCATGATCTTTCCTCTTTGAAGAGAGTGTTGAAAGTGGGGAATCCCTCAAAGTGATCTGTCATCTGAATTCTCATTTAAATGGTAAGTCTAGTTGATAGAGATCTGCCACATAAAGCAGGTAAGCTAGAGACACAATGAAATGCTACACTAGCATTTCTTAATAACATACTATGGTTTCAATCAAAATATTTTTGTTGATAAGTTTGGCTTTTTTGGTAAGAAAAGTATACTTGCAGAAGCACATATTTAGACATGCCAAAAACCCCCAAACAATCCAACCAGAAAGTGTTTAGCTGGAAGCCTCATTTCCCATCAAAAATAGATGCAGTGGAAAATTTTCAAGCAGCCCTGTATTTAACCTCCTTGGATCAGAATTTGGTTGTTGGACTGAGGGAGGCTTACAGAGTTTTTTGGCTGCTTTTGTAAGGGTGTCTGTTTTTTCACTCATGACATCTGCCTGCTTTTCAGGCTATATTCAACCTTGTTATAACTCTTGCTGTTGCAGCATTTTACTGTGTTCAGAATGCTAATTTCCACTGGACTCAACTCGCTTGGGTATGTGCAAACTCAGTTTCTTTTGAGGGGTGCTTCAATCTTGCTTTTTATAAATTTTATTTTGGCTATGTTTTAGTAAAAAAAAGTGAGTGCTATGTACTGACTGTGCACAGAACAGTATCACTGCAATACAGTTCCTAGTTCTTTGCCCAGGGTAAAACTTTGGCACGTTCTGGATACAAAAGTTTATATAAGTTTAAGGGACAATTGGATAAGTGAAAGAGAAGGTCCATTTGGCAAGATAATTAGATAAATCACATCAGTCTCAGGAATTCTTGAGTGGAATATAGTTGAAGTACCAGAGAGTTATTCTGGGAAAATAGTGTATTTGATTCTTTACTCATGCTTTCTTCTCTTTACTCTGGCTTATGACTGCTTTTGGAAGCAGGATACTGAGCTAAATGGATCTTTGATCTGAATTGGTCATAGCCATCCTTGGATGAGGAGAAGTACAATGACAAACGAGTAAGTGTGGGCTTTGACCATCTGGAATTCAGGAAAATTTATCAAAAATTAATTTTTTCACCAAGAAAAGAGCAAGTGAGTCACTAAATATATGAGCACAGGAATAGAGAATTTTGTCTGAATAGATTATGATTCTGGAGTCTAAAGCATTTTGTTGATTTTTTTTTTTTAAGTAGGTTTTGCAACTTCCATTTCTCCTTTGTTGCTTTTTGTAGAAGTAAGAATTTGCAACAGCTATGTCTTAAATACAACTGTGAACCTTTCTGTGTGTTCTTCCAAAGTTGGTGGGGAGAACATTACTGTGAGACTCCTGCAAAATTCACTGGGCCTTGTATTATGACAAGAAGAGAAAACAAAGCAAGTATTAAAAATCGGGGAGGAAAATTGTTAGTATGATCTTCATTAGTTTCAGTATGTGTTATGTTGTGTCATTAGTTCAGTGCCAGAATGCAGTTTGTAGCCAGAAGCTACCACCAACTGGCAACATGTGGCATTTCTTAAGCAAAAGTTGATTGTTATTCTTTATTGCTTATTTTGTGTCATAACAGCTTTACAGAAACATCTTTCCAGATATTCTTAATTTTGTTTTCATGGTAGTTCAACTTCGTTCATGACTGCTAAGTGATACTACACTGTTTAAGTCTTCACAGGCATTAAAGATCAAATCTGTAAAGGAGCATACTCTTAGTAAAACAGCAGGGTTTTTTTTCAATATTTTTAATAAACTCTTCAGAATATTTATGATTTCCTGAACATACATATATTTAGTTTTACTCCTGTGTGCTTAAATTTACCAGAGTGTGATATTGACCAAAATAGATGGGGTCTCTTTTATTTCTTTTCCTGACTTGGCAGACTTTTTATTCAGATTTCTGTCAGCACAATTTTATTATAGTACATTCTTAGTACTAGAAGTTCCCTTTTATTATTTTAGAACTATTTAAAATAAATATTTGACAGAAAATATAATAGCCAGACAACATTTAAAAGAAAGAAATAGTTTGAGTATTGTTGAGAAATAGATTCATCCACCCAAAGTGTGGCAGGAAGGACAACAGAGAAAGGAAAGCACAATACTGAGGCATAACAGTGAGCTTATATGGTACCAGCTGCTCATGTGTGTATCTAAATACTTTCTGAAGCATAGTGCTCCACAGTCAATTAGCATTACTTCAAATAATCATTTTACAAGGAAGAAATTTTAGTGCATTAGAATTCATGAGTGGGAAAAAGTAGAAAAAAATGTTCATGCTTTTCCAGAAAAGCAGTAAAAAAAATGTAAATTCTATTAGAATTAATTTAGAAATTCTGTGAAGTGAAAGAAGATATTGTAATCCTGTCTGTAAAGTGTGTCAAGAATGGCAGAATAGTGCAACTTCTCTCACATAATCTGTATGCTTTAATCAGAATTTTTATGTCAAGAACTGAGAAGTGAATAGAGTTGCCAAATCTGTCCACTCTTGAAACTGGAAGAATTGAGGGGAGTAATTGGGTGCAAAATAAACATGTGTTCACAAGTAATTGGACTGACACTATTAAATTTCTTTCATTTCAGTACTAGGTAGTAATTACTTTAACTTCAAGGAAAAGAGATTACATCCTGTAAACTTTCTCATGCAAAATAGTCTGTCCTCCTGTGAGTGATGCTGGTTACTTTAAAATGTCTATTTGCTTGAGAAAAGGTTTGTCAGATCAGGTCGTTAAATGGAAGAGGGGATTAGGAAACAAAAAATCTGGTTTGCAGTGGGGGTTAACTTTTGGAGGTGTGGGGCAGAGTATGGACAATGAATATCACCACCTTTTAAGTGTTCAGTACTATTAAAACTGTTTTCCTTATGCAGAGTCCTTTATTGGCATAAAATCTGTGAAATAGTGAAGGCAAAAGCTGTGGTAAAATATATATATAGATTCTGATGTCAAAATGCAGAGTTAAGGCACACGTCTTCTACAGGTTTAGGAAATTATGAGGATAAACTGAAAAATGTTTATATTCTTAAAAAACCTAATTGTCATTGGGTTTTTTAAGAATATAAAAGAATATAAGAGACAGTCTCTTGTCTGTTTTGTAGACATGTTTGTGCTATCTACCTGGCATTTTTGAAGCAAAGAATATTTTTACAAGAGTCACTAATTTGGTTTGTGATATAAGAAGTAGTTGTTAACTTTATGGGTGTTGTTAGTTTTATGGGTAGTAAATGTGATTGTAATAATTTTCACTTTTAAATAAGCTGCTTTATTCTGTATGTAAAACAAAAAAGCTTCAAGATGCTTGGTTTTGTAATTAACAAATGTCTAGTTGATCAAAAATATCCTCTCTAGTATGAGGCATGGAGATTAGGCTAGGCTGTGTTACAGAATAATGTGATTATAATGATTTCCTTAAGAGAGCACAAAAGCAACATCTAAGTTTCAACTGACGTTTATTGACACACAGCATCTGTTGGGAGCCCCATCAAACTTTCTATTCTTTTCTGTTTACCACCTCCTGCTTTTATTTACAGTCAGCATATCTGTTAATTAGCCTCTGGTAGAGCCAGTTCTTCTAAGAAGATCTCTTGTCTTCCTGGTGATGGCCCCATGAGGTGACCATGTACACACAGTCTGTGAGTGAATTAATCTTTAACTCATTAATTTCAGCACCTGATTCTGCGATGTTTAGCTGCTGGCTTGGTTTCCTGCTCAGCAATCTGTATTTGGAGAATTGTGATCCCTGACTTCTGCTGACCTCAGTGTCATGAACACATCTCAGTGGGCTCTCAGCTTCTCGTGGTAACCTCACTAAACATCTTCCTGTAGTTTTTTGGTTTCCTATGATTGCACCAGAATGCAGATAGGACATTGACGACTTCCTCTGTGTCACTGAGGTTATTTACCTGGTTTTTATTGCACATTTGCAGAATAAAATTTCTCCTGCACTTCCTCAGCTATCTCTGTCACACCATATCTGAATGCAGCATTTTGCAAAACAAACCTGAAGTAATGTTGCAACACGTGGATCTCACAGGAGGCTGCTCTGGAGGGTACCACACTGTTTTACAGTCTCAGTTAGACCTGGTGATGATATGAAGCTGTTTATAGCCACAGTCTGAGTGCTAGGGGTGATTGTTGCAGTCCACTTCTCTCACAGTATGGCTTGTTGATTAGAAAAGAAAAAAGTTGTAGCTATACTTAGAGGAAAAATTCAGGAGCAGGATTCAGAGATCTCCTGCTCAGGCCTGCAGTGTGTGCTGGAAGTGCTTTGAGAGGTGAGAGCTGATCTGTGCATCTCACCGGGGTGTTAATGGTTGTTTGTTTCACCTGAAACCTGAGAAAAGAATGCCTGGGCCACTTATTTGCACAGTCAGCTGTAGGTAATGCCTTAAGTGATGACCAAGTTCCTCACTTTTGCCCCCTCACTCCACTGTGAGAGTCCTGGAGGAGCAGCCAAACTCTGAAGACTTAACCAAAGGTTAAAGGTGCCCTTGAAATCCTGCCCAGAGCAAGTGCAAGTATTAAAAGCCATAAAGTACATGCTGTGGTAATGCGAACATTTTTTCATAATTTAATGACAGCTTTACTGATAAAAATTCACTGTTTCAATTAAAAAAAGAAAGGAAAAATTCCCAACAAAACAAACCCAAACCACCCAACCAACAACATAATCCCTGGAATACATCCAGCTTTTGTACTGGAAAAGTACCTCAAAGGACTGTGATCTTCTCTCTTTAGTGGGAAAGTATTTTTGCTTATCTGAAAGGTTTTATGCTGGCAGAACTGCATTGCATTGTCTACTTTTTGTGGCTAGGCAGATCCAGGTAAAGTAACTTAGTTTTAAAGGAACTAGAAACCTTAATTCCTTTAAATCAAATTCCTAAGACATCCAAATGCCCAAGATGCCGTGAAAAGAGACATAAAAATTAAAAATAGGAGGTGAATGTTTGCTACTGATAGTTCATGGCTTTGCAGTGTTAGTGGTGATGCAGTGTTGTGACATAAAAAATCAGTGAAAAAGTATCAGTTAAAGTTTCCTTTACCACCTTTAATTGTAAGAAGTCAATGCTGACTGGTCTGTTAATGTTTCATGGGGAAAGTTGACACTGAGGGGAAAGGGTGGGTAATATTTCTTCAAAACATGTTGACTGCTTTTACTTGTTTTGTGGTTGAAGGACAAAGAAATAAGAGATGGTGGCAATGTTTTCTAAGATTATGTGGCCCTTCGTCAGTGTTTTATAGGTGCTGTTTAAGCCATCTTTGCTAAGGAGAAGCTCCTTTACTATTAATATGTTGTCATCTTTCAAATCTCGTCAAGGCAGCACCAGGGTTTTTTTGCACAGATTTCTTTTGACGTACAGCCTCAATAAATATGGAAATTACAACTTAAATCTCATTTTTTTTCCTTGCAAAGCAGTGCAGTGCCCAAATTCATTGAATTTCAACTTTTATTTTTTCTTACTGTTGAAAGACATATATGCAAATTTTATTAACAATATGCATGGTTAAATTTAGCTGTAAATTCCAGTCAGGGATTTTTGCTTTGTTTATTGTCCAAGTCAATATGTCTGTGGAGAAAACCTCCTGCTGTGCAGGAATACATAGTCAGCTACTTGGAAAAGTAGGAAGTTTAATTATGAGAATTTATTCTGGAAAAAGGTAAAGCAAGCACTGGTTCTTGGGTTGTTTATTTTTTCTTATTATGACTTCAGTTAACAGAAATTCAGCATACACAGTTTATTTTGACACTAACTGTTATCAGACAAACCACTTGATTTTTCTTTAACCTGGTCTTCTGTATAACTGAGAGGTTCTGAAAGAAAGTAGAGGTCATGAATAAATGATGCATTTCTTAAACTTGCAAGGTAGATCATGACATAAATGAAATAAAATCCAAGTGTGAAGGGAAAAAAGAAGCATAAACACATGTATTGCTGACAATATCTTCATTAAAATATACTTTATCCTATGAAGATACTAGTGTCAGATGCAAATTTCCTTTGCTGCTCTCTCTGAAGTTATTCTGATTTTTTTGTGTGGTAACAGTGAAGTATCTTTATACAAGGTTTTTGAGTGGAAGGGTAAATTATTACTGGGGAGTACATGTTATAAATGATATCCAAATATATTCTTGTGTTGGTAGCAGAGAGCCCTCCAAGACTGTAGTTACTGGAGTGGCTCCCATATGTTCAGTTTTTGTAAGTTATTTTCATTGAATAAATTTTATCTAGCTGCATAAAAAACCACCACTGCTTTCAAATAAGACGTTTCTCCTGTCTGAGTATTGTTTATGCAATACTGTAATAATCTGTATTTCTCCTTGTGGTTCAATGAATATTTCTCCTTTCTAAACCTGTTCAAATGTAATATGAAGAATATTTTTGTGATAATTCTACTATGGATGATAGTAGTTAGCTTTAAGACAATAAAATTTTTAAAAAACATGTTATGGATACTGTTTGTGTTGCATGACTTGCATCGGGTGTGTAGGCATGTTCTTTTTTTCTTTGTGTCTGTGTAGGACTGATCTGTAGCCTGGGCTTACAGGTTCTACAGTAACACAAATGGTACATGACAATTGTGTGTTGAGAAGGGCTGGCAGCTTTACAGAGGAAATTTCTCAACCTGTACATAAGTTCAGAATAAGCAACTGCCTGTAACTTCCCTTCCCCCAAACAACTGCTTTTTACTGAGTGTCATTAAATGGTCTTATGTGTAGGACATAAAATGTATTTATGGTAGAGTGAGAGTTTTGTTCTGAGTCAGTGGTGCATCACGAGCTTCTTCATAATGCTCTCCTGGTTGCCTAACACAGTGAGACAGGGCCATGAGAGGCACAGACACCAACGTCTTGTGGGCACAGTCCTTGAACCTGAATTGTCAGAGATGTGAAGGTGCCTAATCTCCTGTAGAACTGAGTGGGACTTTATGTTCCTAAGTAGAATTCAGTAACCTGAACACCTTGTAACTCTCCATGTGTGAAGCTTAGTTGTGCAATATAGCTTCTTAATTCCCCACATATCCCTGCATTCTTCCATACATGTTTCTCTCATTGGCTATTTACTGTTAATTGGCAGTTCGGATGTTTAATTATGCTTCTGTTTGGGGAGATGTTTCTTCCTAATCTTACCCTGTATTTCTTTGGACTGTCTCTTCCTCTTCACCTCTTTCCATGCTTACACTTTCTATATGTAATAAAGGCACTTAATTTCCGGTGGCTGGCTTCCCTCTTACAATGGCATGTGTGAAACATAAGACTGCTGGTATTTATAGAGCACTTTGTAAAGATGCTATAAAAGGAATCATTAGGGATCAAAATTGACAGGGATTTGACTATTTTGTCCAATCTATTTTTTGACCAATGTATGACTGACCAAAATTCAAATTGCATATTAGTCAAATTCTACTTCATTTGACTGACAAGAAAGGCAGGGTAGGGGTGTGTGTCACAGGTAGTTAAAGGATGCAGAACCTTGTGCCAGTCTAATGCTTTTGTCATAGGAACTACTCTCTGCTCTACTGTCTGCTCTTCAGCAATAGTAAACTGGGCCATAAATCAACATAACACTTTCTTCCCATGCTAAACTTTATCTTAGTTTTAGGAGTAGGATGCAGTTTAGGAAGGGATTTAAGTGCTTAGATATTGCAGATTGCTTTTTGTTTCTGAAATATGTTTTCTTTCTTTCTAGTCAATAAAGGAACATTAATTAATTAACTAAAGAAATTAATGTGATTGACTGTTTCTTGTGGCTCACAGCTTCACACTGTTTGGCTAATCGATGGCCATGAGTGTGGCATGTGTAAGTAGCTATAAACACTTTGTTTTATTCATGCTGACTCTTATCACAGAGCATCTTAGTTTGTACTGAGGAACACTCCAGGTGGACCATGGCCCCTGCATTCCACCCCAGTGAGGGGTGCTTTCAAAGGGCCTTTTGTTACTCCATCAGTTCAAGGCCTAAACATATTCCATAAACAATCTTACAGGATCAGAGAGTAACTGAACTAGAGATGGAGAGAATATGGTAAATTATGTTAAGAATAGGTACAAGGCTGGTGATCCTTGAGGGACCCTCTGCAACACTGCCTGTGGCAGCATGTCTTCTTCCAATCATTTCTTCAGCTCTGGGGTTGTTGCCTAATGCCATGTGGTAGATTTATGCATTTAATTGTCTTGTCTTTAAAGCTATCTAGCTGCTTTCAAACCGATATTGTTAACTTTCTACCTGATGAAGCTGATTAAAATGGAAGATGTTTGTACTTGGTCGGCTTCTTCCATGATCTAGGATGCATCTGAGAATTCAATCTATAGAATCTCTTCTTAGAATTATTTAAATATTTCTGAGTACCAAATATAACCAACTGAAATGCCCAGAGATTAGTAGATTTCAAACAATTTTTAGACTAATCTAAAAACCACAGCAATTTGTTACACAGAACTGTTGGTGCTTCCCATTCACCGGATGTTTTGTGGTATTAATGTAGTGTAAATAGATCATTTTTACACGGGAATACAGAATATAAATGGTTGGGTACTATATTTTCTCCAACTCTATATGTGTTAATACAGTACCATACTAGTACTGTGGTCATGAGACATCATGCCGGTGGAAAACATGATCATGGGATTTGACCTCCTTGGAAGCAAGGACTTTTCCAGGTCATCAAAGGCCAAATATTCAGCTCATGACTAGTGTAGAACTCTATTTCTGCTATGGCAGAAAAACTGACACCTGGTTTGCACTTGAAAGTGTTATCAAGGAGACCTGTCAGGGAGGGATATGAATTTTTTGCTGACATAGCTATGCCAGCAAAAACCCCAGTGCAGAAACTGCATAAAGAGTTCTTTTACCTGTATGTTTTACTTCTCTTGAGGGATAGGTGTAGGTTGCTTGAGAAGAAGAGTCTTGTTAGCGTAATTTCTATATTAACCTTTCTAGTGTAAATCAGCTGTAAGCCTCATCCTGTAGGGACTCACAGGCCAGTTTATCACTGCACAAAGAGATGATATATCATAGCTTATGCTGCTACCGAGAATGGCCTCCAGAGCAACTCTAAGAATAGTGTCACTGTCTCCTGTTCATCTTCTGCCTACAGGCTTGTCTCACAGCTGCAAGTTCCTGACAATGCATGAATTTTCATGTTTTTTTCAGGCATTTGTCCTGTTGGTGGTTCTAGTCTTGAAGAAGCTTTTGAGGCCACACTTAGGAGACGGTATAGACAAAACCATTGCTTAACTGAGCTACTTTCAGGAAGAAAGCAGACTGGATGTACATATAACAATGAAAAGGTGGGAAGGAAGCTCTCTAGCAGTGAAGCTTATGATGTGCAACATGCAAACTAAAGGATGAGAAGTACAAAAGTGGGATTCCTTGGGTGAATCACTCCAGCGTAAATAAGCAAGTGGGAACACTTGGTGGATCAGGACTGTCCTTTGCTGGTGCTATGTGCACTACTGTAAATAACAAGTAGTTCTAAAGAAATTGGTAGTGGAATGGGAGAGTTGAAATGGTTTGAGTGAGCTCAGGTTATGACTTGAAATCTTCCCTTGTCTCTTACAATGGTCTTCCTGTATCCTCTAATTATCTTTCATTTAGAAGTTCTATCTTAGAATTCATGCCCTAAAGTGTGGGCTCATAATGGTTGTTGCAGGAAGGACTCCTTTTACTTATGGAGAGAGAGACACCCTAACTAGAAATTGCAGCTAACCTACAGTGTGTGGATATTTTGTATTGGTTAAGTTACTTCGTAACATCTGAAATGAAGGCTGGACCAGATACCAGAATACATTATTTGCACTAGTAGAAATAATTTCACATCACACTCTGCAGGAATTCAAACTTGTTCTATTTTTGGGTTTGAAGCGGGAACACCTTGAACAAGCTAGGTGATGTTTTATTTGAGACAAAGGTTTCTTTTTTCTCAAAGGTTTTTTCAAGACATGTGGAAAGCCCATTTCAAATAATACTTCCAGAGCTAGAGCTGCCCATGTAAGCTCTGTGGCCGTGCACTGAGGCTGATTAATCAGCCAAGGTTAATTGAAATTGGTATTTTCATGTGAAGTCCTAGAGACTCACTTTGGAAATGCGTGAGTCTGTAGGCCTGCAATCTCCCTGACAGATGAATCTAGTCTTGAGGATTGCAAATTCGATCCCTGCTGTTACCAGTCCAGCCACAGGGGCCATTTAACAAAAGATCCCCGAGTTAATGATTGCTGTTCTATGACAGGGATATTGGACTTATTATACACTGAACACAAAGGTCTCTGATCCATATTTGTGCCTTGTTTCCTGCTTGGGATTCAGCACCACATGGTGGTAACTGTCTGCTTCATGCAGGAAAGCATTCTGCTGTGATATCAGTGAGCGATAATATCAGAAGAACATCCATTTCCCATGAATTTAAACTATTACTGCAGTTAGGTGCAATTATTGAGAATCCCTGTAGAGACGTACAAAAAATGTTGTCTCTGTCCAAAGATGTTGATTCTGCAATGTAGCAGTGCCAGTCTGACATGCTTAGTTTGGGGTCTCAGTGGCTGCTATAAATTGTATCCTGGAAAATGGTTACTGGAACTATAAAGTATAGTGCTGCATTTCAAGCCCTATTTTAAGTATCAGTGGCTTTGTCAAACTATACGTGTAATTTAAATCGAATTTATATGGTGAAAATATGTTGAAGAGGAACCAATGGAATAAGATGACTTCATAACAAAGAATATTGACTTTGCATATTAACTTCATTAACTTAATGCTGTCTCGTGTGTATTGGAAAATTGTTCAAGTGAGAATAATAGCTTTTGAACTACTTACAGGCTAATAGGTAGTGATTGTAGTCACTAAGACTTTGAATAGCTGTGGCTGTTGATTACACAGATTAAATGTGAGTGCAGTTTTCAATATGGGTGATTTTCAAAAAACTCATTTTCTGTCCTTCATTTTGACTTTCATGGCTAATGACACTGACTTCTAATGCATATTAAATTCTGAGAGTGGGAAATTAAATTCCTCTTCTTCTGTCTCATAGTAGAGACATGACTGCAGAAGCTTCCAGATGCTTATTTTAAATTGCTCAAGATTTAAGCTGTCAAATATAAGATTGCATTAGTGGTTATTTCCATGCAGTGGGGACATGGTCTGTTTAAACAGCTGATTGGTTATAGGTGTTCGTAGTGTTCATAGCACTAATTTTTTATGCACTCCTTACTTATGTTTTTTTCTCTTCATATCTGAACTGTGTGCTTGTCTCTGCATCCGCTGTGATTTCTCAGTGAATGCTGGTTCCCAAGTTCTTCCTCTATTCTCTCCTTTTTTTTTTCTCCAGGGCCTAATTATGAAACAGCTTCAAATAAATACAATTTTTTAACAAAAAACATTCTGCTTCCTGTGAACAATGGGCTGAATTTTTCTCTTTATTCTTGGGGAGTTCTTATTCAGTTGGAGTGCTTTGCAGTTGGCTAGGCCTGAGATTTCTGGGAGCTGTAATTGTGTCTCATTAATTCTTACAGTAATGTAGGGTAACTATAAGGAGCATGCAATTAGTGGTCTGGTCAATGAATAGAGCAGTTAATCAGCAGACAAAGGATGGGGCTCAGGACCTATTAGGCTGAAAGGAAGTGTTACTATTGTCACAGGCAGTAGGAATGCATGCAGACATGCCTTAAAGTTGAACTGTTTAAGGGAACTGTGTATGTGTTTTGATAAACCAGTTTTCCTACCTATTCCACTACTTGAGAGAGATTCATTTAGGCTTGCCTGCTAGAAGTCAGAGACCATAGCAGAGGTTTTCAACAGGCTGAATGGGCTTAGTGTGTTCTCTCACCTTAAGAGAGGCAGCCCCAGGGTTTATCAAAAATAAAAAGTGGCTGAAGAGATGTAAGGCATCCTTAGCTGTTCCTCCTCCTCCCCAGAAAAATGGTCGGGGAATGTAAAGTTTAAATCAGCCATTGTGTAGATTGTCAGTCAGTCATACTCAGCATGTTTGTCTTCATAATGAACCTTGTTTGTTCTGAATGGCTGTGCTTTCAGTGCATGTAAATGTATGCAAATACTCATAACAGTTTAAAAATGGTGGCTATTATGGTAACAAATAACCTCTCCTACTTTTATGAAGACCTGACTTTTACTAGATCTAGGGTTTAAAATGCAAAAATGACTCCAACTTTAGACAGTGCTTTGGATTTTTTTTTTTGCTAGCTTCAGATCAGAAGTTCCAGTTGTTTCTGCCTTTGAAAAAATATGAACCTCATGAATCCTGTGAAATGTTATGACATATGATGATTATTAAGAAAAAAGCTTTATCAATAAAACACTGCCCTTGAGTAACTCTTATTTCTATCAGGCAATGCTTCAAATAAAAAGCCATTTCTTCTCTTAAGTTAAGCAGACACTTGGTATAAAAAAGCAGTAATTAAAATAACTTTTTTTTGGGGAAAAAAGAGAATCAAACTTTAATAATTAACTTGTATTCAGAGCCTAGTGTTTTTCTCAAAACTGAAAGTAATTTTTAACTGTCTTCTTTGTATTCACAGGTTGTGGCTTTATCTCTTCTCATGGTATTCACATCAGCAGCAAGTAACGTTAGAAGAATAAAGTCTCTCAGGCTTTATATTAAGAATTCAATTATTCTGTATAATTAGCCCTGATTTGTTAAATATTTGAAACATTTTCTACTCTTAGGTATGGAAGAGTGTACTGGAGTGATCAAAACCATAAATAACTTGTACCTTTACTCAGAAAGTGCTTTTTTATCAAATAATAAGGAAGATTAAGCCTAAGTCTCTCTCTTTTTCTGTTTGGATTTTATTCCTACAAGAAATATCACTTTTGTCCACAATCTCTCATGCATTTCTATTCCCTTGAAATACAAAGAGGCAATGGATTCTGGTATGAATTAGGTAGATTTAATGAAATTTATGAGTTGTAACTTGTGTCTTGAATATAAAGTACTTGAGTGAGGCATAAGGTATTTTGCTGATGCCATTATTGTCACCTATCTGGTTTTTTTTCATTCCTCTGTGCCTGTTTTTGAAACACTTAGGAGCCGTGGAGTCTTGGGAATAACAGTTCCTGTATGCCATACGTAGCAAATCTTTCCAAGGTCATCTTTTTTTTTTTTTTTTAACAGTGTCTTCTTTTAAAGAAGCAGGGCAGACCTACCCTGCAAAATGAGAAAATGGTATTACTTCCACTCTCTGAAGCTGGCTGTTACTTCATATATGTGCTACTTTACCATTTAATTAGAAAGTGATTTCTCATCTGATGTCAGACAGCATCAAAATGTTGCTGCTCAGTATCACTAGTTAGCATTACAGGTTTAGTGGAAATTACTTCTCCCCTGCCTACCCCGGTAAAGTTTTTCCTGTTGAAACACAGATTCAGTCATGAGGAACCACTGATCTGGAAGGGGTCTTAAACAAATGTCACTGAAATATTATTTGGAGAGGTAGCAGATTAATTGTGGTCTTCCGTAAGTTATAAATTATGACTGGAATGGGAATTATGATAGAAATTATAAGCACTCCTTAATATGTAAAGATTGATGAAAATCTTTAACCTTTTTGTAATAACAGAATATCCATCTCTATATCTCTTTTTACATAGACACACGTATATTTTTACTTAGTAATAAGAACTAGTGTTACTGATGGACAGTGTAAGGTAATGTAAATTAAACAACTCTATTGCTGTTTTGAGAACTCTTTTTCTTAATATAGTGTGAATCTTATCTAGTGTACCTGGCTTGTTGTGCAAATCTCCAGTCTGCAAGAGTCCCAGAGCAGAAAAAGTTTATAGCTGTTAACTAAATGTATACCAGTGTAATTCAAAGTGCATTATCTTTAAAGAAATCCCTCTGCATGTTGTTATTTCTTCTGGTGCAAGGTGACATTGATTATTATAATATAAGCATGTGGATTTTGCTCTCTAATTTAAGCTACCTGTCTATGTTTCTTTATCTGTTATGACAACAGAGAGAAAATATTGCTTTCTGGCCAGTTCATCCACCTGTTTTAAACTTTGTTTATGAGTGTTTTTTTTAAGTGTCAGGTCTGACCTTGTTGAAGCTGTTGCTTAAGCTGGTACATCACCAAATCAACTTCCCATTATGAAAGAGATACTGGCTTTAATGGATGGCTGAAGTGAAAAGAGGGGATTGCTTTCATAATGAAAATTGTTCCATTATAACTATTTCACATATTATCTACCTATCCCAAAGAATCATCTGAGGTATCAGGCTATGGTGCACACAACCAGTAAGTAATTTTCTAAGTCAGTTGAACAATAAATTTTTAGAGTGTATGATACTGCTGACAGAAATAGACCACTGAAGTCACCCCTTTGTAACCTGAGATTTGGAAGAGTAAACTAAGTTGAAAACTGTGACTCTAAGAGTGCCTCCTTAACTGCAATCTAGCCCAGGTGACACCTAAGTTCCATGAGCAACTTTGCTGTTCCATGGTGTCTGCCACACTGCAAGGTCCAAACCAGCTCCGTTTTGGCAGAGATTATTGCCCTGCTCTTCAGCTTGACTAGGATCCAGGAAGCAAATGTTATGGGATCAGAATTACCTGGAACAGCTGATCTGGTAAAGGTTCCTAGAACACACAATATCCTTGGACAGCTTCATCTCCTCCTAAAATGCAGTGACAGCAGCTGCTGCTGGAAGAAAAATGGAGCAGCTTCCTTTTACATAACATGATAGTAGCTAGATATTCATCCAAGAAATGTCTGAGCAGGCTTGTATCCACGCTGTGCATTGCCTTGCAGGCTACCAGCTCCTGGAGCAGAGGCTAGACTGAGCTAGCAAAAGAAAATAGTGTTAGTCCTTTAATGTCTTTACTTATGAAATAGTTTGTCAGGAATTTGAACCAGAATCAATTCAGTGACCCAGAAGAGAATATGTAGTATTGGTATGCAGCATGCTCTGTGCAATTTGTCACAGCAAATAAGCTGCTCTATAGGCTACTTGCTGCAATTGTTGTATAAGATTTTCTAGATACAGTTTCTTTGGCAAACTTGACTGAAAGAGCATGAATTAAAATGGCCAGGGGCAAGAACAGGTAGTCTTTCTGATGGCTGTGCTGAAAGAAAATTTCTTGTGACTGTTGTTGCTTATTTCACTGTAGTCTGCAGTAAAGGAGGAAGAAAAACTCTTCTGACTAGGAATTGTTCCGGCTGTATTTGAACTGTGATGATTTGGACCATCTATGTAAAACTTAGAAATCATGGTTGACATTGTGACATTGTCACTATATTGCAAAATTTATCTGCATATCTGCTTTAGTTCCTAAATGCTTCATGGCAGGACAATGAATGCAGTACTTTGTGAATAAGTTTTGACTTGCAGATCAGAAAAAGTGGTGGCATTGGGAAGACTTGTTTTCTTGCAAAGACCTAGAGAATGCAATGCAGAAAATGTCCACATTGACAATAGCATGATGCCAAATATTAATTTACAGAGACAGATTTTTTTTTTTTGTAAAGAATGAAATATGTACCTGAAAGACCAGAGGAGGATAGGGGAAATGTTTTGACTCCAAAGGTGCCCTATATCCTTAAGATTAATCCTAAAATCTATGAGAAGGATTTTGGATGGTATGAACTTCTCCCAGGGGGAAGTCCTTAGTGATCAGAATTTGCCCAGAGCTGACACGCCTTGGTTTGATCTCTTCACTATCAGCTGCTGTGCTTGCATCAACTTGTTTCATGTGAAATCAAATCATGTTCATGTGATTCCTGAGTTGAACATAACTTTCCTCCTATCCACATTTATGTCTTACTATCACAAAGGGGGAACAGTCATACAGGATCAGACTAAACATCTGTCTAGCTGGGTATCCTGTTTCTGACAGCAGCCTGGGGTAGCATATAAGAAAATGTCAAGCATGTAATGATCCCTTCTTGGTGTACTCTCCTACCTTCTACTGAATCATGGTTTTCGGACTTCCTGAGCTAGAGATGCTGCTAACATTTTTCATCCGTCCTCACGGTTCCATTAGTGGTGCAAGCCTTAGAGACTTACTTTCTATTTTTTTTAACAAGTCTTTAGTATAAGAACTTTAATTTTTTTTAATGTGGTATCTTACACAAGCAGTTTTTCATACAATGAAACTAAGCTCATGTATCTTTTTCACTGTTTAAATTCCTCTTTGGAATTCTTTTCTTCCTTGACATCTACCAGAATAAGTTTGTTGCTAATTTATTTCTATTTACTCTGTTAGTTAGCTGCTCATTAGTGTGAGGGGAAGGGTGTGGGGGATCCCTAGGGATGCTGCTGGCTGTACAGGCTCCAGCAGCATGGCTCCATTTTAGCTGCTGTGCTAGAGAACAGGGAGGAGTTAAGGTGCTCAGTCCAAGACAAAATTTTTGAAAACTAGCAGTTCCAGGAGCCTTCAATTCCAGAAACCTTGCGTTTCTCTACAAGACAAACTTGTTGTGCAGCCTGGGTCCCAGGGACAGGAAGCAAGCCAATTGCCACTGACACAGGTTTTGAATGATGTGGATAATCAAACAGTAAAATAATTTACTTGGCTTCTGGTTCCCAGCAAGTTGTGACTGGTCCTTTTCTAAATCAAACCTTGTCTGAAAAGGATAAATGGTGCTACACTGCACACTGCCTTCCCTCCCCCTTCTTTGCAGCAGGAAGTAAAAGCGTCTGTGGAAGAACTTTGGTGTGAGCAAACACAAAATTGAGCCAGGAAATGTTTATGCAAGAGCATGTGAAAACCTGAAGGAAAATGTAGATCTAAAAAAAAAAAGTCCGGTACCCAACAACTACTTCCCTCTCATCAAATGTAAAGGAATTTAAAATTTCTTGGTATTTTAGTGAACATGGTTTTTAATTAAAAGAAAAAGAACAAAAAACTTATATGAGTACTATAATTTTGAGTTAGATCAGTTCTTTTTCACTTCAGTATTTACTACATCTGCTGGAGGACTCGACAGACCAGTGCTGGTTTCAGGAGGAGCGGATCCATATCCTGTGTAGCTGTAGGTGTTAAGTCCTTGGGCTCCTACATTTGAAAAAATAACCCTTACTACCAGACTGTTACAACTATGACAATTCTGACTACAGAAATTCTTACCTAGGTGTAAACAAATAAGAAGGGAGGAAGTAGTCTCTAAAAACTTCATACATGGGAAAGAAATAAGAAATGTTACTGAGTCATTCTTTGTCACATAGTTACCAAAGCCAGCTATGACAAAGAGTTTATGATTTTTTCTGTTGCTACTTTTGCATGCTGATAGGTTTAAGTGGGGCGATTAAGCCTCTGGAACATGAGATGCAGTTTATGTGTCAGCTAATCCGGTGCTGACCCCAACTTTCTAGTCTCTGTGGGAAGGTTCTCTTCTGCTTCAGCATCTTGTCAGCTACTTTGAATGCACTTAATCCTACTCATATTTTGTGGTATAGGCCAGGCCAAAAATATGTTCTCATAATTCAGTCCAGGCAAATTAGAAAGGCTTTGCCTGCTAGGCACACTCAGTATTTTATTGCTCAAATGTTTCACTGTGGAAGTGATGTATTGCTCCTCCTCTGTGTCACAACAAAAATAGTCTAGAATCACCTGCTTTTCCATTGTCCCCTTCAAGTCCAGTTCTCAATAATTTTGATGCTATGCAGGTCTCCTTATGCACCTCTGCTTTTCAGATTATTCTTCCCCCTCCTTCAGTTGACCCTCAGATTTAGAATCCTCCTTTGTTGCCACATGGCTTCCCTATTGTCAGTCATCTCTCAGGGTCAGTCTTGTTACTGACAAACAGATACAAGAATCTGGTGACTGATCTGCCATAATAAACTAAAAAAGAACTTTCTATCATGAGTAAGTTACGTCCTGTTTTTGAATTCTGTTCCTAAACTCTTGCTTGTTGAGGTCAATTTTCAATGGATTGATAGTAGGTTAATTTTATGTTTTCTGGATCTGTACTGCTTTTGGACACAGAAGGTTGGAGGGCACCTGTTGGAGGCCTAGCAGTAATGCTAACCTCTTCTTTTTTGAGGTTTTCAGTCATAGAAAGTGATATAGTGCTTAAAAAAATATGCTCAAAATTTCAGAGAAGTGATTTTTTTGCTTATGCCAAGGAACACTTCCCACCCTTTGGAACAAAAAACCTGGTTACAAACTGGGATTTGGAGGATAGAACTTTTTATATGTAAAAAGTTTTGTTTATTATCCTCATGGATTGGACTAATACCTATCAATAAAGCAGATTCTATGCTGTTGGTGGGGACTGAGCTTTAGGCATAATTTTATGACTTACTGTTTTTGTGAAATAAAACCATCCTACCTTTTACATGGATGTCTCTGTCTTAAAAAACCCCAATTTACTGCACTCAGATGGAGTACAGCACTTCTTTTCATCCACTTGTTTTCTTTTTGATTTATTTGAATGAAGGTATATGTTGAGCTAGAGGACACAAAGACAATGCATATATGCCAGAATCTCAGTTAGGATTATAGGCTAAAATTAAAATAAAAATTATAAGTACAGCCATGGTCACATGAGAGTTTGCATTGTTTTCTTTGCAGGTTTGTCACTAAAGGTGTTTTTTTTTGGTTGTTGTTGTTGTTTATTTCTTTATTTCTTTATTTATTTCTTTATTTATTATGAGAAAGCCAGTATTGGTCTCCAAATGTGAAATCTTCTGCTGCATTTCTGATTTGGAAATTTTCTTCTTCCTCATACTCCTCCTACTACCTCTACTGCTACTACTGCTACTACTTCTATTAATAATTATAGTTGAGTAGTGTTTAAGACATGCTAACTACAGCAAGAATCCACAAAAGGAAAGTCTCTTGTTTTGGGGAACTTACCTTCTCGCATAAGAGACAAACCAATATACTCAGATGGAAGCTATTCAGTAGTACAGGGTATGGAAGCTGAATGTATTATTAGCAATATTGTTACTGAGGCTTTTGAAGGCTTCAAGAAAAGGAGAGGATGAAGGTAGACTTGAAGAGTAATGAAGTTGCCATCTAGTTATTTCTGGGTATTTCCTGCCTCAGAGAGACAACATTGCAGAAAGCACCAACACGGTTACTTATGTGAATTAGGGGCTTATCTGGGCTGCTTGGTACACAAAACACAAGGGTCTGAAAAATGGGCTACAAAAGCAAGCAAAAAATTAAGTGTCTTACGTTTTAAGTAGAAGAACATGCTGTATGACAAGGGATACCCTGACTGCAGTGAAGGAAGGGCATAGGTCCAGTGAGTCATGGATGAACTCAGTCTCTAAGGCCAGGCAGCTCTCGGGCACTGCCTTTCTGTGCTGATGCTCTGGAGAGGTGGGGCTGGGTCTTACAGACATCCAGAGTCTGGATCCACTCCTCCACTCATGCTTTATCTTCATAAAGTGGAGTGGCTGTTGCAATATGACTTTGTATGTGTGTTAATCACCACCTGGTTCATTATGAAACAATTTCTAAGGTTTTAGTAGCCCTGTCTGAGATACTCTCTCCCATCCCTGACACATTGCCAAGACCACACCATTTGTATCCAGCCTCGAATTAGCTGTTGTTTTGTACAATGTCATATTGCAGCTGCTCCTAAAGCCATGGTTGCAAATCCACATTCTGGAACTGTAGGATGATGCTCCTGTGCCCATTTATGGATGCTACTGATACTCTGAATTGTTAAGGTATTTATATTCTGCTTCACCAAACACAGGAACTGAGGAGGCTTTGAGTAACTGTGAGCAGGATGCACAGTGAGCAAAACTCACCAGAGCAACTTTTAATGAAAGTGGAGGCAGGCTGTTGGTAAGGTGTTACACGGGAATGGCTGAAACTTACCTGACAGGTTCTATGCAAAATTTAAGAGATTTAAATAATTTTTTTTGAATAGTCAATTTATCTTGTGTGCTGAGTATTCACTGCAGCCTCTCCATTCATTCCTCTGCCAGATTTATTGTGCTGCAACTCTTTTACTCACCACATGTGCTACCTTTCAAATCAAGACTTTCATCTTGCTTGCCTCCTCTTCCTCACCCTTCTGCATGAGGCTTTCCCTGTCCCTGACATGCATTGCAAAGAATTGGTGGCAAGTGTCCTATATGTTGAATTAGAGTGGTGATAATGCAAGACTGAGTGATGCAGCCTCTTTGCTGTCCTTTTCACTTCAGTCATGAATTTTAAATAATTGTTCCCTGAAATTATGTCAATGTTTTACTGACATGTAGTTTACCATTGGGTTTATTTGTTGTATTTTTAAAACCTAATGCCTGCTATCTTATCCATTGTTTTATAGATGTGTAAAGGGCTCTGAAAGAAGCTACATGGTGGAATTTAGCAGTGCATGATACATTTTATTAGGATTAAGAGCTTGTAAATTAATATAGAAGTTCTGAGAGCTTCAGAATATACCTGCCTGAAAAAATAGTAGCAGTGACTTGATATTTGTATGTTTGCTTTTAGTTTGCAGAATGTCTCTGAGAGACAAGCTTCCTGCTAGCCAATTTATTTTTCAGATAACAGGGACTGTCAAGAAGTACATTCAGAAGGAAAACACAGTAATTAATTTGTCACTGAAACCTGAGGGGTCCTCTTCCTCATATAGGTGATAATGAAGGTTTTGCATGTAATTAGCAGGAATAATTAGCACATTTCTGGTAACAAATAGACTGAGTGGTTCTCTGCAAATAAATTAATTGTTGTGCTAACACAGGCAATTGTCTCTTTATTGTCTGACAATGCCCCTTGTTTGCACTAAAGCCTATTTCCGACCTTAGCAGCTTTTCACAAATAGGAAAGAGAATCTATAAAATTGTACCTCATCCATCTGCTTTTAAAAAACTTCGGGACCACCAAGGGACTTGTTTGTTGAGACTTGTTAAACAATTTATAATCGTGAACGTGTGTTTCACTATATTAACAAATGGATTGTTCAAATCAACTTAGTGGGTAAGCCAGAAAACCCACACTAATCAATCAAACGCTACTCTGGGCATCTAGGAGAAGAAATGGCTTTGAAAAATAATATAGCAGTAAATTCACAGCGAAGATGAACAAATCACAGAATTCCACACATAATCACACAAAGAAGCAGTATTGGTTTTATGTGGTAGATGTTCCTCATAATGCAAAATCACACTGTGATGTGTGCACCCTCTGCTTCACCGCTGTAAAAAGTGCAAGTGTCACAGGTCTGCTAAAACATATCCTCTGACCGGCCTTAGTTTAGGCAAGGCTTACTTTGCTGTATTCTGTCTTAATTTGCTCATTTCAGAAGATCTGAAGAGCTACAATTAAGCTAGGTTTCTACTTCGGGTGTTTTGTTTCCTGCTTTTCCTTTCTCTTTTCTTTTCTCCTCCTGTGTTTCCTCTGCTTAGGCACAACTGTCATCTCACCAGTAAGCTTACATTAGCTTCTGGGTCTTCATAAATATGGAAACTGTTGGTTATGGTGAAGTCTGCAGATAGATTTCATCCCTCCCATGTGCCTGTGGAGGGGAGAGAAGAGGAAAGGGAGAAAATTTAATTTAAAGTTGAGGTGCTGCATCTATAGAGCTGGGTAAAATAATAAATTTTGTTTAGGGGAAGTATTGCTGCTTCTATTTTTTGCTTGAGTAGTAATTCTCCAGTCTTCCTCTGGAATGGAAACAATGAGAATGTAACTGATAGGTGTCCCTTTTTCTTTGAGGATAGGGCTACTGTGTTTGCCAAAATAACAATTCATTATTTCACTTCCAAATGAGTATTTATATTGATGTGTGTTTTGATTTTTATATTTTTGTTTTTTCCTTGCTTTTCTCTAGTATCCATGACACTGTACAGTACAGTTAAATCTTGAAACATAATGCCAGCAATTATTGGAATTAATATATCAAACTGTGGCAGAAACCAGTCCTGCATTTTTCAGTGAGAAGTGTTGTTTAATAGCAATGGTTTTCTAAAAGTAATGAAAAAACTCAGGCAATCTTCAGTTTCCTAAAGTGGTGCTTTCTGGCATTATATGTCAGTGGAAATTTAACCATTGGATCTCCACTTCCCCTTTTCCTGCCTTGTTGGAGAAATGCTACTCATTGTAGCTATTCCATGTTCTTGTAATAGTTGACTAATAATGAGTACAAGAACATGGGAACCACCATCAACAAAAACCTCACAGCCAAACAGTGCTTTTGCAAGTGTCTGTACCATTGTGAAATTTAAGACTTGTCCAAACATGTGGCTGGTTGACTTCAGTCTCTTTTCACCAGTGCATTGCATGTCAGTCAGACAACTTCTGTTGTGCATCATGTCAGGTGTTGAGTTGTTGGCTATCCTAAGTCAAACTTTGTGAATATAAAAATAATACCTACTAAAACACATAAAAACGTGCATCTCTAAGGTCTTCCCAGGGATATCCTGCAAAAAATTTTTGGACTTTCTCTGCTGTTTGCTTTTGTGACCACCACTGGTCATTGTGCCAAGGTAACTTCCATGTAGGGATGATCCTGTGGAGAGGGATGTAGGCCTTGGATATTATGCAATCAAGCCTTTTACTTTTTGCAGGAAATTTCTCAGTCCTGAACTAAGATTTGGACTTTATTGTCCACATAGGAGAAGACTTATTAACAATGTTAATATTAATTGATGGTTTATGTGGAACTGGAGAGACAAATGGTTGATGAGAGCTGGCTCAGCCAGCATAGAGTGGGGAAGAGGGATTCTGAATGGGCTGACTCAATATTCAGGGTAGGACTTCTGAATTGTATGGAAAATGTGGCTTCCATGAGATGTGGAGGAGTCTGCCATTCAGCCTTGTAACCTCTTTCTGTCTGGTGGATCTCTAGGATGCCACTGTTTTGTTGCTCTTTCTGGAGTGGATTTTCTATCCCATTTTTCTTCCCTGTTGTCCTAGGGTGACGTTGTGGTGCTTGTATCCCCAATCGTGTGTTCTGTTTGTGCTTCATGCTGTGTTCTGTGCTTTTGGGACTGGCTCTGAGGGTGAGAGTTTGTTTTGTCTTGTCGGCCGGCTCACCTCCCCCACGCTCTGTGTTTAGGAAAGGTTTGCTTGCTTGCTTTGCTTGCTTGCTTTGCTTGCTTGCTTGCTTGCTTTGCTTGCTTCTACTTTTTGCTTTTGCCTAAATAAAATTATACCATCTGAACCTGTTCTGGATGGGGACCTGGGAAACACCAAGAAACACCGGGAGTCTGCATTTTGTGATCAGCAGCAGTCATCCCTAGCACCGGAGACCAACAACTGGGCGACCACTCGCAGGAGAGACTTTCTGAATTTGTCATCCTTTCAGAGCGGTGAAGGAGGTTTTTTTTGTCATCTGGTGTTGTTCAGTTTTCTTTTTGTGTGTGCTGGGGAGTGTTTCCCTTGTTAAATAAACAGTTTTTTTTCCACTACTCTCCGAGAAAATTCTTCCCGAACCCGGTGGTGGGGAGAGGAGTCGTGGGGGTTTGCTCTCTGGGGGCTCCTTCCAGAGGTTTTCCCCCAAATTTGCCCTAAACCAGGACACCTGTACATATCCAAGTGCACAGCCAGCACTTTCACTTGTTGTGTCGTGCTTGGACCTCACTGCTCTCTGCATCTCTTTAGCTACTCTCAAAAAACCCCTAGCTGACCAAGACGGTGGCCCTGCAAAAATTAAATAATAGAAAGCTTGAAGGAAAACTGCTTTTATGCCAGCAACAGAGGCAGAAAAGCATTCCAATTTTTCTGATTTGGTGTTCCATCAGTGTCTTCATTGTTGAGCCAACATGGGGCCTTATGAGGTAATTTGGCCAAGTCATACAACACTCTTCTCAAAGAAGAACAATATTTTATAATACTTTAAAATTATGGTCCTTTTTTGTTACTGCAAAATTGTGTTTCTCTTGTATGATGCTGATTGTCAACAGCTAGATAAGTGAATTTAAACAAAGGATTATTCACATCACATGGAGGTGGCAATAGAAGCCCTGGTACGGCCTGACAGAATAGTTGACACAATCTGTGATCCACCCTGTGCTCTCTGTGCTCTCCTAGGGCCCCTCAGCTTTGGATGCCAATGAATAACCTGTCCCAAGGACTTGCAGCTCCTCCTTGCTGCACTCCTAGGGCAGCTCTGTCCATGTATGGGGTGCACAATCAACCCCAAGGTGGGGTGGGTAGGCCCAGCTGTGGTTTCCAGTCATGAGCCAAGATGGATCCATGTCTATAGGGCTCTCCCTGTGGGATGCAAGGTCATGTGTTGGCAGCACTCTTGATTCCAGACAGCTCAAGGCCTCGGTGTGTGTTCAGCCACAGGGATGGGCATCACCAGACAATGTGTTAAGTGACTGTATAATTTGTTCTGGTGACAAATGTTGACAGAAGAAAGATAAAATCTAGGATTAATATTGTTCTCATTAAAATGTTTCCTTTGGTGCTAATTCTGCCTGCTGAGATATGCTATTCGTATTTGAACTGTTGCTGTACACAGAATTTGGTAGGATGAACCAAGTTTAATTCCTCAGCTTTTAAATAAAGCATGTGTTTTCTTTTTAAATAAAGTCAAGATTTCTTACTTTTGTTGTTTTATAAATTCTTATATGTGATGACAGCCTTGTGGTGCTGAAATAAATGTCTTCACCTTTTATTTGTGTTCTGTTTGTAATAATGAGCTAAATTCATGTTCTGTATATTTCACTTTATGAAACCACTTGCAAAACTGTTATCCAATACAAATTAAAGTGTCAGTTCCTGATCCTGCATCTCAGTGCTTTATCTCTATTTTCCCAAAACTGAAATAAATCAGGGTATGATAGATCTTAAAAAATTTCTGCAGTGACTTTATAACAATTGAATAACACCAGAACTTCTGGGAATCACACATAACGTGATGGTACATAATAGTGGGGGATGCAGACACGAGAATTTGTAATGTTTGCCCCAGTCACGTTCTAGAAAGTTTTCTAATGTAGTCCAAAATCCAGTATAGAAGGAGACTACTTAAGCAAACTGGTAGTTTAACTTTCCATGCTCCTTTTCTCTGAAGGCTCAATAGTACTGATAACTTTCAAAGGAATAACTTTCTGGAATTTGCTTTTAGCCATTGCTGGTAGCCTGACTTTACATAGTAGGATTAACTGAGGACATTTACAAGAGCTGGAAAAGGTTTTCTTTGGCTGTTGTTTAGATTTTTTATTTTCCTCTTGATTTAGTTTTAATCTAATCTCTTCTGGGCACCAAGCAGAGCTGAAAAGTGAGTGACTTTTTATCTAAATTGAAGTGATAGCAATTGATCAGGTTTTCATCATCTGTCTTTGCTGTCATTGGTGCTTCCTCTGTGAGCTGCAGTTGACTGAGAGAAATGAAAACTTAATTGAATTCTTTAGTTCTCTAGCTGTTTATTTATGGATAGGCACGTTGAAGCATGGTGAGGTAGGACAGAGATCTTTTTCTTGCTATGAATATAAAGGTTTTATTGATTTCATTAAAAGCAGGAACATATTTTACTTTCATGAAAAAGCAGGAAGAAATCTAGCTTTGTATCATGACGTGGGAGTTGGTCATGGTGACTGATGATAGAACAGAGAGCTGGTCACCTTGCTGAGGTTCCATGTAATGTTTATCTCTTACATTTTCATTTTGTTACTGACTAAAGTACTGAGAAGGTTTTTAGGAAATGCATTTTGCAAAAATATGCTGGTACCACTACCTTTGTGGAATTTGAGAAATACCTGGTAAAGTCTTCAAAAAATATCTCAAAATTTTGTTTTTCCTTCTGCTTTAGTTTCCCTCATTAAAAAATGACATTGATTTTGATATTTTACTTTACAGATTTTGCACTGTTAGAACAGCAGCATTACTGTGCATTAAGTAGTCAAGAAATAAAGCAAAATTCAGCCTGGTCAAAGGAAAATTAACCTCATAAATGTTTGTGAGTAATTAAAAGCATGTTAAAATAATTTATCAGAAATGTTTCATTTTTTTTTTCAGATGCCAGAAGTATTAGCTTAAACTTGGAAAAGCAGATATTTTAATTGTGTTATGCCACATGGTCACTATAAGACTTTTCAGAGACATTTTTCAAGGTATATTGTCGGTACCAACTCTTGTAGTCATTGTGCATTGATTCCAGCAACACATGGGGAATTCTAGTCCAAGTTAAATATTAACAGAGTTTCCTGCTTGCAAACTCTCTGCTACTTTTCAGCTTAGTAAATAAGCTCTTTGCCCAAGGATTTGGTCAAATGAGAGAGGAAAAAGCCCAAATCACCAAAAGAATACTTTAAACTTTAGTTTGATTTTCTTTAGATTGGACCAAGGCATAATTTTAACCTTTTTTCATTGAGTAATTATATTTCCAAATGTCATGGCATTGAAAAGAATTCAGGGGTTTGAGGGATATATAGGATATTTATTGTGAAAAATGTCCTTGAATTCTTCTTGCTAATTCACCATATATTTGCAGAGCTGATCTAAGTGTTAGAGCAAACATTGACAACTCATGTTATTAAGAAGCACAGAAGAAAGATCTAAAAATTAGCAAAGACTGTTGTGTACCATGAAGGTAAAGCCTTTTATTTTATTTTTTCCCTTCCCACATGTTGGTGGCTTTTCTCCTGTATTGGAAGGAAAAAAACAAAGAAAGTTGTCTCAGAGCAACAGCCTTTTTTTATTTGGATCTTTACCCCCTGCTCCATCTTATTGATGCTCACTGAAGTTCACCAACAAAACACCTTGCAACATTTATTCTCTCACAGTCTGCAAATTACATATAGCATCTGAGCCTTTGTTAGGCATTTTTGCCATTCCAGAGGAGTAAAAATAGTTTCTATAAGCATTGGAATTAAAGCATTCCTAATACTAATCCAGTGTTTCTAGCAGTCTCATAAACAACTCTTATTAAAATTATGGGTAGTACTGGAATGTATTTCATCATAGGAAGACAGATTCTTGGGGCAGTAGCTTCTTCTGGCCCCTGAGAGTGTTATTAATGTAAATCATGCATCAGTTGTACCCTGTCATTTAATCTGAATGAGTGGTCTTGGTAAAATTGCTGTGAATGGCACTGTCCCTTTTTTGTCTGGGAAATGTTTATTGCTTTGATAGTAGAAAATGAAATAATATGCAGTGGGCTAATAAAGTGCTGTGGATGTCACTGCATGATGGAATCTAAAAATATGAAAATATATTTGGTGGCAAGCCAAATATATTTTGTGAGAAGCCACCAGAAGCTTCCCATGTGCCTGGCAGAGCCAGAGCAGAACCAATGCCAGCTGGCCATGGCTGAGCCCATCAGCAGCAGTGATGGCCCCTCTGGGATAACACACTTAAAGAGGGAGAAAATTCACTGTTCTACAGGAAGCTGCAGCTGGAGACACAATGTGTGAGTGAAAGAGCTCTGCAGACACCAGGCCAATGGAGAAGGAGGGGGAGGAGGTGGAGAGATTCCCCCGGAGGCTGTGGCAAGGACCATGGTGAGGCAGCTGTGCCCCTGCAGCCCATGGAGGTCCATGGAGGAGCAGAGATCCATCTGCATCCCACGGAGCAGCAGAGATCCACCTGCAGCCCATGGGACCCCACACCAGAGCAAGGGAGGCTGTGACCCCATGGAAAGTCCACGCTGGAGCAGGCTCCTGGCAGAACACGGTGACCCATGGAGAGACAGGATCCCACACTGGAGGAGGTTTGCTGTCAGGATTTTTTTGGGGAGGACTTTCTCCTGTGGGGTCCACTCCTCATGAGAACAGAAGACTGTGAGGGGTTGTTTCTCTGGGGAGGAAAAAACAACAGAGACAGCATGTGATGGACTGACCACAGCTCTGTGAAAATGAGCTTAAGAAAAAGGGAGGGGTGAGGGACAAGTTGTTTTTAAGATTTGGTTTTAATTCTCACTCTTCTACTCTGATTTGATTGATAATAATTTAATTTTTTTCCTCACATTGAGCAATTGATGAGTGGTCTCTCCCTGTCCTTATCTTGACCCTTGAGCCTTCTGTTATATTTTCTTTCCCCTGTCCAGCTGATGAAAGCTATGATAGAGCAGCTTTGGTGGGCATCCAGCCAGAGCCAACCCACCACAAACAGATACCAAAACAGATATGATAGTGTCTGTGAACATTCAAAGGGATACCTGTGGATTATTGTCATCAATTATTCCTACTGCTAAACAAGAAAACAACAATAATGACAAACCTTAAATGTTGTCAGGAGAGAGAAAACCCTTATTTTAAGAATAATCACATTTGTCCTGTCTAATTTTAAATTCATTGTCAAATTGAGGGTTTAGCCACTGACTCTGATTTTTTGTATGGATGATCAATGAAGGGGGGACTTGAGTAGAAAAGAGCTAAGACTGGCTTGCTTTCAGAAATAAAGATAAAGTGGAAGAACACAGCAACTTCACAGCAAAAATCTTCCATGTGCTCAAAATGTTAAGCACCAACCTAAGGTAGCCTAGGCTTTTCATGGCTGTTTAAAACCAGTTTTGGTTATAGCAAAAATGCATCCCAAACTTAGATTTTATTTTTTGACTCCTTAATATAGAGGATTTTTGCCAAGTTTCGAACTCTATTATAAAGTCAACTCAGTCATCACAGGAGTAATTATGCAATAGAAAGGGCTGCCAAGGGCTGTTTTGTAACCAGTATCACTGGAATATGCAAGACTCAACAAGATACTTATCTGTCAGAGATGCTGTAGGATTAGTGAAATTATGCTGCAGGAGGCTTGGATTTCTGCAGTCCTTGAAATCCTATGGGTAGAAACCTTTCCTAACCCAAATTATTCTAGGAACACATTTTAAGAGCTACTATTATGGGATTAGCATTGAAAAGAAAATGTACATATTTTCCAAAATATTCTTAATATTTTTATCTTTTATTCTTTCTTGTAAAAGAGGTTCATTTCTGCAAGCATGACTATATCTTGCATAGTGTCTGATATTAAAAGTAAAGGCGAGCAGAATAGTTATACCTGTGTACAGTTGTGGTTAACCTTTCATGATGAGCATAGACTGTTTTCATGTAGCAGCAATTCTCCATAACCATTTTTCCTTGAGAAGAATAGGTGATCTGGAAGCATTTTTAGCACCAAAACAGAATAGTTCACCCTCACATGAAGGATGGCCTGGCATTTACTGGGAAACATAATTTTCACAAAATCTTCTGTCTCTGAAACAAATCCTTTAGGTAAGAAGTTCCAGGCTGTATTGGACTCCACGTGTTTTGAGGGTTTTTCCTGTCACAGCCATGGTTAGCATTCTTATGGGTCTGGTTGTTGCTTCTGGGCAATGGGTGTGTGACTGTCCTTTATCAAGGACATTGGATTCCTTGGGGCAGTGCATTGCATTAACCCAGCAGAGAACTTGGTCCAAGGAGCATTTAGTTTGTAAGTCAGCAAGAGAAACTTCCCAACCTAATAAACTGGTGAAAATTTGAATCTTAAAACCATTCTAGAATCATGGAAGAATTTAGGTTAGAAGGGACCTCTGGCATTTGTCAAATGCAAATTCCTGCTGAAAGCAGGGTGAATGTCACAGTTACACCTTGTAGTGAAGAATGAAAGAACACCAGAGTAGGTCATAGCTGCTATGGCAGAAGAAACTTATGATTAATCCAAAATCCCTAGTGAGTCCTAAAAAGGCAAGATTGTTTTAATGCATGCTGAAGTGATGATGCTTCTCAAATGTACTGAACACTGTTCATGTTATCCATTTTTATTGTGCTCACATATACTAATGCTTATTTTTTCCACTTCTATATGGAATTGAATTCCCCTGTTCACAATGCTATCTTTTCCTTACCTTACCAATTTGTAAAAAAAATCAGTTTTTGTCTGACTTTCTTTGTTCATAATCTATTGATAGATCATCTGTAACAATACTTGAAATTTTGTCTTTTTTTCAGAGGTCCTGTGTAGATTTCGGAAGTGTCAAGGAACCTCCTCCTATGATCACATGCTCTTTCTCATTCTTGTCCTGTCCATATGAGTTTTGAGGAGGGCTGTCAAACAAAGATTGAATTATATATGGAGCAACTGCTCTTCCTGTTGAAGGGAGAATATCCCATGAAGGATAGATTAACTTTGAGATTGTCTCAAGTAATTGAAGTTACTAATTTATACTTTTTTCTTGTTCTGAATTAACCTAGATTTTTATGAGATTGATATGACCACTATTTATTTCATATAACTTTGTAAATTTTGCCAAAGCATACCAGATGGAAGTGTAGGTAACTCCTTATGACAGATGAGCACCTACAGAGGGTGAGTCAGCAAAACAAGGCTGATAGTTGGCAATACAGGATTTCTTTGTTACAAATCATCTCTAAGTCACCCTGACCTAGGAAAACATCTTGGCTGAGGGCTTGACTATACACTGAGAACATTGTATATAGTCAATATATATTGACTGCACCTTGAAATGGCTAGTCAAGAGCAGCCATTTCAGAATTCTTTCTGAATAATTTTGTGTGCCTATATATTTATTCCAGTTGTATCTCCCTATATTCTTGGTTATTCCTAGTCATATGTAATAGACACTGAAATTTTATATGCTCTTTTCACCCCAGTTGAAGCATAAACAGGCTCTAAGGAAGTCAATAATGTTAACATTAAGCTTTTCCTGAAGTTACATTGCTTGCTAGTAGATGTTTTAGGAAAAATGCTGTAACTTGGGTTCATCACAGATAAGAATATTCTCTTTACTCCTCCCTCTGCAATTAGACACCTGTGGATCAGGATTACAGAGAAAAGCAGCCAGCATGTCTAATGTGTGTCTGTGACTCTCTGTGATAGCAGAAGGCTCCTGAGATGAGAGGCTACTGGGGGATGAATCACAACCAGGGTCACCAAGACCTCTACCTGCACAGAAGGCGGTATTCAGACTTACATTCTGATTAATGTATTTTTGTAGCCTCTAGGACATCACAAAATTACCCAGGTCTTCTGGAAAAATATTATTGTGTAGTTTGAATATCACCTAAGCAGTGATTTCTGCCCTGCTTTCAGTTTTATTGTAGTGTGGACTCCAAAATTCCAAGAGTTTTCAGTTCTACCTAAACTTTTAGCTAGTATGTGGTATCTCGAATGAGACAAGTGAGTGTGTGTAAGGAGAATGAAGGTACATGTGAAGGAAAGTTCTTATAGACAAAGAAATGCAGCATATAAGACAGACAGACAAGAGGAAACCAAAAGAGCTGATTCATGAGAGTAAAGAAGCAAAAGACAAAGGCAATGCCCTGAAGCTTGTAGCAGTTTTACACAGATGTGCTGAATAGTGAGTGGTGGTGTCTCAGTAAACTCATGAAACTTCTATTCCTACTATAGGTGTGGTGGAAGTTGAGGCAATGATGTCTTGGTTCCATACCTAAATCTGATAGAATTTACAAGCTGAAGACCTTATTCAAACACAATGGTCTACCTTGGTGTGAGGAATGACTGTCACCTGGGGACTTCATGGTATAAGATAACAGTGAACTGCATCTTCCGAGGAAATCTGTTGTCTTTTTGTATAATTTTTTCTTTCTCTGTGAGGATATACATCAAAGTGAGAGATTTCAAAGACAATCCCTCTCCAAGCTCCCCATCTCCCCAGTAAATAGGGATATTGCTTTCAGCAGCACAACCAATACAGTTAAAAGCCCCAGTTATAATTCAATGACCTCTTGAGTATTTTCATCTTTGAGAGTCAAGGAACAAGCATCTTCATTACAAAAAACTATGAAATTAATCTAAATTATCTATTGACCTTCTACAACCAATCCAGAAGGTGATAGCCACTGATGTCTGCACAGAGGGAGGAGGTGGGCGTGAACCAGAGGCATGTGAGGAAAGTGAGCTTTCCTGGAGTGTTTCCTGCATTTATAAGAACCATTCATTAAATAATTTCAGATAGGCCCATTTGCAGCTGATGCAGCTGACTGTGGTTAATTTAGAGAAAGTAAATTATTAAATCAGTCAAGTAAATTCATCAGGGTAAATTTACCTACTCTATCTGCACTTGCTCCAGTCTTCTCTCAGGTGGAAAACTTTCCTGTTGCATCAAACTTTATCACTTACCCATGTGACATTTCCTTTATTTGCACAGAACCCACAATGTCACACACTTCTGGTAAAATCCTGTTGATATTGGTGATGAAACTCCTCTAGATGACCATGAGGATTTCTCTCTTACAAAAGAAGCTTTCAGAGAAAAGCAAAATACATTTAAATTTATGCTTTGTGTTAGATGAAATAAAAACTGTGTTCATACCTATTTAGATCACGTTCTCCTTTATCATGTTTTCCTCTTATTTTACCTATATTTAAGGAGTTACCATTTCTGCTTGCATCACTCTACAAGTGGAACTTAAAATTCCCATATCGACTTGAGTTTATATTTTTATCAAAATAGAAATATTTTTTCTAATTTTAACCATTTACTAATCTCTGATGCTGATGACCATAGATGAGTTCAATATTTTAATTCTTTCTCTAAATTGTTAATCAAACTAAGAAGAATAGCTCTCTGATCTAAATCCTATGCAAAACAATTCTTGACATATTATGATGAGTGGATGCTTTAAATTATCATTCTCTTTTTTCTGTCTATTAGTTAGTCTTATGATTTTCTTTATCCAGTCTTAAGATTTTCCTTAGGATAGCTATTTAATACCATCTGCATTAATCCATCATGTGAAAAATTGTCAAAGGCTTTCTGAGAGTCTAGATTGCTGCTGCTACTATAGTTCATGTCAATGGCTATTTCCCTGAGAACCTTGAGTTTAAAAAGATGTTTTGGTGTAATTTGGTTTGTAAATCCAGTCTGATCTGCTTTTATATATCTTTCTGCAATTAATACATCTTTTATATCTTTAACACTTCTGCTGCTGGCTTTTGAAACCATTTTAAGTGGTTGTTAGGACAAGTTAATGCCACTGGAATTGAGAAGTTCAGCTATTTGAGATTGTAGATCATAGAATATCCTGAGTTAGAGAGAATGCAGGAGGATCTTTGAAGTCCAACTCCCAGCCCTGCATGGGAACAAATCTCTGTGTATTCTGGAGAACATTGGTTTTGCCACTGTTTAGCTTTAGAGTACAGGTATATTCAGATTCTGTGAACCAGTATGCTTGGTAACATGTTATCTTGGACCAAAGTTAGATTAAACCAAATTGGTTTACTGTTTAAATAATTTTGTTTAAGTTTTAAGGTTTTTTTAGAGTAATATGTTCTTTCAGGGTTTGTCAATGTGTATTGTAGCATACATAAAAATCTATAAAACCTATGTAAAAAAATTAAGGAAAAATGCCAGTAGAAAGCAGTAACAATGGCAAGTGGAAATCACAAAGGCCTCAGCAGCTGAGAAACAGAGTTCTAGATATAATAAATGCAGATGATAAAATAGAATTGCAGACAAAAATAAGGGTAACTATTATTGCAGTGTTTTTATAGATGCTTCTTCTTTCTCAAAAATTTTAGATGCATGGGCACTTTTTTTTGGTAGCTTTTCAATAATCCAGCTATTCAACAGCCTCAGGAGTCAAGACATCTGCCTTGGAGATGTACTCGTGTTTTGATGAACCTTAAAGCATCATGGGTTTAGACATAATGTTGAAATGAAATCTTTGATGCTTGACAGCTGTTGGCTGCATGGAATGCTCTTTTTTTTCCTTTTTTCTTTTTTTTTTTCTTTTTTGCCCCTTTTAGTGTGATGTTTACTACACATTACAAGAATGTGCATCATTTTGAAAAACAGTTTTAATTCTCTTTATCCAGAAAGCTTTCTGTAAAAGTGATAAATTCATAGGAGTTAATGTCCTTTTGGTGAAGAATGCTGGCAATTTTAACAGCTGTAAATGTGTGTGTAAAAGCAGAGACTTGGGATAAAAGGCTCTGTGAAGTTTTGCACTTGGTAGCAGAATGATGCCATCAGATGAAATGCTGGAACTGACAGTATCATCTTGGCATCCCTGACCAGTGCTCACTGTTAAGCAGAGAGGAGCTGCAGTTGGGAGGCTGTCAGCTTCATAGAAACAAAAGATGTCCCACAGAAGTAGTTGCAAATGCTGTTACAGTGCTGCTAATGTAGGCTGTAAAGCCAGATGGGATGGCTCATGTGGCTCCCATTGCTGCAGAATTCCTGTGGCCATGGGGGCCTGAGGGGAGGAGAATGGTCCTGTAGCAGAGGAGTGGGCAACTCCTGTTGGCAGCAACAGCTGCCTTCTCCAATCTGCAGAGTGATCCCTGATCCAGTTATGACTGATAGCTCACACTGATGCTATGACAGCCCTTAGGGCAATTTCTGTGCAGAATTTTATTTTGTGTTTATTAAAGGTGGCATCTTTCCAGCTGCTCTTCACCAGCAATAATCACTTTTCACTCATTCTAAATGGAAAGAATGGTGACCCCTGTCTTTATGCAGTGATGGTAGAAACAATAAGAAGCCAATGCCCAAGACTGTGGAAAAGCCAAAATTAAACTAAAAACAACGGGAAAAGAAATTCAGAGGGAATGCTTGCAACTGCTTTGCAGGTGTCCGTGTATGAGGGACATCAGTGAATAAAAAGGTAAAAGAATAAAGAGAAGTAAACATGGCAACAGGGATTGTGAAGGTGTTCACAGAGCTTAGGTCTACAGTGCTTAATAGAAGGGCAGATGTAGATTTCAAGGTAATTATATTCACCTATGATACGGATTTTTTTTCCCCCTTTCTGTTCAATAAAACAAGACTTATGCATTCTTTCCAAACAGAAGCAAGAGAGCAAGGCCACAACTACTGGCAAACTCTCAGACGAATGCGAACAAGCTTTCTTTAATTTTATCAAGGCTTAGTATCTATGGGAAGTTTTCAGATGAGCCCAGGCCTCTTTTGGGATCACTCCTGTGAGCTGCTGTAAACTGTGTCCCTGAGCCAGCAGCAAAACAGATTTTAAGTGTGCAAATGACCCCATGGTTTCCATGGAACAGTTTACATGTTTAAATTAAGTGTGCCGAAGTGCTTCACTGCTTCAGAGCCAGAATGCCTGCCACTGTGTAGGATTGAGTTCTTGGAAATCTAACCAATACATTTCAGTGCCAAAATGGGGACAAAGTTCCTTTGAAAGCCTGTCTGCTGAGTTAGGTGTCTACATGTTGAATACTGAAATTTCCTGAAAATCTAGCCTTTACCTATCAGCATTGGTAAGTTATACTGACGAGCAGCTTAACAATAACATGGGGCCAGTATTTTAAATCCAATTCTACATATCATTACACTTCCAAAGGTGAAGGACTTAATATGAACTAAATAATATATATGCTACTGTGATTGTTTATTTATATTGTAGCTTAGATACACAACTGTAGGTCTGTTCCAAACAGTGTAAATCTCATGTTTAGTTAAATTGAAACACCACACTTTTCTGAAAATGCAGTTTCCTACCTTTGGTTTTCCGGTATATCTCAAAATCAATTTGCAGTAGTAGTGTGATATAGATTGTGTTCATGCTTGTGTTCGTGCTTGTGTTCATGCACACAGAACTTGGATCTGGTGCTAAATCAGCATTAGTCTCTGTTCTGCTTGTGTTTAGGAAGCACTGTTCTGCTACCTACTATTTTATGGATGTGGCTAAGGCTGTTTTTATGTATGCATGGTTGTGTTATACTTACAAATTTCCATAATTAAGACTGCAAATTCCATAATTATAGCTTCAAATGAGAACAATTTTTGCCAGAGCTTAGTTTGACAGTTGTTTACAAAAGGGGGATTTTTTTGGGTGGTGGTGGGGGTGATACCACTTCAGTTATGTCAGGATTTCTATTGGTCTAGCAGAATTCTTTCCTCCTTGTAACAAAGCTGTGGCAGTGGGAGTTTCAGTTTTAGGCAAGTTTTCTGATTTGTTTAGTTTTTTTAGATTCTAGCTGCTACCTTGTGAAGTTACCACCCGTTGTGGACTTGGAAATAGACTATAAAACTGCAGTTTACTTGACTATCCTTAGTATATATTTAAAATATAAGCATGATGGAATAACTTTATGGCTGCTTTATATAAAAATAAGGAAATCTTTATATTATGCCGTAAAATCATGACTATAAGCAGTTTAGGCAATTCTTGTTTTTTCCTATGTAAAAATATTACCTCATAGTATGAAAGATATTTATGAGCCTTATTAATCAACAACCTATGATTTGTGGTTTGTGACACTCACAGAGGTTGACTCAGTGGCACAGGAATTTCTCTAATGCATCAGGAGCAGTTCAGGCTTGCATTTTTGCCACTAACAAGTACCATCTTTAGTTTTTTCTAGAAACCTTTCCTCTATTAGTGATAGTCAAAAGTCAAAATAAAAGTAGGTAGAAGGGATATCTGAATAAATTCTCAACATGGCACAGAATGCATTTCAAGATGTTATTACTTTTCAGGCTGAAGAGATCAGGACAAATTTAAAGTTTGTGTCCTGTGGAAGGAAAACCCCCTTAAACTGTAGTAATATTTAAATTAAAAAAAGGAAAACATGTAAAAAAAGAGAAAGCTTCTTGAAAAAGAGCAGCCAACAGGGTAAAATGATTAAAGACCCTACATTAGAGGCTCAGAGTAACAGTGTACCACCTATCATATTAAAAATTTAGAAAAGAACCTTTTCCTGAACCTGGCTTGGCCAGCAGTACAGCAAGATGCTACTCAGAAGTGCAAATGACAGATCAGCAGGATGAGATGAATTGTGTCCCAGGAATCATGGTGCTATTGCCAGAGTTCTAGAACTTGAATATGGAATTTTAAAATTATTAGATGCAGTGTGGAATTTATGTTCTAATCAGCCTGAGGCTGACAAATGAGTCTGATATCTTTAAACACTTCCTATCTTCTTATATATTTTCCGGAAAAAAAAATGAAAAAAAGGTAATTAAAAACTTACCTGGTGATTCAGTCTAGCAAGCCATACATATCTCAAACACTACAGACATATGCACCATTGATTCTCTAAATAGTGTCCATGTAAATTTAATTTAAAAGGTCTGAAGCCCTGCAGTACTGGTGAATAAACATCCAGCAATAATAATATGTTTGCTATATGAGTGCCAGTGTTAACTTAATTCCACTTCAGGATATCAAGAATCACAGACACCTTCTTCCGAGTTAATTGCTATGTTTAATTTGCTTCCTCAAGTAACACAATACTTTAGATTATAATAGACACCAAAAAGTCTCAAACAGCTCACTCCCCTGAGCAAGCCAAGAAATGCAGATGAAGCCCAAACATGTTGAATATCCATCATAAAGAACAGCTAGTTTTTTGCAAGTTTTGATAACAGTTTGCTGACATGAAAATTGACTATTATGTAGTTCTTTTGAAATGCTCCTGTACTGTGAATTTTTTAGTTTGCATGAAGGAAATACATGAAGGTAGCAGTGGACAATGTAAAATGACCTTCTATGTAAGCATTTAAAATGAAATGCTGGCTGAATAATCACAAGATTAATTAGTATTCTGAGCAATTTTCTATTGTGCCTGCCACTTGGTAGCTAGCAGCCAGGGTAGACATAATGTTCATTGGTGATTGGTTTTGTGGTGCACACACGTGCATCCTCTGGTTATTATCAAAGTAAACTTTCGAGGTGGGAGCTCATCATCTTTTGGAAGTAATTTTAGTGGGTAGACTCTGTTAAGTCCACCTCATCTTGATGGTATTGTAAAATCTCAGGGTACTGGAACTGTTGGAATTGAACCTGTCTAATATTAAAGATTTCTGTTTAGCGTAAACAGGTGCTAGCCCTTTTCCTTTCTGCTTCCATCTGACTAGGTCAGAACTTTTCATGTATATGAGCTGTATGATTTTTTTCTTCCTAAACCAAAAATCTGTAACTTCATAAAACCAGCACAACTTTAAGTTTCACTGTCCCCAAGGTTCTTCAATATCAGTTATCTAATCCTTAGTTGGGAGATTCACCATCTTTAAATTAAACTTTAAATTAAGCAAAACATATTTGCTCCAGCTGAACGGAATCTTGGGAAGATGCATCATGAAACTAGAAGTTTTGCAACTTACTTTTCCCTGTTAACTGTATTTCTTTGCTATTCTTCGATATCTACTTTCAAGATTTCTGCTGTAGCTGGAATAAACAGTAGATAGGATGTAAAAGATATCTATCAGCTCCAGAGAGAAGCCATAATGGCACAGATAATCCCCTCAGTAAGCAATGATTTCTTGAGATGATAATTTATGTGATGTTTATGTGTGTGGTGTGTGTATTCAACCAACAGAACTAAGCATTTACAGAGGGTGTATGCAATTTTCTTACAGGTGCTGTCTTTTTCCTTTCTATTCTTTTGGAAGAATGCATGAAAATCTCCCTTTTTTCCTGAATTTCATACACCAAACCTGTTCATACCTAATTTCTATCAATTTAAATGCCAAAGAATTCTTTAAAAATATTTCATTCACTTTGGCCCTGAAGGTTTCTCTGGAATTCATGAAGAGCACTGTCTATCTGCATTGCCCAGTCACTGGTAAAATTTTAGCTCACTGTCATCTCTTCAATTCAGCAGCCTAGAATGATGCAGCATAACTTTGGGAAACAGCAGCATTAAATTAGAGATGCAAACTGCAGACTGTAATATTAAAAATGCGTTCTCCTACTGTGGCCTAATTTGCCTTTTTCTTTTTATGCTGATTATGTATCTGAACCCACACTGTGAGCAGTGTGTAATAAGTTTCTAGGCTTTTGGCATCTGTTATGGACAAACTGTGGATTCTTTGCAGCTTCAAACAGCAAGTGAAATGAGAAGATCGATGGAATTCATGTCTAGATGTGTGACATGGAAATGTGCCTAAACAAATGTAATTTTGCAGCAGGAACACCTAATTGTATTGAGGCTAAAAAACAAGATCTTGCTTAAAACAGGAATTAATTAACTGCAAAACATTTTTTTTCTCTTGTTGTTACACAAAATAAAAGGCTGGGAATTAGAGTCCAGTAATTCAGCATATAAAACTGCTGTCTGAACCTCTGGCTTAGGAAGCCCTGAAACTGCAGGATGCTGGAATTGAAAGAAGGGGAAGGATCATGATGTGCTTTCCTTGCTTCTGTACTTTTTCTTAGGCATCTGCTACTGGCCACTGTCAGAGCCAGGATATCCAGCCAGATGGACCTTTGGTCTGACCTGGCATGGCCACCCTTATGTAAGAATACATGTGGTCTGGGTATTTTTGATTTTTAGCCCCTTCCAGGGCTGGATCACCACTGAGGATGAATGAAACTGTGACTGGAGTTCTTTCTAAAACATTGTTATTCAGGTTTGGAGCAATTTCAAGGAATGTTGTGCTGTCCAAAAATATGAAAATCCACTGGATATACAGTCCTGTTCAGAAGAAGAAAATGGCATATCTTCACATATTCTGAAAGGATTTGAAGTAAAAAAGGAAATTGTAAACTTCTGATTAGGTAGCATGAGATACCTTGATGGGTATTGTACTTAACTCTGTACACCCTTCTGGTGGTAGGTGTGTGCCTCACTTTTACAGGAATAATCTGGAAATAAGCATATTTTCTCATTCTCCTTGCCCGTTCTTGCTTTTTGTTTTTCTGGTTTTCTTTTTGTTTGTTTGTTTGTTTGTTTGTTTGTTTTTTAATAGTACATTCTTTGTAGCAATATCCCCTGGCATTTGTGGTTGAAGCACCACGCAAAAGGAGTCCCCAGTTCAGTTGGGGTTTTTAGGCGTTGCTGTATTGCACACATGCCCATGCTTTCAGCTGAGGTGGTAGAAGCCAGTTTGTCTGAGGGGATGTACAGTTTCCTTTAGATGCACCTTCTCTTTCCAGATCATAGATGTTTATGTAAGGCTGTAAAGTGTAAGTTAGAGTTCTGGTAGCAATGGAATAAATAATTCATTCTTCTGTTTAAGTGATACATTCTCGTTCCTGAATCTCTGCTGTCAGAAAAGGATGTTGTTGGCCCCATGTTATTGTCTCTTGGTGATGTACAAGAAAAGAGGCCTGAACTTGACATTGTCAAGTTGCCTTCCTCAGCCCATGGTTGGGGAAAACTGCCCTGGAAGGGGACAAATGAATTCAGATGTGACCCCAATTGCTACTCGAGGCATGGCTATTCACATTGCAGCAAACAAAAAGTGGGAGAAAGGGGTGAATTCCATTGTACTTGTTGAGCCTGTAGCTAAGCTGTTTCCAGTCTCTGGTTTTAGACTGCACAGTGCTTGGACAGAAGCAAGATATGTTGGGCAGCTGCTGTCAAAAAAGGAACTCTTCACTATGAGCACTGATTTTTATTAGTATTGACCTTTCATATGTTTGAAACAATGCTGCAGGTGACTGAGCTGTCCTTTTGATTAGTGCTGAGAAATACCTGCTAGAATTAAAAATACAAAGAACAGTATGGGATGGTTTTTCTGTGGGAAGAGCTTCTTGTCCTGTACAGATCCTTAAGTCTGTTGGACTGACTGAATTAGGTGCAGTTCTCCTTCAAATGCTTTTTGAAAAACATGATCTGATGGTGACAAGTGAAAAGGGAGCTAAATCTGTTCTGCAGTATGTAGACCAGAAAGAGAGAGAATGTTACAAAGGAAACAGGAAGTCTGAGAAAACCTTGATTTAATTTCTATGTTTGTTCTAAAGATACAGCTATGAAAAAACTATTAGATTAATCCCAGGTTGGTGTTGTGGGTTTTTTTGGTTTTGTTTTGGTTTGTTTTGTTTTTGTTTCTTTGTTATTTTATTATTTTTTTTTTTTACTTTGAGTGCTAATATTCTGTGCAGTTGCATGAGCCTGTATTTAAAACTAATGCAAAGGCTAAAAGAAATGTCTCGGGAGCACATATATGAAGGGCCAGAGTTTCTGGTGAAATAAAGTTTTTAATGGAATTAGAATCACAGTGACACATTGGAAAAGGCTTCTCTCTATTACACCCCTAAGATTTATGTAGGAAATGGTCCAGACTCCTACAAATTCTTGTGATTAGTGAGGAATATATACATTAGTGTGCCAGATGACACATCTATGTTATATATGCCAGATTAAAGCAAATTGAGTTTGAGGGCAGGTTTTAGCTGAGATAGCCTTCTGGAGAAGTTCACTGTCTTTCTGACGAATTTAAATCTCTGTTTTATTGATCAGATGCTTGAGATTGAGAGGTTGAACTAATTCAACCTGAGTTAGTTATATCTGAATGCTGTAAGAGTGTAATCTTTGCTTACAGCAAATAAGGGACATGAATTTATCCAGTTGTCTGAAGTTTTCCCTTCTGGTGTTAATTTCATATGCTTATACTTTAGGTTAATATTTAGAAAATTATGAAACATAGTAAATATTTATAATTTTGTTTTACATGACTTTAGACTTTGGGCAAAATATGAGACCAAAAATGGAGTAAGGTGTTGTTTTTAGTGATAATGGAGGGGTTGGTATGGTAATGATTTGCCCAGACAACAGTTAAAAGTGCCCTTTTCTATGGAATTTGGGTAAATTGACTGGCTAATGTATAGGAAAATAAGCTGTTTTATTACACTTATTTCAGAATGCCTTCCTATGTAGGGATTCTGTTATAGAGTAAAATTTGTTAGTTTATTAGCAAAATTACTATTTTACAATGCAGTGTTCCTGTGTTATTCCATCAGAGCGTATGTGCACAGAAAGGTATTCTGAAGGAGAATACAAAATCCATTGTGCTGAATCTTCATGTGCCAAGATGCTAAGATTAAAAGTGGTTAGTTCATTCCTATTTTGCCTATAGATTGAAATTTCCCATATTCGTCCCAAGACAGTGGAGTGTCAGTGACAGAGCCAAATGTCCATTAGGATGTGGAATAGGAATTCTACTTTTGGGAAAAATTTTGTTTGTCCATTTGCACGTTTGTTTGTCTTTTTAGTAAAAATTTGTAAGAAAAATAAGGAACCCAAATTTTTAGAAATTCAGTCCTGAGTTTTGATCATTACTTCATGTTTCTGAGATTTTCCAAAAATGAAGCTCATATCTATCTTGAGCACTTTCATATTCATTCAAGGCCATGAAAATTAGGTTTCTTTATTATGTATTATATTGCTGGTTGAAAATGGCATTTTTCTGTTGTTCAGGCTAAAATATGTAGGTTTCTCTTTTTGTTCTAACTTGGAGAAAAGCTTGAAGTTTTTAATGCAAGGAAGCTTTGAGAAATTTAATTTTTAAAATTCTGAGTTACTGTAACCTGATATTTAGGTGATTTTACTTTTTTAGTATTGATGCATGCTATGTATCAGTATTTTATGGCAAAGGTATAGAACAAGTGAAGTGATGAAGTAAAAATATAACGGAAATTTAAAAAACAATACAGCAGCAGTTTTTTATTAGAAACTATCACATTTAAGTTTTCATCAAAATTGATGAAAGCTTTGTATTTTGTTAAAATTGCTTTTTCCAGAGAATAGTACTGATCAATTTTTCTTTCATCTAAAATCTTCCTGCATCAGTATGGTCGATATTTCAAACACGAAGGGAAGAGGTTGCTTGCTATTAGGTGCCCCAGTCTGAAAATTGTGCCTCCATTAATATCAATGAGGATTAAAGGTGAAACAATACATAGCCATTCATTAGTCATCAGTATCTGATGGTCCATCTAGCTTAAAGATCAAGTATTTGCTTTAAAAAGGAACAACAGCTGTATTGATTCCAGGTGTAATGGGTTTGAATAAAAAGTTTAAAGTCCAAATTGCCTATATAGTTGTGCAAATACATCGGTGAATTTTCGTATGCACTATCTACAATCTCTAGGACATGTCTTTGCAGTGCGACTGTGGGATGGAGGTGGTGAATTCTTGTTCATTCAGTCCCGAGGAAACATCTGTGGATATGAAAGTACAACTCATTCTACCAGATACAGGCTCTGAATCTTGGTGTTGCAATAGGTTACCTCTTCTCTTTTCCTGAGATTTGGTCTCTGAAACAGCTATCAGACTGATATTTTTGGTTAGGGAAAAAAAATAGTGGATTTGCTGGTGATGTTTTAAAAACAGTGAGAAGGTTTTGTATGAGTAGTAATAAATTTAGATGAGACTGTGGAGGGAGAGATCAAGACTGTGAAAGGAAAAGGAAGAAAGGAAACTTCAGAGATTAGATAAGCAGCTGTAATTTTCATGGCATCCATGATCCAAACCTCAGAAGACATTGCGGTTCATGTATCATTGGATTTTGACCTGTGCGGGAAATTCTTTTTAGCAGAAATACTGTAATGAATTGGCAAACCCCATATATGTTTTTTTTGAAACCTTTTGTCTTTATGCCAATGTAAGCAAGGGAAATGCTTTTACCACAAGCCTTTAGATTTCTTATAAACCATGATCATTGCTTCATTCTTAACATGCTTAAGCAGTGGGTTTAAGTTTTTTCCTTACTTTTTTTTTTTTTAAGAACAAGTCTAAGGGATTTTTCTTGTAATTAGGGTAAGGGGGGGGAATATCCCACTGGACAATTACTTTCTGCATATTTTTAGGTCTCTCACATTCAGTAGAGCTCATCAATGGGCAGCACTGAACATTAAAATGCATGAAGTTGAATTAGGCTCTTTGGCCCCCAAATGGCCCCATAGGCAGACACCTCGAAAGAACTGTCATTTAGAATACAACTAGCAAATAATATGTATTTTAGGCTGGAAGCATAGAAGAATTTAAAGTTTGAATCATCATCAAAAGTATCAAAAGCAGTTGTGGAATGAAGCCAAGAAATTATCAGTTTTTTAAAACACCATTTACAAGAAGCATATTTTTTTTTTTTTTTTTTTTTTTACAAATCCATAGATATACGCAGGCAGCATACTGAATCATGACAGAAAGATCTTTGTTGTATGAGGTGATGGGGTTTATTTCTTCAAGTTTTTTCCTTTGCTGCTGTTTAATCTGGAATTGGTCCCTACTCCTGTCAATTTTAATTGTATGCTCTGAATTCAGAGGTTTTATGTTAGTATACTTGGCATGCTTCCATTTTATCCTTCCTTGCCATGCTGGAAATGGGCTCTGGATCAGACACTGCAAAGGACATGCATTTGCAATGGTGCTTTTGAAAGCAGGCCTATCCCCAGCAGCACACATCTGCTCCTTGATGCTGCTTCCCAGCTCAGAGAGCTTGTCAGAGGTGCAATCTTCAATGCCTAACAATAGTGGGTGAACCCATGCAGTGAGAAACTCTCCCTCTCTCTGGCTTTTCCTTCATAGTTGTTTTCAGGCTGTTTGTGACACCCAAAGGATCGAAAAAGAATTCTGCAGCATTATCCAACAGAATTTGGATACTGCAGAAGAAAGATGGCTTTTTCCTTCTCTTTATTTGAGACCTCTCTGGTCAGTTGAAATGTATGCCTCCTTTCTGTGTTGACTAACGTGGTTTTTCTTCATAAACCAAATAGAACACATCTGAGATGCCTCCTGCCACATATGCTGTCATGTTTTGTACTTACAGATGATTAGTGATGAGTTGCTTCACTTCAGAGGACAATTCTTCAGTGACACTTTCTTGAGTTTGTTGGGCCCCAGTTGCACAGAGGAATACCCTGTTCTTTGGAACACAGGAACAGTGTCTTCCATAATGGTTCTGTACTCTCATCTGTGCATTTTGTTACTCGGGGACTGTAATGATAGAACATGACCTTTTGCATTGTGGGGTTTTAACAAAATTGCAGAGGGTCTTTCCAAATATTTGTGGAGACTGATCTTCGGTGATACAGTAGGAAAAGAAAACACTCTAATGGAGGGGAGGAAGATTCAGGTGTGAAATGCATGCAATGTCTCCTACGCTATGCACTCATGCATATTCTAATAAATAATTACTAACTTTTGGAAATATCAATTAAATGGTTTTCTCCCACACTGGTATACCACATATGCATAACCTGATGCTATTAGTGAACATCCCCCTGCATCTCACTGCACTTTTCTGCCTGGAAAGTGGACCTCAATGAGACAGGAAATCTATCTGCCCATTCCTGCCATGTGACCACATGAAAGTGAATCAGAATTTGGCTTGTCCTGAGAATTTTACCAATAATACTATAGAGCACATTTGATGAAAACCAAAGTTTTCTGCTTGAGTAAAATTTGTTTTGCTGATGAATTCCGTGGTGGTTTAAGTGGAAACCCTCTTTGGTAACTGAACAAAGCCATCAGGTATGTTATCTGACTTGACAGTCTGGTGTTTGATTAATCAAACTGTTAATTTGATTTTAAATGACTGATGCTCTTTTAGTACATCTGACTTAAGTGCCTGTTTGTAATTATGGTACTGAATCAAAGGCTCTTCCCAACCATTGTACAGATTAGTTTGAAAAGATGTGTTTTGATTTTAGTAGTCGTAAAAAAATAGCATTGGTGTTTACTTTAAAGCACAAATATGTTCAAAGAAACACATAGTTAAAGTGATAAAGCAGTGCCCTCACACTTTTTATCTGAAAAAGGAATGCAAGGGTGCAATTTTTAATAAGTTATATAAACAGCACATTTTATCTTCTAAAGAGATAACCAGTTTGGGGGCATTCATAGCAGTTTGATTGGTGGGCACTTAGCTTTGTGTAACGAACATACATCATGCAAAACTTTTGTAAAGCTGCTGGAGGTAGGGGATTTAATCTTGTGTGTAGCTGCTTGCATCTTATATTTTGCTGGGAATAAATTCCTGTGGAGTTCGAAAACCAAGTAATGGCATATGGTAATTTGGTGTGGTGTGGTATATTTTCAAGTGGATTGGAGTAAATGTTCAGATATTAGGGTAGCTGCATGTTTGTGGAGGTTAAGGGGAAGGTCCTAATCCTACAGAGAGCCAACCTTCCTTGAAATAATCTGTGTAGTCCCATTTGGCCTGATAGTTATATCAATTATATGAACCCTCAAATGCAAATTAAACCTATCAGTTTCTGCAGGGTTCAAATATGGTTGTATCTGTAACTGCAATCTGTAATCTGCAGGAGAATGTCTGCACTTTGAAGAAAAGGTCATAAATTTCTGCAAAACCACTTTTTGGAAATAGTTTAGATTATGGCTAATCACTAGCATGGTAAATTCAATCTCTAGTAAATGTATAAAATAAGAGTGCCATCTTGATGTAGCAAATAAAAAATGTCTGGAGGCATTATTTCTACCTATTTTTAAACTCTCCATGTCTCAGATAATACATTATCACCTCTACATTTCCTCACAATCAGCTTGAATATCTTAGGGGTATGTATTGCAACACTGTAATTATATAGCAGATAGTCTGATCACTTCACAATGACACTATTTTTTTCAAGTGTGTTTTTGGGCATTGTAGTTAAGTGGGTGTTTAAAAAATATTCTAAATTTAAAGAAAGTTTTCCATGCCTTCATTTTTTTGTTTCCCAACTGCACACTGTTTCAAGTGGCTTGCTTTGCAGAGGAAAGATACTCAGCTCTTTCTGGAAATTAATAGCCCCATAGGCAATTCAGGCACTGTGAAAGCCCAAATCATTAGTCATTCTTGAAAATCTTGACAATGCAATCTCTATTTCTGTAGGGTTTACTTTTTCCTGTTTCTTTTTTTTATATCACAATTTCTTAAATTCTTCAGTCACTGCAGCCTTTTCCACAGTACAGAGACATTAATTTTGACTTAAAACCAAGCTCAAACACATCCTTGATTCTTCCCTTTGGTTGTTCATATATCATGTAGAACAGTACGCAAGCATGAAACAGCACTGTTTCTTCCTTAACAAGACATTGTTTTGGGGGGAAATAAAATTAGTCTCTAAAGGAAAGAAGCATTGGGAAATATAGTAGCTGAATATTCTCACTTAGCATTCCCAAATGACTTTTACTTTGTTGGCATGTCACTAGCCTGGATTTTTTAACCTGGTTTATAAAAGAAATACTGGACTTGGCTGGGTTAATGGAGATTGTGTCCCTTGAATGAGGTAAAGCATACCCTGAGAAGAAATTATAAAAATACGTGGATCAGATTTTTATATTTTTAAATTTTTTTTAAATTTAATGACTCTATGTTCTTCCTGTGTCAAATTCACAGCCGGGTTACTTAGAGAGCAGAGTCCCTTTGTGAGAGCTCTGTATCCTCAGGATACAGGGTGCACTGAATCCTGGATCATGCACGTCGAGAGTTACTCTGGGCTCTGTTTGACTTTTTCCATCTGTGTTCAAAAACACTGCAGGCTTGCAGAGGGGAGCCACATCATTGTTCTTTTTTATTCAGCCTGAGACTGTTGAAGATCCTTCCTGGGGACTGGAATGGCTTAGAAATGGGGTGAATTTGAAGTTCAAGCGAGATAGCAAGAAATGTCTACTGGGAATACTGAATACAGTCTAAGGCAGTGGCAGTGGTTATGACTTTGTGAAGCCACAACACCAGTGAGAATGGTATTTTCCATAGGTTTTCAGAAGCCTGCAGGGCCCAGTGAAAGACAGGAGCATCTGTCCTATGTGTTTCTTGGGTTTGTGAGTTAAAAAAAAAAGTTTCTTTTTCTTTCAGAATGAAAGAAAAAAGGATTTTTTTTTACTGTAGGAACCCTAGGGATGGGGCCAGAATTAATTTCAACTAATTGTAATACCCAGCTGAGATTAGGAGCCCTGTTCTATAGAGCATGAGAAGAGGCAATTTTAGAGTAGCAACACTGAATTATCCTTTAAAGCTGTCTCTCAGCATTGACTTATATAGGCAACCTTTGTTGATGTGCCTCCTAATTAGGCACCCCAGAGAAATTCCTGCAGTTAGTGAGATGAATTTGGATCTCAGTGAAATAAAACTTCCTCAAATTTATCTCCTGTCCATAGTAAAAAAATGATATAGAGGAACATACAAGCATTTAAATTTTACAGAAAAGTGCATTTTTAATCTGGAGAGCTGATCACCAAAACTTTGGTTAAGTGCCTTGTCTTGCTTGGCTAAGGAGATGAGTCAAAACTTAATTTTTTTCCCCAGATGATTTTCATCTGCACCACCTTTATTACCTTTGAGCATATTCTTACAGCCTGAAGTTTGAAATTTCCATTTGTGTATGACAGATGATGAGTATATAATATCTGATGATGCACTGCAGAAATATTGTTTAATTTGGATGACTCTCTTATAGAGGAATACAAGTAATGCTACCATTTACCTGAAATGGCAGCTGCAAAGTTCTGAAAAGATAAATAATATTTAATAGACAATAATATTGCATGTGAATAAACATTCTTTTATAACAAGATATGAATGGACTCTTTTCAGCAGTCCAAAATCTGACATTAGGTTTTGGACATACTTTAATCACTCTCATTCTTCTTCTACCTAAACTTAAAATTTAAATAGCGAAGAGATTAATTATACCTTTTTCTTTTAATTTGCATGTTTGGTATGGATCTCTTGCTAGAACTGCACTGGGGCAAAACCTAGATTTTTTTCAAATCAGATGAAATGCAGCAGCTTGGCAGAAGAATTCAGCATAGAGGATTTAATATTCTTTAAAAAATGTTATTACCATTAAAGAAGTCTGTGCAAGTTATCCAGAATAACTGTTGGAGTCTGAATTAAGCATTTTCTTGCAGACAGTGCTATTCCCTCTCTTCTCTAGCAGTCACCTCCCAAAGAAATTCCTTCACGAAGAAGACATTTCTGTGGGGAAAAGGAGGAATGTGACCTTGTGTATCCTGATAAGTAGCTGCTGCTAAATTATTAACTGAATATCTCAGCCTCAGTTCTGGCAGTTCCAGCTCTTGTTCTCCTTCAGAGCAGCTTTGTCTTTAAGTGTAATAATTGTTAACTATAGCAGGAAGACTGAAAGTGAAGAGAACAGGAGGGTATACTTAACAAAATACCTTGCTGCAAATCTCTCTTGTTAAGCTGTCCTGACTTAGTTATAAATAAATGAATGTACTTTATTATGGTTGGACTCAGATGTGGGTGGGTTTATGTGGAGTATTTTTTTTTTGTTTGCTTTTTTCTGTGAGGGGAAACAGATTTTTTATATATGTAATTAGGTAATTATATATGTAATTAGGTAATCCATACTGCCTATGGATTGAAGTGAAAAGCTATTAACTTCAAGTATTCACAGCTTTAAATGCACAAGGCAGAGTATTTACAAGGGGAAAAAAACACCTATATGGATGGACTGCTGTATGCAGACAGAAGTTATGGGTGCTAGGCCACACTATTTGCATTTCTTTGAATATATTTATTTAATGGTGAGGTTGAAGGGTATCTCCTCCTGCTCCACAAGTTCCTAAGCACTTTCACCTATATACCAGTTTTGGCTGGGAGCTTATACTTAAGGTTTTACTACTGTGCATTGTTGGTTTGGATTTGCCAAATTGCTGATCTTCACCTCTGGATTGGTCACTCAATAAGCTCAGCTCAGGTGAAAGAGGATTTGCAGTAGTATGGAAGGGGAAGGAATTTGCTGAACTCCAGAGATCTAGGAGAGTATGTACACGGTGGACACGGAGTCCAGGCAGCTGATGACAAAGGACTAAAGAGGGATTATTTTTAATGTTTTTGTTTGCACATTTAGTCAATATATTAAAGATCTTCACTTTCAAGAAGCTGATGCAGAGTCAACAGTGCTTAGTTGGTCTCAAAATTCCTACAAAATACCTTTTTTTCTAGTCAGACCCAGCCATCATCCTCTGTGTGGTTCCTCCAGAGCAGGATTGTCTTAAAGGCCATCTGCAGTGCTTCTTCCCCCATCTGCCTGTGCTTCACTTTGCTTTTGGTGCTGTTGATGGTTTTTGTTAATGCTGCTTTGACGTTAACATTCTAATCCTGCTTGAGAAATCCTCTCTCCATTTTGGAACTATCAGAGTTCCTGCTGTCACCTCTGCTGGGTACAGCTCTTAGAGTACTCTCCAGGATGGGGGAACCATAGGAGAGTGGGTGTTCAGGTATTTAAACTGGTTTTGACTGAGCTAACTTACAAGAGTTCATCCAGTTTAGAGCTCTGCACAGGTTAGTGTTGTCCTCTTCCAAATTAGCTTGCAGAGTTTTCTGCTCTGGAGCAGAACTGTTCTTGGTACTCATACCAGGTTTGAAAGCTGCTTTATTTATTTTCAAACTGTAAGTAGGTTACACATATGTTTGTGATCCTCCTCTGTCACCTTTATGTATTTAAATCCTAACTGGGGAGCCTGGAAATAATCTTGCCTAACTTCTAACCATCAGAGTTTATTTTTTAAAAAAACATTTAATTTTTCCCACATAAAGCAAGTCCCTGAGCCTATGAATCTCTAGATTCTTCCCTTGTGCTCATGTCTCTAATAGTTACTCATTGCAATACTCTGTATTTGGGCACAATTTTTTTTTTTTTTTTTTTAATCTGCATTAATGAAGACTTTGGAAGGTGTCTTGGGGATTCTTGAAGTATTTGGGGAATGAAGAAACAAGAAGGTGCATAGTAAGAGAAATCCTTCATTTAGTCTGCAGGCACTCCTGAGCAAACTATATTCCTAATTTTCTAGTTAGAAAGAAGAAAATATATATGAAGTTAGTGGTGAGTGGCTGTCACTCTGCAGTTCATACCAAGGCTTGTTTAGGTTAACTGGATAATTTTTCTTATCTACTACATAAGTTGAAATAAGTTGAAAAGCATCCTTCAGGACATTTTTATGAATGGCATCTATAACATAATATTTTAAAGCCTTGGTAACACCTGATGGAAGTTTCTAAATTCTAACAATGTGAGAGAGAGAATAGCTCATTTAACACAGCTCTGCTGAATATTTTCTTAGTAGATCTGTAGATAAAAGTAAAAGACTATGATAAATGTCTGGCCTGATGTTACTGAGATGAACAAATTTTAGTCAGTAATGCTTTTAGGGAGCCTTCTACTCCTCTTTGAACAGTGGTGTATTGTACAGGTTGTATCATAAACATTTACATACAAATATAAGCACATGCATCCTAAACATAATGAAGGAAAATTCGATTGTGGTCAAATTGAAAATGTGGATTTCCAGAGGGATTACAATGTCTGAAGAGTAACCCTGGCTAGAAAAGAATACTGTAATTAAAACAAACTATTGCAGATTCATTGATAATACTTCTACTTCAGAAACAGAGTTGGCATGTCTTCATCTATATTGTTTATCAAAACCTTCTCTTTTTCTTTGATTCTCTCATGCTCTGCTTAGAATTTCTGTTTGCTAAGGAATTAAACATTCACATTTGCTTCCTGAGTCTTTTCTTAAGCTTGTGTCAGACAAAACGAAAGAAAAACAAAGATTGTCTGGAAATTCTAAAGTAATTTAGTTTTATAAATCCTTTCAGGAGATCCTGTGTTTACTAAGTGAACTACATAGGGTTAATTTACTAAAGTGCTCTGAAGGACTTGCCCAAATGAGAAAAGAAACATTACCTATAGTTGCAGTTCTTTGCCAGGAACAAAAGTAAAACAAATCAGTGGCAGGATGAGTGGATCCGGTTAAATAATAATGTCTCTCCAGCAGGAAGTCTGTCTGTCAACTGAAAGGTGAGACAGCAACATAACGACAATGCCCCGTGGATCAACTTTGAGAGCAAAAAAAAACATCCCATAACACAACCCACCCCCCAAAACCCGTCAATGAAAATATAAGATGACAGAATTCACAACAGCATTTTTTCAGTCTTTAAACTCAAGTGTCTGGAAACACATTTGTTTTCTAGGGTTATTCACATGCAGATTCTGCTTGTGGTGGAATGCCCCAGGGTAAGGAGAGCAGAATTTGGCCCTTTCTGTTTGCTCACTGAGGCCAAGTGCTGCTTTCTCAGTGAAATACCTGCCTTAGAGCTGTACAGCTGTGACATGCAAGAGTAGCTTTGGCATTTCCTTTTTTTTTTTTTTTTTTTTTTTGGGG
>VWZS01005927.1:59677-302044 GCA_013397075.1 Rhabdornis inornatus
TGGGAGGTGAGTCCTGTGAAAGCTGAAGATTTAGTGTGGAAAGGAAGCAGGGGTAGGTGACATGCACAAGTTTTGGCTGGAGTGGGGATGCTTTTGTGACAGCAAAGCTAGAAATAAGGCTTATCAGAGCTAATATCAAGTTAAAACCCCCACAAAAACGTTTCAGTCTTGTGCTCTGTTATTTGTATTTCAGTTCTGGATAAATGCAATGCTCCTAGGACACATGAAGATTCCCTGGAACCAACAGTTGTAAGTGTTCATTGTCTCTGAGAGAAAATCTAGTTATTTAATGTGTTATTTAAATATGGATTTAACAGCTGACAGAAGTTTAAAAACTTTGGTCTCTATTTGTAGGACTTTCAGCATATAATTTTTCAAAATCAGTTTGTTGTTTTTTTTTTTTTTTTTTTTTTGTTTTTTTGTTTTTTTTTTTAAATACATGAAGCCTTCTCACACTGGCATTGAGAAATCCCAAATTGCCATTTGTGTGGTTAAAACATCTGCAGGAAACAAAGGTGTTGGGCTGCTTGGCAGTGATCAGTTAAGATCTCATTTCCATTTGGTAATTGCTGTGAAAGGTTTACCTGCTATAGTGTAGTTTATTTTGTCTGGAAACGCCTCTGTCTCTGCCTGTTGCTGCTAAGCAACAGCCCAGATATTTACTGTCAAACAAATAAAACAAAAGCCTCATCTGCCACTTGGAGGCCCGATGTCATTGTTACCCATCTGGGTCATCATATCTGAGAGTCAGCTCTAAACTTAGTTTTCAACCACACAGTAATATATCTGTAGGAATCCTTTCAGTCTTCACATTAAATAGCGAGATTGTAACTATGTGGAAGTATTCTAATGCTTCATATATTATTTATTTTAAATTGTTATGTTTTTTCTCCATCAAAGGGTGAAAGGAAAACTTTCCTCGTGAGACAGCTTAATTTTCAAAAGTAGAATTGCCTTTTTGGTTACCCTAGAACAACGAGGGGTTTCTTTAATAGGTTCCTGCCATGATTAGAGCTGAGCCCTTCCCTTCTATTACCTCCCTTGCTTGACCCAAAACAATAACCAAAATGTATTTCTTGGAATTGGTCTGGAGGAAAAAAGGGGATATAACAGAAAACCCAATTCCAGAAGGAGCAGTCAGGCAGAAATGTTACTGACAAAGGGAAATTACCGTTGAGGCAAGTAGGTAATCAATAGTAATCAAGTTGGTGCCCTTAAAATACAGAAGTTTCCTTCGAGATTTGTATTGTATTCATCTGCAGTGGGTCAGAGGCCAAGACAGACTAATTGCAATTGAGGTAAGCTTTTCAGAAAGATCTGGGGGACATGAAAAATTCAGTTTTTAATAGCTGGAACTTGTCCCCTTCTTGAGGGCTGTGCTTGCCAGCTGCACCCTCTCTCACTATGACCACCAGCAAGTGGGTCACTCCTTGCTGTTTCAGCAGATCTGTGTTTTGGTCATTCTGGGAACTGCAGGTATCTGTACACACACAGTCCTACACAGGGAGAGGCCTCAAAGGCACAGTGAAGCAGTTTTGGGAATAACTTCAATAGTGTTGCTAAAGCCTGTTGCCAAAAGTAGGCACCTAAATATCTCTAGATCCCATGTACTGTGCACCTCATCATAGGGTTTTACAAATATTTTAATGTAAGCTAGTTAAATGAATTTTGGTCTTTTCACCAAGTGTGTACTGGAAATGGGTGCACCTGGAATGGCAAAAGAAATATTCAAGGAAGCCATGGCACCAAAATACCAAAGTGTTCCAAAATTGCCTTTTGCTGTTGCGGGTTTCAGTATTTGTGGAGGAAATAATAAAGAGGCCTGAAAAACAAAATCCTCTAAACTGACTTCATGGATTTTGAAGCAGTTAGTTGCCATACAAAGTCCTGCTGTGTATGGGTTTGGAATATTAATTTTACAGGCTAATCCATCTGGCCATCTGCTCATCTGAAATTCAAACAAGGCTGTGTATTGCAAGTTAGTCTCCTATAACAACCAATAGCTATAAATGATCAGCAGAATGTCATTCTGTCTTGCTCCTCCATCAGTGAATGACTACGACATGTCATTTAATACTTCAGCTGCTGATTATTCCTGATGGGGAGGAAAGGTGAGAAAGCAAATGATTGAGCTGGTAGTGATGTTTGGCATGCATCTTGTGGATCCACTTTTTTGTTGCTCTCTCCTATGGTCCAATTATTATGGGTTGTGCCAAAGGCTAGAGGAAAGACTGTGTTTAGATCTTTAGATTGGAAGTAGCGTGACAAATAATTTCCTCTGAGAATTACTTTCCTGTGGAAAGAATTGGTCTTGACTGGGTAGTCAAGACCAATATTTCAAGCTCTTGACTAGCCTCTGGAAACCATGAATATATGCAGGTTTTTTTGAAACCTAGTAAAAATTTGATTTGATGTGGTTCCAACCACCAAACTGAGGATTTCTGTGCAGAATTGAGAAATACGTATTGAGCTTTTTAATTTGTACCTGACTTTAGTAAACATTCACTTAGTAGCCCATACTCTCAGACTCAACATCTTTAAATCACCAGTATTTGCCTAATAATTTTAAAATTCTAATTCAGATATAACAAAACTGTTATTTGTATTTTTTTTTTAAACTTTAAATGTAAATTTTAATTTTTTTGTTTGAGAAAGGATGCCTTTGCAAGCCTTGTGATTTGAGCAGCTGCTAAAGTCTTTGTCATATCAGTGGTATGCTTGAAACATTTAAGATTTTTGGATATTATGATTACACTCTTCTAATTTCTGTAAGTTTTTGATGTGATTATGGCTTTAGTTATGTAATAAACACGAAGCTCTAACCAATAGTTAGTTATTAATTCTTTATGTTCTTATGGCCCAATACCACAAGAAGAGAAAAAAGAAATAAAATGTGAGGTAGGATACAGTTTTGAGTCTTTTGATAATGGTTTGGTGGCTGACCACCTTTGGTGCCTGACCACCTTTGGTGCCTTTGGAACACTTCACCAGTGAAATATTTAAGAGTAAGAACTTTATTTTTAAAGAGAGAAATCTTGTATTTCCACTGTTTTATTACATGAAGTTGCCTAATGTGTGGGTTTCCACTTCCCACTCTGCAAAATGCATACAGTCAGAGTTCATTCAATTCTTAGAAAAAAACCTGAAACAAACCCCAAATTTTCCTAGAACTTAAATGCAATTTGCTTTTGGAGCAATTCCATTAATTTTCCTATTCTGTATGAGGAGTGGTAGCAGGAACTGAATCATAATGTTTGGAAAGGACTTTAAAGTATTTAGAAAACTATAAAATATTATTAAGTGTGTAATTAATTGCTTAAATTCATAGTCTTCCTAATGGGTTTACTTTGTTGTTGTAGTAAAAGGAGAAGTCAGATTGCTCCAGGAAATAATTTTTTTTTTTAAATTTTGAAACCACAGCAATTTGGATAACACATTTTAGCCTACATTATGGTTTTGAGTTGCTGCATTACAAGGATTCCATGTAAAACCACTTCATACCATCAAGGGTAACATCTTTATGAACAGGTGAATAATAACCATGAGAAATTAAAGAGGCTCAAAAGAAATAAAAGAAGAGGAAGATGAGTGTACATGAGGGAGATGATAGTTTTGTTTTCTCTACCGTTAGTTAATACTTAGAGAAAAGAAAAAGGTAATTTTTTTTCTTTATTTGATATTGAGGAGGAGTCAGAGAAAGAAACCCTTTTGCTAAGAGCTCTAAATTAGTTTTGTTTGGCATTCAGGTGCTGTAGACCAGGATAACAAAGAAAGCTTTCAGTTTGCCACGTTGAGGTTCACTGAAAAGAAAGAGTGCGACTTAAGGAAGAGTTTAGGCACAACCTAGAGAGGCAATTAATTAATTTAAATATTTCTGTTTGCTTTTCACTGGAAGACAACATAGAGTTTGGAAAAAATATTGTCATTTCCCAAGCAAGTCAGTCTTTGCTATTTCCTGCATTGCTATTACCTCAAAAAAAGAAACAAATTGTGATATATTTAAAACCAATACAAAAAAACTAGGTGCAAATAGGTGATTAATTCTGGTGATTAAAGAGTGATAAATGGATGAAATACTAATAATGCAGATTTTAAAGAAATCCATCGTAATGTTTAACTGTTCCTGAAACTGTTTGTGTAAATAAGTGACTAGAAAATATCTAATTGTAGATATTAGTAAGAAACTTTCTAATCTGATAAACTAATTGTATTGAATATACACTGTTTTCTTCCAAAACATACCTGGTTTGTCTTCTCCTTCTATGATTACTTTTTATTGAGGCTTTTCTACATTTTAATGTGACCAGAATAATTATAAAATTGTGTATTGAATACTTTCTGGGAGTATGAAAGTCCTGGTTTAAGTTTGAGACAAGTGAACAATTAGAATGTTATTTGCGAAGTGTTGATAGTGTGTACATCCTCGTGTCTGTGTCCCAAGGAAAAATGTAAGAACTCTGTTACTGACTTATTTTCTGTTTTTCTGTTGTTGCTCTATCTAGTGCCTATTCTGACAACTCAAAATGTTGAACAAACAAAGTAAATAAGCACTATGGAAACCGTAAATCATAAAATATTCATATGCTTATAAAAAACCCCCATATTTAAGTTTATTTTGGTCTCTTCAGGATGACTTTTGTCTCACTGTTTCAGTTTCAATAAAAGAGACAGCATGCACTAAACAGATAAAATATCCATTTATGTTTGAGGATATCGAGCCAAGTTTTGCTATCAGCTGTACTACTGTAAGTGTGGTAACTTCAGCAGAGTTACTGTGGTATTGTCTTGACAGAAGTAGGCAGCAATTAATGAGGAATCTAATTGCTGTATATTTTAGGAAATCTTGAATATATCTAACCACAGGCCAGATTTCTCCCTTCATCTCCAATAGGAAAGTAAAATCAGACGTGGGTTCTAGATGAATTCAGCAGATGTTCATGCATTGCTCTGTGATGCAGTGCAGAGCCATACTAGGGCACTTTGATCAAGTTTTAATTTAATGGTTAGGGCAGTTTCTTTGAAAATAGGGGATGAACACCTTGCATCTCAGGAGAACATATTACCCAAGTCTCCCAGGATCTGATTATATACTTTGGTTGCTCTACTGTCATTTAAAGCAGGGGCACTGACAGTTTTTCCATCAATGCTGAAAGCATGCAGTATTTCTTCTCACAGGAGAGAAATGGATAATCCACCTCACTGCCTGTGTGGTGGAAAGTCCCACCATTCATGAGCTGTGGCTGTTTCTCTGGGATTTCAAAGAAATAGAGTTGAGAGGTGTGAAATATTTCTACATGACTGAGCTTGTGTTAGTTATTCAACTGTCCCTCACCAAAAAGGCAGTCAAAAACTCTAGAAATATTACTATCAAAATAGTTATGTCCATTTATTGGGTTACAGTATTCAGAACTATTAGAATACAGTTACACACTCATTAGACACATGGCACAGAACATCAGTGAGTTTGGCTGCCAAAAACTGTGTTTTTATCAAAGTGATTTACCCAGTAATTCTGTACCTGCTGGGTGCGTGCATGCAGGTATTATAAACAGCAAGGAGACAAAAGACTGAAAAATGCAGTGATTTTTCCAGGTGCCATAGAATAGACACTCCCAATAATAAGGAAAAAAAAAAGGAAAAAGGAACTGTAGAAAGCGAAATTCCTTGGACACAGGCATTGCTGTATTCCAATAGAGAATACAGGGAATTTGTACCTGCAGTGTAGTCAATTATTGGGACAGGAGGATTTACATCAGAGGAGCTCGTGCTGCTGAAATGTTATTGCATGTTCTACAAGAGTTTACAATTTAAAAAGTAAACAGTCCTAGAATTTCATGTTTTCAGATAACCAAAATCAGCTGGTAAAGTGTCAGAGCTGCTAATCAGAAAAAGCCCAAAGTAAATCAGGAGACATGTGGAGAAAAAGGAGGCAGAGGTCAGCAACGTGGCAGCTCCTGGGCAGAGAGGAAAGCTGCTTTTGTAGTGATGAGTTGGTTTGAATGCGACAAGAGAAATCCTTCTCTCCTGCTCACTGCATGTTAGGAAAGAGAGAGAGAGTATTTTAAAATCTGAAAAGGATACCTGTAGCAAGGAAGAAATATCCCTCTGGAAAAAAAAGAAGAAAAAAAAAGAAAAAAGAGATTTCTTTAAATATAACAAAAGTCATTAGATTTTTCTTTCTGTTCAAAGTTGTTATTTCTCAGGTAATCTTCATTGTTTTTATTGGATGGTGGAACACAGTTTTCAAGTGCTATGCTGTTTACAAAGTTTAAGAAACATAGTTAGAGAACAAAACTTTTATTGTCTGACTGGTAGGACCAGTCACGTGGCTGGAAAAGTGAATTCCAAAAGTTAAGTCCACAAATGAATGAAGAACAGCTCATGTGCATCCACTTATACTTGTTTTGTTTATAAGCAATGAAGGCTAAATTACTATGAGGGATTCACAAAAACTATGTCTTACTTGCAAACAGCCTAAATGTGAAAGTTGAGCTAGTCCCTTGTGACTGGAATTTAACTAGATTTGAGTGTAAGAAACAGATGTTCTTTATTTATATATTTATATTGAAATGCATTAGTTTTTACAAAAAAAGAAGTAGGTTTTGTTTTTGTTCACATGCAGTCAGGAAATCCTGAGTAAAGACTGATTACTGATTGTCTCCTCTATCTTGTATCTTATCTAGAGGCCTTCCCTGTGCAAAACAAGTGTAAAACACTGCTACACTGATACAAACATAAATGATAATGTTAGACAGAGCCCAAAAGAGTGGTGGCTGTATTAGCAATGGTAGGCCTTGGGTCAAACCAAGTTTTATTTTTAAAACTGTGACTTGCAACCCAAGTTGCTTAATTACTTGTGAGCCCTCTATTAAATCTCCAATAGTTGTAATGAGATAATTAAATACCAACACTGTCTTCACTAAATCCAATGTCAATTTTTCCCATCACCCGTCTCACAGATCTAAAAGAAAATTATAATATCAGTACATGGGATTTCACTCCTTTGACTGTCATCCTCTATGCTAGCAAGTAACCAAAACTGAGTAAGAATGAAATAATTTGTAGATGGGAACTCAGCAGGAAAGGGCAATATTCTGCAGTGAGAATGAATCTGGATAATCAGCTTTAACTCTAGAATTCCTCATTGCCATCAATATGTGTCCATAGGCTATCATTACCCACGCCACTATTAAAAAAGAATCAATTTTACTGCTGGAAACAAGAATCCCTTCAGGCAGAAACTTCACAAACTTTTAAAGACATTTCTTGTTTCATCTGAAGTGTTTGGGCAGAGGATTATTCATTTTAGTATTTAAATGGAAAAAATGCAGTAATTTCTGCTGATTTGGTACAACAGCAGTATCTCCTGTAGTGTTGTTTGCAAATTCATCATCCGTTGATTTTTTTTTTTCCTAAGGAAGCAGAAACCATAGTGCTTTTTGTTTTAGAATATGATAAATGTAAGTCTGTCTATTCTTACATTACCATAAACCTTGTTTCTTCTTCAAGGTCAGTAGCAAGTGTATGAAGGAAGTCTGTGACGTGGGCAGTTTTGTGGCTGGCAGCTGGGCTCTGGCAGTGGTGACACAGCCAGGTTTAAAATGGTGAACACATTGGAGGCTGTCAGGTTGGCCTCACTGTGTTTGAGACATGTCTCCACCGATACGGATTCAATGTGTGCGTGTGGAGAGAGTAAATTTCACTTCGAGTGAATAAGACTCTGGAATTATTTTTCCCCAACAGTTTGTGTACTCACCAGACTGTGCCCCCTTCTCCAGCTAATATTTGCAGTAACTTTATATGTTAAAACAAAGCTATGCAGTAGCTTTGGTAGCTTAATTATGTGGCTACAAAATTAACCTTTGACCTTTCTTAGGCTAATCAGGAAATTGATTTCAGGAGCTATTCCTTAACCCAGGATATGTGGTGGTTAAAGTTAAACATCACTAATAGGAAGTCTAGTAACAGGAAATGTGTGAATGCTAATCCATACAAACATAAACAAACCTTTGGCTTACATACAGTTTTATTGGAATTTTCCTCTTGAATCCAGTTCCTTCAATAAGCCAGAAAAAATTACAAGCAGCTTGTTTAACTCTGAAAAAACTTGAGGGTTTTTTTGTTGGCTATAGGTTTATTAGATTTCTGCTAAAGGAGACTCTAAAACTTGGGTAGAATTTTGTGAAGAATTATCTCAGGACAGTCATATGCAATTCATCTTCACTGCAGTTCTGATCGATGAAGTTTATTACCAGAAGAATACAAATTTTTAGGCAAAGTACTAAGTGGGACAATTTCTTTTTGTGTAACAGAATTGGAGGATTTAGAGAAAATTTACAAATAAATCTATTTCCATAAGGTAATTCTGAAATCTTTTTATAAAACAAATTGTCAGAAAGTCACTGAAATGAATATAATTTCAGGACAGAAAAGTAAATTTGAAACATTTTTATTGTTTTCATTGAATTCAGCTACATTTCATTAGGTAAATAGGCTTGTGTGACTTGCAGCTAAACATAAGCCAGTTAATACCACAGATATAAGTACAGGCCTTAGCTGGGAAACCTGTGACTTATACTTTTCTCTTCATACTAAATCAACAAAACCTTCATGATCATATTGAGCTCCACTGAGTTCAGTGGGATATTGTGCATGTCCATTGACACAGATCAGCTTTCAGGATTAGGGCCAAAGTAACTTTTCTGGGAGGAGTTTCCTTGAAGTCAGAGGAGGATCTTATGGGAACAGAAAAAAGTCTAGCTGACAAAATTCTTCCTCAAAACAGGAAAGAACGAGATAGCTGGAAAACAGTAGCTTACAATCTCTGTAGTTCCTCTTTTGTCCTGTCCAGGTTGAGTAAATCTGTGATATTCATAAAATAAACCCAGGCAAAGCATTTACTATGCATATTAAAGCAGGGAGTATGTATGGCATTAGAATAGTGTCATAATGATATGTGTTCACTTATTTACAAAATTGGCTAACCCATGAGGCATACAATTCATGGCTTTACTTTGCAGATAATTTTTTTCCTAAGAGAACATTTTCAAGAGTTCTTAAGATGTACTATTATGTTAACTTCAATAAAAATGTTATTGCATGTAAAATGAATATCTGATGACTATCTAGGATCTGTTTAATGATTAACAGCTGTGAAGTAAACTGTAAACATATCAATCCAGCCTTGTTAAATAAATTTGGGATTAATTCATTTGCCTTAATACAGTGTCTCCTCTAGAAATCATAAAAGCTTCTCTTTGGGGTTTGATGGTCCTTTGAGTATCTGGTTGTTTTTCCATTTTTGGAGCCCTGTTTGCAGATGGATGTATTGTAGTCATTCACTCCAGTGTAGCCCAAAAGCTCTTTGCTTACAATACCCAGGCAAACTCGTGAAATTGATTTTGATCACAGTCTCATTAAATACATGTTTTGCAAAGTGGGAGTGATGGAGTGAGGAATATGCAGCCCTCCCACTTAAATGTAATAATGTTAAAAACGGAAGAAAAAGTTGCTATGTAGAGGCGTGACAATATTTATACAAGCAACTCTTACGGCCTGATTCTCTCATTAGTCTGGTGCTGGTGGAATAATTCCTGAATTCAATAAATTGAAATATAACTCAACATTTGATCATAAGTTAATGGAATTTAATGAATAGTTATAAAGAGGTAGAGTAAGTCACAGAGTAGTATCAAGCAACTTTATTTTTTTTTGTTTGGAACAAAAAAATCAAAGATTTCCCATTTTATATGTATGTTATCATTTGACAAGGGGTTTAATCAGTTCCCTGGAATAACATTTTTACAGTGAATTTCAATCAGGCAAGAAATTTAATATTTTAAAATATTTGAACCTTGTGCCACTAGTCTTTTTCCATAGGAAAAAATTCCTTGTTTTTCTCATAAATCTACCTTTTCCCTGCCCCATTCAAATATTTATTTTTATTTTGTCTTAAAAACCTGCTGGTACTTGTGAGAAAGAATCTGTCTTTACCATGCTTGTTTTGATAGAGCAGAAATTGCTGTCAACATGTCAGTGTGAGGCACAGTCCCTTTTTACTGCAGTTCCTTAACAATGGCATTCTAATGAGGAATGTAATTTGCCTAATTAAAAGGTTATCTGTAAGATACAGCTGTCCCCTGTGCTGTTGAAGTGAGCACAGAACTGGGCAGGTGTGCCTGGTGAACCTGGGAATCCCTTAGTTCCCCCAAGAAGGAAAGGTCTGGTAACTCACCTGAAGAGGCTTTGTAGTTGTAGATGCTGGAAAAAATTATGAGGAATCAGTCCCAAGTTCTACCCTTGAGGCACAAGGTTATCTTCTGATACTTCAAAGGGTGGTGCTGCCATCCTCAGGGATCTGGATAGGCTGGAGAAATGGGCTGACAAGAACCTTACAGAGGTGGACAAGGAGAAGTGACAGGCCCTGCACCTGCAGAGGAACAACCCCATGCACCAGGTCTGGAAAGAAGCTTTGCAGAAAACAGCCTGGTGTCCTGGTGGATGCCAAGTTGTCATGAGCCACAAACGTGACCTTGCAGCAAAGGCTAAAGGTATCCTGGGCTGTATTTGGAGAAATGTTTCCAGCTAGTCAAGGTAGGAGATCCTTCCCATTTCTGAAGTACTGATGAGGCCACCCTAGAGTGCCTCATGAGAGACATGACATAATAGAGAGAGTCCTCTGAAGGGCCATGAAGATTAATAAGAGACTTGAGCACCTCTCCTGTGAGGAAAGGCTGATGGAGCTGGAAGGGTTTAGCCTAGGAAATAGAAGGTTCAGGGAGGCTGTTATCCACATAAGTAAATACATAAAGGGAAGGTACAAAGAGGATGGTCCCAGCCGCTTTTCAGTGGTGCCCAACAACAAGACAAGAAGCAATGGGCTCCATCTGAAGCAGGAGTTTCCTTCTGAACATGAGGAAACACTTTTTCACTTTGAGCACTGACACATGGTGCTCAGAGAATATGTGGAGTCTTCCCCCTCTGAAGATATCAAAAAACTCTAGTTGTGAGCCTGGGCAACTCTTTGTGTGGTCACCCTTTGGGTGACCCTCTTTGAGCAGTGGGGTTAGACTGGATGACCTCAAGAGGTTCCTTCCAACCTCAACCATTCTGTGGTTCTGAATGAGTGCTGTGCTTGTTTTCCAGACTTTCAGGGGCAGTGAACCCAGTGACAGATTAAAGGAAGGCTATATCAGTAGAGCATGCTGTTTGAGCAGCCACTTATTGATCATATGAAATAAAGTAGTTGCCCAAGTCTTGAGTGGAAATGGAAGCCTTAAGTAGAAGAATATGCATTGTGTGGCTGTGGGGTTGCTAGTTTTAGTCTGTCTGTTATAAGTTCAGATTTGTGTAGTGGAATGAATTCACCACACACCTAATGGACAGGTATCCTAAAACTGTAAATTTACATCTCTTTTAGTTCCTAATGATACTCCTTCTGGTGCTCTCTGACTTAGATCTGGTTCTAGAGAATTCAGCATTTTGTTAACTTGTCCTCCATCTTTAAAGAACTTGGTAAGAAACACAATGATGGCTTATATGTTGTGTGTAGGATGTCAACTTTTAGAGATGGCAGTCAAGAAAATCCTTTTACAGAAAAAACCCAATCAATAATGTAGTTTAATTGTTAGACTCTTCAAAGTTTTTATTCATTGTAATTCACAAAACTGAAGCCTTGACAAAGACAAAACAGCATTTTTTGATATGTTACTATACTGCATGCCCAAGTAAGCAATGGGCTCTAAATGAATTTTTTGACATCAGGAGTGTCCTATAGCCAGAGTCTGTGGCTCAGTCCTCTTTCTATCCTCTTGTCTATCTACGGACACCTGCTTCTTCATTATCCATTTAGAATTAAAGGCAGTTAAGGTTCATTAATTTCATGCTGTTGTTATGATCATACCAGATATATAATACATGTTTGAAGTAATTAGATTAAATGAATATATGAAGGATGTGATGAGTTATTACAGGTCAACAGTTTTAGGCATGCTGAAGGAAAAGCAGCATTTTGTTGTGTTCCAATAAGGCTAAAAAGTGTTATAAATGGATATTTCTTATCATAGCATTATGGTACTAGCCAGCAGTAAATGCATGTGAACATTTTAACAAAATGTTCCGTCTCTTTTTAACAAAATCAATACAATCCCAAAGAACTGTCTTCTGGTTTTGGATAGAGAAAATTCTGTTCAGCATTACCATCACAATGCAAATGAGTTTGGAGCTCCTTGACCACACTGGTAAGGTGGGAGAGACCTATTAAAACCCAGGGATATCTTAGGAGCTCTGAAGTGGATGGTGGCTCCACACTGCTATCTCTCCCCCATTACTAACCACTTCCTCATGGCTGAATGTCTGTAGTACATGTATTTGACAGCTGTTTAAAGTACACAGAACTGCCAAAGTTTCCCTTGTAAAATAAAGTAAAAAGATTTTGAAGCCAGAAATTGGGAGCACAAGCTAAAATTCCCTGCTACATTTCATTCTGCCTTAGTCTCTGAAATGTCTTTTTAAAGCAAGTAGCTTAAATTTCAGGGCATGGGATTTAGTCAGACCAAAATATTTTGTCACAACTCCCTTAATTTCCAAGCCCTTGTGGTTGAACTCAGAGTCTCTGTGTTTCACTTGTATGTTTTTTTGTGGTTTAATATGTTTTCTTCTCTTCCTGATATATTTGAGGCATCTCTGTGCTGAGCTGTCTCATCTGAAAGAGGCTGACAGCATATGAAGGCAGAGAAGTATCCTTTGATGAGAAAATGCAAATCCCAATCAAAACATTTGCAGAACCACTAATCACCATTTCCATACAATTGAGCAATGATATGGGATTTATTATAGAATGACTCAAAGGTAAGGCAGACTCCTTATAAGAAATCCAACAAATAACTTACACACTCCTTCACTCCTTTGTACAGAGGGTAATTTTCACTTATTACGATTAGTGTCAGGGCTCCCTCGGTGTTTGCTGGAACTGAGGTTTGATCTCTTTGGTCTCAGGAATGACTTGTGAGTTGTTTAAGGAGTTTCATAGTATAACAGGAAACTACTTTGGCAAATACTGTCAAAAGGAGTTTCTAAATTTGGAAGAAGATGTGGTGCTCTGAATCTGATATTTAGAGATGCTGGGTAACCCCAGCTGTCATTAGTTTTCATGGTTGTGAATTCAGCACTTTGAAAGGAGCAAATTGGCAATGCAAAAGTAACCAAAATCTTGGAGAGTTTTGAAAGTACTAGTCTTATTTTAAATTTTAGTTCTTTGACTTTACTGTTACAGTTCTGGCTACTTCATTAATTAATTTTCACAATAGCATTTGATAAAGAAAATATATATATCTGTGACCCTGGGTTTTTTTTTTGTTTGTATTTTTACATGCTTTCTTTATTTAGTTCAACTTATATTTTAAAATCATTTCATTCAGCAGAAGCTGTTTTAATTCTGATTGAAGCTTAATTTAAAGCACTGGATATTGTAATTACATTTAATTATAATGAGCATTTAAAAAAAAACCTAGTTAGTTAGGTTTGGGTTTATAAAAACCACATCATTTTATGGTGCATTTAAAGTCTGATATTCTACTATGCTAAATCTTGTTTATTTCTACTAATAGAGCTTGACTAGGAAAATTAATTCAAACCAAAGTTCAGATATGGCATTTTTCTGTATCTAGTAGAACCAATAGCATCCAGATATTCAAGAGTGAATGCCTTAGGCACAATTCCACTTCTGATTTGGATTCACAAGTGTTGAAAAAATATTTGTATAAAATATAATTTTACTTTTCTGCATTACAAAAATCAGACAACAAAACTAAGATGAAAAAAGCCAAAGGTCCTCCCTAATGGTGGAAAACAAAGTAGCTTCATCGTAGGGTATACGTGGAGTGCTAGGAGAAGAATAATTTAGGTGTACTGACTTTAGTAGCCTGCAGTGTGAGCAGAAGATTACATTTTGTTCAAAATTTCTATGCCAACAATTGAGTTCTATTTATCAAGTCAGATAGAGATTGAGTCATTTGACTTAAAAAAATTTAAGTGTGATTGATCTCACTGTAGTGTAGATCAGCAAAAATAGGTCAGATGAATCATCTTTAAATGCTTGTTTTTCTTCTTTAAAGTAAGAAAATCCCAAAACAACCTAAATTAACTAGCTCAGACATAAACATCTACACTCTAGGGGATTAATATCAGATGAAATCTACCCAAAATATTCACAGTTTGGTCCCAGCTGGATAAAATAGGTTGTAGTATATTTGGTCTGGTTCAGTTTTGGTCTTTACATGTCATGTAGCTGAGACCCTGGTCTGTACTGAAAAGCTAATTGCTATCCTTAAAAGCTTAAGATTTTGGGGTCTATTTCTGCTAAGTGCATACCTACATGTGGCTAGTGTTTGTAGTTGGGCTCACATGTTTGCATAAAGCACCTAAAGCGCCTAATTCAGTAGGAAGAAACACTCTGTCCCTCCAGATTTTGTTTCCTTCTGACTGCCACTGGCCAGTGGGTCAACTTTCTCAAAGACGTTGCAGCCAGCAAAAGCAGGAAGTCTCTGTTAGAGACTATGACCAAGGAAAGAAGTATTTGGGTGTCTCCAAGATAAAACATCCCAAGAGAAGGATGTTTGATCTGGGAAGCTTTGGGTTTACTTTCGTGCTGTAGGAAAATAACTCAGGAAAGGTTATACTGGAGGGGTGGTAAAAGGGAGACCCACAAGCTGTCACTTCTGTTTGAGAAATGCTGCATCTGTTGCCATGCCAATCATATAAGGAGATCCTTCTGTGGGTCAAGTGGCTCTACATTATTGATCCCAGAGTGAATGTGTCTGAAAAAAGCCAAATACTGAGAACATTGATAAAGTTCAGGTGTACACATTTTATTAGGAACAGAAAAGGTGTAGAAGTCTCTGAGTGTGCTGAAGAGATTATTTTCTTAGGCTTTGTGTTTTGCTGGTTCATTCCTTTTGATTTCGAATACCCTTTTTATTTCTTCCCTTCAGTTTCAGACCAATTCTTTAACTTAAAATTGTTATCTTGCACTGTCTCAAGGGAAAGAGCTGGAACTGCTCCTACAGTTTTCTACCTTTGTCCTCTCTATAACTTCCTTTTCAGAGTTTGACTCAGGATTTGCCAATAATTGACCATGAGTTCAATTTTTTTTATCAAACCTCTTTTTGTAGTCTCTTTTCTGCAGTTTCCTAAGCTTGCTATTGTTGCCTTGATTATGTATCATGCAAGGAATTGAATTTCTTGGGATTAAGCTGATTCTTGATTTCATCAATAGTAAATCTCCATCAAGTTAGATTTATTTTTAAACCCAATCTGACTAGTAGTTGTCTTTAACAAGAAATTAAATGTATACAGTATCTGAGGTAATGAATGTGCTTTTAATTTGCTTCCAAAGTTGCTACTAAGTTACTTCAGGTTGCTGTAATTAACCTGTAGCCATTTCTTATGTCTTTTGTAGCTTTGTACCAAAAACAAACAGTTGGATCCTCCTGTGGTTCCCCTCCAGTGTCTGCTGCTCTTCTGTGTTTCTGCTTGGCTCCACAGTTCAGATCCATGTGGCCTTCCTGCCATCAAACACTGCTGTTCCAGTAGAGCATCTTTTAGTTCTCTGGTTCTTCCTGTTAATCTTCAGGTTTGTAGGTGTGGGAGAGGAATTATTAAATTATTTATATTGGCAATTATAAATCTTATCTCTCTCCTACTTTAATTTGGGGTATAACCGAAGCAGTGTTTTCAAAGGGGTCGAAGTTAAAAGCAAGGTTCCAGGACCTAATTGGGTTATGCATATTTTGAAATTGTCTACAGGGAAGCAATAGTTTTCTAAGGGTTGTAATTCTTTCAGTGATGGAAAGAGTCATTTCATGACAAATGCTATTATACTTCAAAGGTAGAGGGAAAAGGTGAAAGTGAAGCCAGTGCTTGTGCTAAAAATTGAAAGTTACCCTACCAGTGTTCTCTACTTTCAGAGTAAAGCTGACAAATTTGAAATATCTAGTTCAAATGTTTGCCATTGACTAGCAGGCATTTGTTTGTAAAGCCGGTAGAAGCAGTTTTCATTCTCTCTGACTTCTCAGTGATTGATCTGTTTCTTTCTGGTTTTCTTTCAGAGAACTTAATTGCATGATTTTTTTTCAAAAACAAGCACATCAAATGTCACAACATTAGCATAACCATAAAAATGTCAAGCATTGAGTGCATTTGCAATATGCCAGGGCTTACCAGAGAACATATTTTTTCACGTGCTTAATGTGAGTCTCTGGAACATGCCTTTGAATGGGCATCTCTTAAAGAGGTGACTAGTGGTTGCTTCAGATTATTCCCTTTAGGGAAAAGTATAGTTTTTCCCTAAAGTGGAATAAAGTTGGTCCTTAAAAGCAGTAAATCCTGAAGGAATAGACGAATGTAAAAGGCCATCTAAGAAAAGGAAAGGTTACTGGTAGAATCATGGTATTGTAGAACAATTTGGGTGGGAAGGGACCTTAAAGAATATCTAGTTCCAGCCTCCCTGTCATGGCCAGGGACATATTCCACTACACCAGGTTGCTCAAAGCCCCATCCAGCCTGGCCTGATGCTGTGGTTGTGTTCTGTGCAGATTTTTGCCCTGTCTGGCTGGTCATACTGATCTCCAGCTGCAAGAACCTGGAAAGCTGGACCACAAATTTTGGTGCCTGTCATAATCTGGATATTACTATGTATCATGGGTAGTATTGTTTTTTAAATATAGGTAGTTGATCAATGCGGTATATTTAAGATGACTAGATAAGGTAAAAGGCATCTGGTACATACTAGTAAATGTGTTTTTTGATTGCATCTAAACTTGTGCAGAATCTAAACCTTGTTCCACTGCTTGTACTAATTACAATACCATTATTCTGGACAGTAATTTAATGGAAGGATTTGGGACTGTGAATCTCAATTGTAAGGACGGAAATGTGGGTAACAGGAGTTTCAGATAGCTTTTGTAAAGCAATTATTATACATTTCTGTGTAGAGTCCCTTCATCTTTCTTGGCTCTTACAGAGGGAAATAGCCACAAAATACAATTAAATACTTTAAAATTTGGACATAGGAACCCAATGTATTGTCAGTGCAGTAATTTGCTTCCCAGCATCCTCTTCTGGATTGTGTCCAGAGCTCTTCACTTGATTTGTGAAAGCTGACTTTGCTAAGCTCTTGACTGCATTTGGTAAGACTCTTATCTAAAAGATGCCTTGGCATTGTTTTTTCCATGCATGGAAAGCCATAGACACAGTGTGCAGTATTCTGCTATGATCCAGGAGAGGACAGCAGGCATGCTGTGAGCAGGAAGTCTCCTCCTCCTTACAGCCTCTGAACCTCCTAGCAGGTTTTTCTGAGGAGTACCCTGTGATGTCACAGGATATCTCTGTCTTACTGTCTTTTTTTCAGATGAGCAGATATTTTGCCTTTTGCACATTGCACTTGTGAAAATACAGTGGAGTATAAATAGGTCATAGTGCTGGCAAAATGTGCCAAACTGGTAACTTTCTCCCTCCAAATATGTTTATGGAGAGCAAAGGTCTTGTAAACCTGTCCATTTATACTAAGGACAGAGTCATTACAGGTAGCTTTTCCTAATGTCTTCTCCCTTTAAGGAATAAAAATTTAGTGTCCCTGCTTGGTTCACTCTTCTGCTCTGTGAAACATCTGGAACAATGGCAGCTGGTGCTGGCGTGGTGGCACCAGGTCATGCTCCCTGGATATGGGCTGCAACAAATGGGTCCCTTCAGGGGATAGATACCACTGGGTGAGAACTGCCAGTCAATGTCTGGATCTGCATCCTCTGCTCTTCTAACCTGTTCTGTCCTGAGAGAGTATTTTAATGCTGCTTATTTCTTTTTTTTTCCCCCTACAGATACCTTTCTGAACCTCACAGCATGTTTGATTTCATTGACAGAGGTCATGTGAAGCTGCATGTCCCTCTCCAGGAGCAGAAAGGAGATTGCAGTGGCTTCAGTCTGCAAACTGACTGTGAGCCAGAGATGTGCCCACGCCCACCTGGACCTGATGCAAGAGGACATTTTCTCATTCCTTCCAGTTAATGTCTCCTCACATTCTTCTCTGGCCTTGGAAATTTGACTTTGTCTCCTGTAGTGTTTGAACACCTGTATCCTTTCCTAGACTGCTGAGTGTCACTTCATACTCCCTGAACTGATGATGGGATTCTATGAGAGATGTCAGAGGACGTGGATTTGGCAGTGTAAGCCCTGATAATAAAACCATTATAAGCCAGATTTTGTAATCCATCTCCTGAATACCCAAGGATGGACTCAAATATACATATGAATATTTCAGAAAACGTTCCACATAACTGTAGTATAGAAATAACTTCCTTCAAAATCCTGAGCACTGGAATTTTTGCAATTGCCTATGTAATATGTACTTTTCTGATCATTAAATTCTGCTCTGTGCTAGTTCTCAACATGTAAGAGCAGGTCCTGCATTTACCACGGGGGTGTGACGAGCTAGCAGCAGAGAAGCAGTGCTTGCCTGCAGTGCAGTAAGAGTAGTGGAAATAGTCAGGATTTGGGTATTGAAAAGCAGAAACTAATGTGTATGTACGTAAAAAACAGAGGCAGCTTTCTAAATTATTTTCAGATATCTTCTTTAATCCATTTGTAAAGATGAAAACAATGTCAGATTTTCCAAAGTCTCCTTTTAAAATGAGTTTTGAAGGCAGCTTCCAGGTAATGTACATTCTCCATTCAGCAACTCACGTGATGCCATGCAAGATTCCTGTCCTGCTCCTGCTCAAGGGGATTTAAGATTTGACATTGATGTCATGAAGACAGTAGCAAAATATCTCAGGTGTACACTCAGACCTCAGGATCCATTCCTGTCACATGGAACTGTGTACAGCTGGGGAGCATGGAGGGGTTTTAGGACAACAGTCTCTGCACTGCCAGGAGTGTTTTCTGGCCTATGTGGAGATCCCCATGGGAATTGCTGCCTCTGAAGTTGGCAGAAGGGGTATTAGGGTGTACAGTGTGTAAAAAAAGGACAGCTACAGCTCCTCTGCTGTGCAGGCTGAGGCAGGGCAGCTCACCAGTCACTCTCATTCTCTCTCTCTTGTGAATGAGAATTGCACAGTGCATGTGTGTTGCACTGCCAGCACAATAGTCATGTTCTCCACCTGAATTTGTAGATTTACATTGAAACATCCCCAATCTGCTCCCTGATTGGTTATCCAAAATGGAGTTTTCACATTAAGTCTGCAGGTGATTCATACTGCATTCTTGCCTCCTCCCCTAGGAGACCATTGCATTTAATTCCTTAGCTAACACTGTCTACCTTCAGAAAGCACATCTTTGCATTATGGCCTCATATAAAGTTGGCAACTTTTTCATGTCAGGAATGAAAGGGAAATGGATAAACAAAATGGGAAGCATGGTAAGGTGTCAAGGAAAGGGAAACAAAAGTGTGATCCAGAATTTTACATCTCTTTGTGGGTGACTTGACTGAGATACAGATTGAAGGGACAGATCTTTTTACTATTACTCCTCAGAACCAAAAGAGAAGAAATTGCTTTGCTGGAGGCCACTTCATCCTGACTGCATTCATGTACAGGTGACTTGTTTCAGTGCACAGGGGCATATCCTGCAGTGTTAAAATCAATGGGAATGTTGCTGCTGAAAATAGGGAAAGCATTTTATCTTTGTTTCTGAAAACTGATGTCACAAGGTCTTGGGAGGGGTTTTACTGCTCTTAGAAACAATCTCAACTTGTGTTTTATTCCTGGTGCGTAATATCTCCATTGTAAGCGGCATTTCACCAGGATGCTGTGCCTTGTGAATTCAGGGGGAAGGTTACACCCTGGAAAGGCGTATGAAACCAGCACTTAGTGAGAAACAAGTAATTAAGACATCTGGATAGAGGAGGACACATCAAAATACCAATTTAACAAAGAAGGTGTCTGAGAACAAGAAACAGGAACTGGGGAGGTGAGGTTTCAGGTGAACTCATAGCCCAGAACAGGCATGGTTATACTGGATCCTCAACTTGTTGCTCTCTCAGCTGCTCTTTCCTCCCTGGAGTCTTTCCAGGGCAGATGGTGCAGCTGAGGCTGCGTGGCCTGAGGCAGAGTGTTGGAGCAGCAGCACGTTGTTAGCTAGCTTAGCAAAAATTGTCTTTTCTTTTTCAGCCCATGTAGTGTAAGCTGAGGCCTAACTCTGGACTTACTCTTTTTCTGTGGTTGAATCCATAGAGGGTTGGACTGTAATAATGGCAGCAGATTGTATATTTTCTTGTCCGTGGATGGTTTGACAGCAGGTCAGTGAGCAGTTTTCGCAGCAATAAGGATTACCTGTCTGTTACATTTTTCCCTTTTCCCACTTACTTCTCTCCCCAAGCTGAATTATATTTTTTTAAACAGTTGGGATTTCTTGTGCAAGTTACCTTGCTAGAGCCTGTGCCAACCTGGGTTCTGGTTGTTCCAGTGGAGCACTGTCAAGTCTATGCACAGCCACAGTTTTCTAGTTTTCTTTCCAAATATCTGATTCCAAGCAGACTGAATCTCTATCTCTGGGAGGTTGGTATTCCCCCTGTAATATTTCTGTGCATCCTCATCTACTGGATCATTCTGAAGTCTGACAGCAGCAGCTGTCCTTCAGTAGGTGGTGGTTGCAGATTCCTGAAGTGGGGAAGGGTGCTCTGAAAATTTTATCTAAAACCTGGATTTTTCTCTGTAGTTTTTTTTCATTGCTCTGTTATATTTATATATTGCTCTAAAACTTCACATCTTCTCTTAGAGTTGTTTTCAATTTAGGTCTCCAGTAGAGGAGCTAATTTTAGATATGTAGTTATGCTTTTTTTTTCCTCATAAGAGCCTACTAAATAGAAAGCACTTTTATACAGAATATTGTTCTGGTTTGGATTCCACCTTTTTTTCTTCTTCAGGAGTGTCAAAACGATGTCACTTAATTTGAACAGTAGCAAACCTCAGCCCCAAACAGAGAAATATGCAGTCTTTCTCAAGACATGTTGAGACATTCCCCTGCAGCTGTAATGGGTTATCAGCACAACATCTCCACCCTTTCACCAGATGCAACCTCTTAGAAGCAACTTTTTCTTCAGACTTCAGTTGTATATCATCTGATCTCAACTAGTGTCAAAAGACCCGGGAGCTCTCTGCCTGTCTGCTGGGAGCATTGATCCACTCACCACAACTCTTTACAAGATGAGAAGTCTTTCCTTCCCTTGCACTCTCTTCCTCTCTTAAAAAAAAAAAAAATAGAAAAAGCTGTCAGTATTTCAGAAAGTGTGAGCAGCAGATCTTTGTGTACTTTAATCCATAAATAAACATTTCTTCTTTTGAACTTCATTAAAATTGGATGTGTTTTCACTGTAAAACACTTCAGCATTCCTATCATTTAGACATATTTCGTGATGAATATTGCAATTAAGTTTTGTCAGTAGAAATAATTGTAGTCTAGAAATACTCAATTTATGCCAAAAAAGTAAATAAGAATCAGACTACAAGATATACTGCTTATAACAGTAATTTTAGAACAAGATATTAAGCTATGCTCCTGCTGTTTTAACAGGTTGGGCCAAATGCATCTTTGTTTTTATGACCAAGCTTGTGGAGATGTGAGTTTGGTTTGACTTCTGCACAATTATATCTGACTTTCTTCTGGTAAGACTTGTTGATATATCACATTCAAATCTTCAGCTTTGCCTTCTCTGCATTTGACCTGAAGAAAGGAATTCCTGGTTTAAAATGCTCATCAATCAGTGCTTCGTAGTTAAGCTGATAACAAAGCTAAGGCTAAGCCAGTGTTAATTTAGCCAACTGTTACATTACTGACAATATTTGTCAGCAAATTATTTTAATTAGACCAGCATAATGAGATAAGTAGGCTAAAACTAAGCTAAAACTAAGCAAATTACTAAAACTAAGGAGGGATTCTGATGACAAACAAGCCCTGATGAGAGTAAGAATGATTTTCACCAATGTCTGAGTAGCATGTGGGAATGGAGAGACAGCACTAATCACATGGGAAATCACTTAAAAATGATGCTGGTGTGCTGGAATGCTGAGCTGTTGTCAGGAAGGCTTGCAGAGTTTGAGCAAGTGCTGTGTAAACTTCCTGAGCAGCCTTGCATGTCGGTGACACTCTCCCCTGTTTTTGTGCCTGCTTTATGTGCCTTGCATGGAACACGGCAGGGAAGGCTTGTGGAAGGTTAGAGCGAAGAGGCAGCAGGCACTTGTGCTGTGAGATGATACAGTGGAAGGAAGGCATGTGGAATAGGAGCTTCTGAAGTTGGTGGCTGTAATTAAGAACAATTAGGGAAGAAAATGGGAAGAGTAGGCAAGGAAAAATGCAGTATTTGTTTTGAGAAAGAAGTAAGAATGGAGAGTCAAAAAGAAAAGCATTGTTTGGTGTTTGAACAAGGAAATGTTTGGGGTGAATAACCTGCTGCTCTATTTTTCTCTTTCTCTCCCTACATAGTTTCTTCTGATTTCTGGTGGAGTATTCTGGCCCCCGTGTTATTTCCCCCTGCCTGCCCACAGTCTTCCTGAGACCTGCTGGCAGAGGGAGGTTTTCACAGCCCGATGTGTTGATTCTGAGAAGTGTGAAGGAAACAGAACCGTGCTGGATGATGTGACTCACCTTGGAGAAGTTGATCTTTTCCGGCTGAGGGAAAGTGTAAAGTTTCAGCTTTGCTAGTCCAGATGTTTTGATGGATATTGCTGCAGTGAGAGAAACTCTGGTCTGCATATTTGACTCAATCCTGAATAGGAGAATAACAAGTTACATACTAACATAAATGTTTAATGATTTGTGATAAAAAAAATTGTATGGTGAGCAAAATACTTGGTTAATTGACTATGGAGTCCTAAGTTCCCCAAAATGTAGCATTCCAGCTAAATATGGCTGAAATATCAGCTGTCATATGATGAATATTTTAAAGAAGATTCTATTATACACCTAGGGGTTCATTCGCTTCAGTAATGAGGACAGTTACCTCTAGGGAAAGGAAACTATATTATGCTTGCCACTTAACCAGGGGCTGGTTTGACAGGCATCAGCTCAGAATATATGAGTATATATAGGGAATCACAGCAGCCTGTCTCAAGCTTACTGAGCAGGAAATGTTGTGCTGTACAATACCTTGGGTTTCTATCTATGGATTTGTGGATGGCACTGAGTGGGATTCAGACTATTTTTATTCCTGAGTCTGATTGTTGAGATGGAATCCATCACCTACTAAATATTAAATCAGCAGGTTTTTTAGAGAGTAACACTGTCTCTGCTGACTTGAATATCCTTATGTGGCCCAGAGGAAAAGAGAAACAAAGACAAGATGAGAAAACTATCGTCTTTGGCATTCTTCTTAATATTAATGATTTCTCTAGTTTTCAAACTGTTGAAGGCAAAAAGTGAGTTAGTAGAACTTTCACATGGGTAAGAAATGACCCAGGTGAAAAAAAGCATCCATTATAAAAACCACGGTGAAACTTCTGGAGTTGAATTATTTGTTGGAAGAGATGGGGAAAATGCCTCAACAGATTATTTTTTAAACAAGTTTTGTTTAATTGTTTCCAAATGAACCTGGCTGGGAATTACTAGGAATGTGTCAATTCCAAATTACTTGAACAACATCATGTAGATGCAATTTATGTCAGATTTTACTCTGAGTGTCATTTCTGAAACCTGGTGTTTGCAAATGCTGAAGTTTTGAACTAACTACCCAACTTACATGCTATTGTTCATCTTAGCAGACTGACTGGAATTGCAAATAATTCCTTGAGGTTTTTCTTTTTAAAATTGCACTTCCTAGACAATATCCAAAGACACCTGTGAGGTGTCTGAATGAGTAGTTCTAGTATATCCATGGTTGTCTATATGAACATTCATCATGCTCCACAAATAAAAGCCAATCTCTGCCACTCTTGAAGGATGCTTCAAGACTTTTAAGGATTCTTTAGGATTTTAAAAAATCTTTTTCTGATAATGAACAGGTAGGTGAAATAACAAAGGCATGAAAAATGATGGCGCATATTTTTTGGTTTTGCAATTTGCAAAATAGTCACATTTCAGTTCCAGATATTAAAATGAAAAATTGCTACACCAATCTTCTAAACACAGTGAAGATTCTTAAAAAGTTCCTGCTTGCTGACTGCTACAATGGAAGCTCACTTCTTATCCTTTTTTAAAGGCCTGAGGTGACATATCAGAATGTCCTGGATGCCCTGATATTTAAATAGCACATCCCGTACAATCCTATGATGGGAGAATTCCAGTCCTTTGCTTAATTTCAAGTAATTCTCCTTATTTAGCCAGATGGATTACCTAGGTTCCAGAACACAAGTGATTTATTCTGATGCTGTTTGTTAGATAAACTGACCCTTCAATGCAAAAAAAGCACAAAACTAAAGTACTCATTAAGCTGATGCCTTTGCACATTTCACATACATTTTTTAAGATCATGTTACATATTAATCAGTTTTAGTCACACAGTTGTTGCCATGAATGCTCTGTGTATATGTGGATATCTGAGCTGTTTTGTAGGAGTGGGGGCGATGAGGAAAAAAGGAAAAATTTGATATGAAAATCAGGAGGGAATAAGTGAGATGAGGAGTTAGGAGGGACTCTAAACTGTATCATTCCCATTCTGTACATCTGAATCCTTAGAGGTTGTAGGGTTTCCTTTCCTAGTATAACTTGATGTTCACTGGGAGTTAGGTCAAATCTTGATGTTATTTAAAACCCAAGAGTTATTATTTTTCATCTTGAGATAAGGGTTGAATAATCTTAAATTGTCCAGGGACCACAAACTTTTTTGTCATCCTATCAATTCATTCATTGTCTACATTGGTTTTAATTGTGTGTGAAAAGTAGAATATTTGAATAAAACCATGCTTTCTGTTTTGAAGAGAAGTTGTGTTTCCGGAGCTTGTTTTAGATTTGTGCCCTGCTTGAGGTGGTGTCCTGTTATGTAAGACCACAACATAAAGACTTTATCAAGACTTGCAAAGTTTGGGAAAAATAAATGGGTTTGTTGGGTTTTCTTTTTGCTTTCAACAGTATATGGGCTTGTATTTTTTTCAGATTGTGAACCAAAATAGATGAATATTTCCAATATCATGTAGCTCAGAATTTTTTCCACAGTGATAACAGTGAATTGTGAGAAAGAGTTTGGAGTAATAGACAAATATCTGCACAAACGAAGTAATTTCATCCCAGAAAGATGTAAAAAATTTGCAGAGCGGTGCTTCATTTTAAACAAAGTCTAAATCAACTGGAGCTGGAAGTTGGTGCTAACACTCAAAATCCTAGCCCAAAGAACTCTCCCTTAAATTTCCCCACTCTCCCTAATTCCTTTTCTTCCAGATTTCTTAGTCCTCTGCTGTGTCTTAGAATTGGTTTGCTATAAATGGTTAAGGGAATCAATTTACTTGGCATAGTGCAGTCAGGCACAAGTTCTACGACTTCCATAAGGCCTGAAGGTCGTGTGCTGTTTCCAGGTATGGTTCAGAAATGTCCCAGCTGCCCGCAGTGGCTGAGGCAGAAACGTGGAACTCATCCCAAGAGGCTGATCCCAGCCCCACTGCTGGTTCTGCCATTCCAGCAGCTCTTGTGTGTGCATTTTGTATGGGCAGACCTTGGCTACCTCCTTTCAGTGAGTGCTTTGGATTTATGGTGCAACGGGTGAGAATGGCTGACCTGTAATTATCCAACCTCTAGGAGATCGTGGGGACAAAGCAAGCCCGTGGCTGGAACATGCTGCTGCAAATCACGATGAAGATTTCTTCAAACAGTGGGGGATTTGGGGAAGTGAGCTGTTGATGTAGCAGTCTGCTCTTTAGTAAGCTGTGGAGGTCAAAAGAAAGGTGCATGGGCATAAACTCATATTTTTTTCCCTCCAAAGGCCTCAACATAAACCTGGCACTTGTTTAGGAGCGATATGACTGACATGTTCTCTGCCTGAGATTTGTAGAAGGCTGATTTAATTGCTACATGTACCTACCCCCCATTTTGCTCTTAACTCTCTGCTCATTTTTCTTTCCAAGTCGTTGTTATAACCAGCGATTTTAGCCAGAAGCAGCTAAACTGACAGAAATCTGTAAAAGGGGTTCATGGTTGGAAGTAGAGCACTACATGCTGAGTGTTGCCTGCCAGCATTTTACTTGGATTTTAAGTGAGGGGGAAGGAAAGTAAGAGAGTTCTATTCTTCATTTTTTAATTAATTCAGACACCATTTTCATTCTGAAGTGTCACATACTGAAAATCAAAGGAGTCTTGTATAAATAATAAGAAAAAAAAAAGGTTCTCCCGATTAGTAATGGAAAACATTTTCAAACAAGATCTACAGAATTACGAGAGGGCTGGCACTTCCTCAAGGTGAAAGTCTCTCAAAATCATAACATAAATTATTGATTTGTCCAAGTCTTTTCTCCATAGGAGATTTACAATCTCATTTTTATAGTTGTCTTAAGAAGGAAAGAGAAAGAGATTCTTATCTAGGTCAGAATGAAAGCACCTTCTTTTTACAAAATAATAATAAACCTCTATTTTAGATAAAGTGAGTAGCTATGCTATGAAATTATAGGGCTTTCTGTTGATGTCAGGAAAAACTTCATTTAAGAAAATATATTTACAGCCGTGCAAGTGTAATCAGAGTCAAACTATATGACATCTCAGATACAAGGAAGGATTGTTGTGAATTGTAAGTCAGATATATAAGGAAGACGTGTGGCCTTCTTTGATTTTGGCTGATAATAACTGTCTTCATGAAAAGAGAACTCCCCAAGTAAAGAGCAAAAAGTGGAAAGTATGAAGATGCTGGCAAATTAGAAGGGAGCAAGATATGAATCAGTCCCCTTTTCTGCTGCCATCTTAGTTCAAATACAGCAATATGGGTCTAGCAAATAAAGATCAGGAAAACCAAATGAAAGGCTAAGGTAATGTGGCATATAAGTGAAGGTAAGCCTTTCTTGATGACCTGGCTGGCAGCAGCTCTCCAGGTCTGTGAAGAAAGGATTTGACTGCTGAGGAACCAAAGAAAGTGAAATCCAAGAAGGAAGTAGTTATCTCTTAATCACCCCAGGCAGGAGAAGGGCGTACCATAACACACAGAAGGATACAGAAGATGATGAGCAGAAATGCACTGAGCAAGCAGGAGGGTGTTTGGGCAACGTCTCACCTTCTGTGGGGAAAGGACTTCATATGTTTCAATCTCATTATAAGCATGATGGAGAGGGTTCAAATTTACTCTTAAAACCAAGAAAGGACTGGTGCAGCAAAATACTCCAAAGACTAGTGTTGTATGTCAAAGGAAAAGAAATCTTCAAATGACAGACATTTTAAGTAAGTTAAGTGCTTGCTGATGAGGATCTTAAAAGAGACATGACATAAAATTTAGCTCTCATCTGCTGTGGTAGCCACAAAACACCAAAAGCATAGTCTCTAAAGACTATTTTTAATAAAGAAAACTGCATTGTTTTGTCCTGGAAGACTTTAGCGTGAGCATGTGTTAAAAATACCATAATAGAAAAGTGAATTCTTCTTTGGTTTTAGTCTGGTCATTTGGTCCCTGCTCCTGGTACTCTCTTGCTGTTCAAGAATTCTTCCCCAGATGGTTACTTTTCTGGCAGAACTCAAATCAGTTGTAGGTGCAATAGGCAGAATTAGTAAATTTTTTTCTACCTATTGTCCTAAAGTTTTGTCTGCCACATACAGCTACCAAAGGAACAAATATATTGCAGAGGGCAGTATTAGATTATCATATACAACTGTTGTCAGACATCTGAAATAGTCTCAATTTTTTTTGTCAGTCTTTGAAGAAGAATAATGGCCCTTAAATATGGATATTTGAATAGGTGTTTGCAGATCTGTCTTTAATACTTGGCTTTTTCCAAGATTTCTGGTTTCAAGATTGGCACTGTTTGGTCAAACCATTGCAGATATATTTGTAGTATGCAATGTAGTCTGAAGCTGAAAATGGAGTTCTGGATTGTAAGGCAAGGATAACTGTATGGGCACACTTTCTTCCATGCAATGTTTTAATAAGTAGCAGGTAGTTGCTACAACTGATAAGAACTACCTGAATACTCACTTGAAAATTGCAGAATAAATGCTAAGATGAGGTCTGAGTCAAACGACAATTCAGGAACCAGCTGGACCTGTAAGTCCAAATATTTCCTTTTGGGCTTGCTGTTTCTCGCAGTTCCTCAATAGCTGCTCCTGCATTGAATATACATTGCAGTGAATATACATATATCCTGGCATTGAATATACATTGAAGTTACCCTAGAAAGTATTTTGCCAGCATAGATGGTTATGTCTAAGTAATCTTTCCATCAGACATGTGCAGATTGAATTTTTATTCAAGAGTTGCTAGTGCCCCTTTAAGCGCAACCGTGTTCTTCATGTCTATCTGTGCTGTAATTCCATCACAATTCTTGCAACTGCTGTTTAGGCTGCAAGAGAAGCTTCACCAGGATTGTTGCTAGGGATGTAAAAGAATGTTCACATTGTGCTTCAGATTTGTCTCAAAAGCTTGCAACTGACTAAGAAAAATAGCCTTTGTCAGTAAAATAAACATATTTCCTTCAGGTATAGTGGAAATGAGTCCAATTGATGAGGAAGGGGAATTGTTTTTACCAGATCATTTTTTCTGACCTTGACTGCCCTCGATTGTCCCTTCCCAAACACTGAATTTTTCCTCTGTGAAAGAAAAATGTTCTTCTTTGTGACTGGAAGGTTTTGTATGTACCAAGCAGCAATTTTGCCAGAGGACTGACAATTGTCATATAAAAAGTGGTTCAAACTAGGAATCCCCTGGGCTGGTGGGTTTGTCTAGCGTGAAACTCTTTCCTTTTCTTCTCATTCTAAGGGTACCCCTAGGGCTCTTGCTGGCTTGATTCTGGTCTTGTTTGCATTGGTGTAAATCAGGAGTAACTCAGCTCCTGTAAACGCAGTTCAAGTAAATGAGATCAGGCTACAGCTTGTGGTATTTAATCCCTCTATTCTGTTAAAGGAGCTACAAGTGGATGTTCATCTAGTCATTCCATTCCATTCCATTCCATTCCATTCCATTCCATTCCATTCCATTCCATTCCATTCCATTCCATTCCATTCCATTCCATGTTCATATGTCCTTCCATTTTCTACTCCTAATAACTACTTCTTGCTTAAACTGAAGCAGCTTTCATTCAAAATTCTGTAAAGCTTTTTGCAAACTTCAATTACCTAAGTTTCATAACATTCCTGTAACATCAGTTAATCAGTAGGGTTGTACAACTGCTGCATCCCATCAAATGTTGCTCCCAGACTAAAAGAAAAAACAAAAACAAACCCAAACAAACCAAAAGGCATTTTAAGACAAGATTAACCAAGCAGTATTAATTTAAAATGCCTTTAGAATTCAGGGCAAGATGTGTTATCTAGTTTACAGGAAACTTTTCAGAGAAAAGAAAAGCAAAAAACCAAGCAAATATGTTTCCTTCCTATAGGACATACAGACAAAATTTCAGACAGAAAGCAGACCTTGTGGACAGATTGGAGTGATATTCAAAACTTATTCTCTTTGGGTCTCCATTTGTGGACTTTCTGCCTTTTACAGTTCTCCCTAAGGGTTTTTCTAAGATATTTAGAAAACTATCAGGAAATCACAAGGTTTAGCTTCCTAATTAGTGTTGTGAAGCTGTGTTTAAAGCACACAGCAATTCAGTTACAAAGTGTATAACACCTTTGAAATCCTCCTTTCTCCTCTCCTGCCTTTCCTCCTGCTGAGCAGTGCCTCTTAGCATGCCATACACTCTGGGCACAATTTGTGGGTTACTGTGAGGGGCTTGTTCTTTATCAAAATATTGTGCCTTCCATGAGACAATTCCCCCTTTCAGGCAGAGGCTCTTGCTTGCAGCATGGGAGTCCCTAGGTAAGAGTGTAGGTAAATTTGTCCAGGGATTCTGGCCCAACAAAGCAAATGAGATCATGACATGACCACAAGACAGTGCCCAAGTACCCTGAAATGAAAGAACTCAATTTTCAGTTACAGAAATTGAGCTTTTGGGAAAGTAAATCTTGAAGAAATCTATTTTATTTTTCTGAAAGGAAGCAGATGCAGTTTGCTGTTAACTAAATTTTATGTAGCAAAAGTTAAAAGGAAAACATTTCCAGGAATCTCTTATTGCAAGTCAATATATACCATTAATATGTTCCCTACTGCAGTAACAAGGAGACCTTGGGACCAAGCTCTTACTGATTGATTCTCATGAGCTCAGCTGGTGGTCCTTGGGCCTTATTATATTCCCCTCATCTTATTTTTGCACACTTATTCCCTTGAGCTACAGCTTAACTGCAAAACTTCTCTCACAACTTGTCGACTCTTTATAAAATTTGTTGAGCATTAAGGTTCAAGGCTGGCTCATCCCTATGATTAAGTCTGTTCAGCTTTCAGCACAGTCAGTTTTGTTGCACTTAGCTTGATGTGCTTTGCTTAAGGCTTTCTGAACAATTGGTTTGCTCAGTGCTGTTGCTAGCCCCAGTTCTAGCCGTGTGATGACCTTTCTCCAGCCCTGATTATTTATGTGTATCCTGCAATTCACTGGGGAAGTGTGTGTTGGCTTCCAAGCAAAGATTGCTGTCTATTATATATAACCTAAAAATACAACTGTGAACATGTGTAGGAGCTAGGAGCGGGTTTTTTTTCCTGGAGTTTATTAACATAGTACTGTATTTATTTCAAAACCTACAAGATGGATGTTTTTAGAGGTTTATTGTTCAAAAGTTGCTCTTTTTATAACAACAGACATACTGATAGGTGCAAAGTAGAACCAGTTCCATTCATGGGCTTTATAAAGCAATTTAAACTATTGCATTTATATATATTGCTATCTTCACTGAAAACCTGGGATTGCAAGAGGAAATGCCTGAGCTTTGGTAGCTGCCTACAAATATGGCAGAGTGGTAGACAAAAATGAGTAAAGTTATGGGTGTTGAAAATATCCAGCTGCCCAGAAGTAAGCAGGAAGAATTGTCCTAAATTTATGTGTTCATTAAAAAGGAAAAAAAAAGGCCAAGCAAAAAAATATTTTTGACTACTAAATACACCTCTCTACTACATCTCTCCATCTTTCATTTGTTTAGCCAGATTTCCTAAGATGAGGATTAGGTCTTCATCCTCTGTGTATGTGTGTGTGATCACAAGATGACCTTACTCACAGAGTGACAAAAATCAGAAGAGAAATTTCTGAATGTCTCCATCACGCAGAAAGCTTCATCTGCAAATCATACCTATCCCAACACTCAATAGCAGTCACAATCGAGGTGCTCTAATACACCAGGCTGCATTAATTTGGGCTCTCACAGAGATTTTATTAACTTTTCGCTAATAAAAAAGACAATTCCACAAATTTGGTGTTGAGTAATCAGCCATAGTTTATTTCCTTTTTTTAAAAAACCCCATAATTGTAAAGGCCAGTAACGTCTGATTGTGTGTTACGGGAGTATAAAATATGGGGAAGTGAGAAAGCCCTCCAGTGCCTGTGAGTGTCCTGGTACAGCTTGCAGAAGTTTGTTCATTCTACTGAAGGACAGTGAGCACCATAGCTGCTTGGGGCTGCTGTGCACCAGAGCAGGGGCTGCCAGGGGTCAGGCTCAAAGGAAGGATGGCTTGGAAATACAAATATATCTCATTACTTTTACTCCCTGGTGGATTCCTGTCTGGTTCTGTGAATTCCTGCAGTTTGCACTTACCTAACCCGGGATATTCAATGCTGTTAAGAAGTTTCCGTTATCATAAGCTATAAATTTTATTCACCACACCCATTCCCATGAGCATGCAAGCACCTGGTCCAACACACCATCCAAACAGACAAAGCAAAATTATGCAGAAAGTGGTAGTGGGAAATATGGGCATGAGAGATACATCTGAAACCCATAAAAATGGCAGGTGGGTGCTCTCCCAGGCTTACTGTGCTAAGAAGAGAGTGGGTGAAGCAGCAGCAGAGTGGAAAACCAACAGAAATTAGAGTCTAATGCCAGTTGCACAGGAAGGATGGAGAGAGGTGAAGGGGAGTTCAGAGGGCAGTCAGGCAATGTGAAGGAAAGGACAACTTCCAGCTGTAGAAAATTGCAGGGAGGAGACCAAAAGGAAGCAATTTTCACAGACAGTAAACACTTTTGCTATTATAGTAACTCAAATTAATAAATATTTATCTTATTAAACTGTCCAAATGACTTGGACCTCACTGGACTGGTCTCTGAGTAAATGTGAAGACTGTATCATTGGAGCTTCCTAGAGAGATCCAGTGAGTTTATTGAACAAAGCTTGTGACAGCAGGTCAGGATAAAAGAATGCAGGTCTCCTGGGCAAACTGCTGTGCTGGCTCTGCTCCCCCCTGTGCATATCAGACTCTTCTCTGCTCTGTAGCAACTCCAACAATGTTTGATGCTGTTCAGATACAGCAGCAGAGTGGATCTATAGAAGGGCACTGGCCTAGCTGATGCTCTGAAAGTGTTGCTGCTGTCTGCTGCTGCTGCACAGTCTCCAGAAGGCAGCTCTCTCTTGTGCTTTCTTTTGGCATGACAGAGGGACTACACACCAGCTCCAACCTTTGGAGGTGCTGGTACTCAGAGGATGAGTTGAGGTCAAAGAGATAGGTTGGAATAAGTCTCCAGAGATTACACTGTCCAAACCAAAGTTAGAATAACTTCAGATTTAAACCAGGTTAACCAGGACCTTGTCCAGTCTTGTTGCCAAAATCTCTCAAGACAAGACTCCACCATGTCCCAGGACAACCTCTTTCAGTGCTTAATCACTCACAGTCTACATTATTATCCTGTTATGTCCAATTAGATCTTGTCTTGCTGCAACTTGTTGTGACTGTTGCCTCTTGCTGAGCACTCCAGAAAAGAGTTTGGGCAGGAGGCTGCAATTAAATTCTCCTATACTCTCCACTTCTCCAGGCTGAGCCAACATGTTCCACCAGCTTCACCTTGGATTTAATCTGCTCCAGCCCCCAACTAAAAGACCTTTCTCTGGACTCTTTCCAGTTTGAAAGTAGATGTCTATATTAGTGAGCCCCAAACTGGACCCAGATGCTGCCTCACAAGAGCTGAGTAGGAGCCGTATTCTCCTTTTCTTTTTGGATACACCCTTTGTGAAAGCAGCACTGAATTCTGCATCCCTGCCCAGGCTCCTCTTGCAGAGCTACAAGCCAGGCAGTCTGTCCCCTGTTTGTACTGCCACGAGGGACATTTCTGTCCCTGGGGCAGTACTTGGCATTTCTCTTTGCTGAACCTAATGTGTTTCCTCTCTGTCCAGCCCTCTGGCTTGTTGAAGCCCCACAGCATGGCAATGCAGCTCCTCAGCATGGAAACTTTCCCCCATAGCTTGGCATCAGCCATTAGCCTTTTTTATTTTTTCTCTCCTGCTCACTGATGAAGACGTTAAATAATGTCTTCCTCCATATTGGCTCCTTGAGTACACCACCACTTATTAGTCTTTAGACTTTGAAATGTTGCCCACTATCTTCTGAGTGTATGCAAATTTTCATCTACTCTGTTGTGTGTCACCCATTTGCCAGTGTGTCATGCTAATCCTTTGGGGAAGCCCTATAACCAGCTAGGAGAAATGAGGGGTGCAATTGAAAATGTTTTAGCCAAACTTTTGAATTCCTGGAAAAATCCCTGGAGAGCTGATTATGGATCAGAATAACAAAAACTTGTCTATTCACTTATAATATTAATCATCATAATCATCATAATCATCACAATCATCACAATCATCACAATCATCACAATCATCACAATCATCACAATCATCTTAGAATTAAAAAATGGCATTAAAAAAAGATCATCGTATCATTGTGCTTGAAAGACTAAGAACCTTTTCCATTTGTATTTCCATTTTGTCTTTCAATTGACAGAATACTCTAAAATGACTAGAGGTCAGTATGCATTTAACAAGAAGTTTTCTAGACTTTATCATAAACAATAATTTCCTTTTTGTATATATATTTTTTTCTAAATGGAGGAAAATTAGTGCAGCATAAATCCAGCTTGTATTGCTTTTGCTGTTCACCCACTGAAATCTCAAGCAGTGAAAAACCTGTTGCCTTTCTGCAGCCTCTGGAGTGAACTGGGCATCAAGCATCTCATACTCTGAAAATCTACCAAATTCTCTTCTTTGAAAATTCAGCACGGTGTCTTCCCTTTTGGCAGAAGGAGCAGTTGAATACAGTGATCAGTGTGTAATTTAGTTTCTTTCTACCTGTGCAAAATGAATGTTCCATAGCCACAACAGAGGCTGAAGACTTGGAGAGCCCTTGTCCCAGTGCAGCGCAGGAGAAGGAAGTACATCCTGGTTCTGTCCACTATGAAATACACCTCAGACTTCCATTTCCAGCATTTGTCTCTCTTGTGCATGTGGAAATAAATAAGACTGATACTTATTTATGGAGATGTAATGCCCTCTGTTTGTGCAGCTTCAGGAGTGCTCAGTTTATCAAAACCAAAAGATGTACTAGATTGTCTTAAAATTTTTTGCATTGGATATTCTTGTTTGAGTCTTTTTTGTTTATATATAAATAAGTTAAATGCATGAGTTTCAGCAAACACATAACAGAGAAATTTTGAATAAAAAAGTTCTGTGACGGCTCAAGGAAAATCATCTTGCATGAGCAGCTAAAGGTTTGAGGAATGGGCTGCTGGGATACAGTGCAGAAATGGTTCACAGTAACAGCCTGAGTTACAAATTGATGTTTTATACCACAGCTGACATGATCTTGTGGTCCTAAATAGCTTGGCTAATCTGAAGGTTTTCACTACCTTCATAGACAATGTGGGAGAAAGAAGAATTTTCAGTCAGCAGCAAGTAAAGCAGACCCATAAATTTTATCTTGAACCAGGCTCTGTTTTCCAGTACTTCGCAGGCTGTAAATGATGTTCTCATCTTGTTACTATTCATTAACCCAAGGATATGAAATCATTCTCTATATTTGGTCTCTCACCTCTCACCACATCCCCCATTCCCTTTCTCTCTCTCTCCCTCTCTCCCACCCCAAATTCCTGTGTAAATAGTGCAAGTTCATTCATCACTAGGTAATCAGAAGACTGTTGCGATCTACTGGTTGCAAAATTTGAGAGTACTTACAATTTCATTTGTAATATAGAAAGACATATTCGAGAAACTTCTGGACAGAGAACTAGAAAGAGATATGTGTATTTCACAGAATACTTAGTTCTTGTTTTGCACTAGATTTTACATTATTTTTTTTCTTGATAATGTAGACTGTATCTTTTATGTCCTGTTGTACACATTTGGCCTGCTTTCAAGTGAACCTTATAAATGGGGGCTATTGCTGTAAATGAAATATAGGAAACATATACAAATATATACAGGAAGAGAAAAATAATCTTGGTACTATTAATCTCATGAAAGTTAACACAAGTGGGCCTTTAGTCATAGAGATTTCAAATGTGAAGGATTTATTTAATTTAATTTTCAAGGCAAGTTTTGATAGCTTTAAATAATAAACATTTTGTTTAAGAAAAATCTCAAGAAAGCCTTCTGTCCATTTGAACGTATGTTAACATTCCTGGGCTTGAGACCTCCCTGAACTGTCTTATTCTGTGACTTTTATGCTGTTGACTTTGCCTTTTTTGCTGGTAATGTCAAGCTTAGTTGTTCAATCTAAGCTGTGTGGCTGAGGCACTCAGCATTATCCATTGTTTGAACAAGGTCTTGTTGTGTGCTCTGGCTGATTGATTGCTTATTCTCAATAAACAAAGACTTGCACTCAAGGTCTTTGAAACATTTCTTGCTCAGCTAGTCAACTTGTATTCAGAGAAGGCCAACTGTCCCTTTCCTATATTCGTTTATTCAAACAGATGATTTTTTCTCAGAGTCACTATCTTAGAAAGGAAGAGAGAGCAGTCAGGAGGAAGTATTATTTTTCGAGTCCTCCTTATCTTTCTGTTTAAGATGTAGGGGTTTTCTGGATACATCTTTAATCTGAAGTCATGGCACAAGATATTTTTAATGAGTACCATTTATTCTGAAATGGGATAAAGTGAAATCCTAGTAATGTTAGAAGAGGAGCAACACTGAAAGCCATTGTTTCACTGTGAAAAGAGAGGCAACCTGGAGTTATGCTGTGAATATCTGCCAAGGGTGATGAACAGCTCGGAGCTTTGTTTGGGAAGAGTATCAGTTGTCAATATAAACCCTTTGCAGGTGATTTAATCAATAGTTCTTTGCATAGTTTCATAGTTTTCTTCCTTCACTGACAAAATTGGTTAACATAAGCAGTTTTTAAAAATATCCTAATACTGCAGTGTCACAGTCTGCCCTGCTGTCTTTAAAAAAGTGCTATAGAACCAAATTTTATTCTAGACTTACCATTCTGTATCTCTAATATGAGAAAGATAATTGCTAAGTAATACTTTAACTGTCTACTCCAATGGAAAGATGCAATCTGGAGGTGCAGATCTGCTTTCATTTTACTGTGAGGGGGAAAGAGATACCTCCTGCAGGTTGCTGACATTTTGTTGTGGTAATGACTCCACTGTGCTGTGCAGACACAAAATAACACAACTGTCTGTCTTCTGAATTCACCATTCCCTTCTACTTACTCCTATGCAAGGAAAAGTAATAAGAAGGTGAGGTCAGCAAAGTTCCTCCAAATAAAAGGAATGATGTTGCTGTAAAGGGGAAAAATTTATAACATCTGGTATATGTGCAACTGACAATTTTTATGGCAATTATATAGTAAGAGTCAACCAAATTAAAAAAAAAAAAGAATGAATGCTAATATATTTGAATAAGTTCTCCACTCATCCCCTCTTAGTCTCTTCATTGGGATTGGATTGGGTTGGGGATGGAGGAAAAATATTGTATAAAACTTTTTTTTCTCTCTTTCCTCTCTCTGGTTGTAAGAATTGTTTTATTATTTACATAAATTTCAAGTTCAATGCACACCTGTATTGCTATGTACATAAAAATATGCATGAAAGATGTAAAACTTCCCTCATACTCTGCATTCCTTTACTGAATAGTGGAAATTTATTCTTATGCTTACATTGGTTAAATAATTCATTCTTTTGAAATATGACATTCTATATATAAACATCATTGTAATTTTTTTGGCTCTGCATACCATTAACATTTGGAGGAAAATATGTATTGAGAAGTTAATTGAAACAGAGCAGATCACTCTTCTTGCAATGGCCGAGCACATGTAGATGAGGTCAATTCAAAAGGAGTGTTAAGATGAGGGAAGAGTCAAAGTATGAAAAGGAGTAGGAACATTTAGTAGGAACATTTAGTCATGGTTTTCTGTAAATGTACCACTCTGTGAAACACATAATTGCACAGCAGTAGTTCTAGGTAGCTGTGTGCTGGAAAACAGGGCACTGACAGGAACAGAACCCCAGCTTTATAATCCTAAAAAATGGAGAGCAATTTGTATGTAATCTGTCATCTTACACACACACTCTGTTAAACCTTAATTTGATTGGAAAGGAGAGGTTTTGGCTGACTGGTGTGGTTCCATTCCTACTGCCTGTAAGTCTGGAGATGGCAGTTGTTGATCCATCCCTGTCAAGGGGGTTCCTAACATTTTCACATAGGTCTGTCTGTCTGTCTTTCTGCAGTCTTACGTTCATTTCAAGTGGATTTTCACCTTGGTAATTCTCCTCATCTGGTAAATAGGCAATTCCACCGCTCTGACCGGTATCCCCTTCTCTGCAGCTTATTTATCAATATTTGAACAATGCACACTGTCCCCCTATGACCCTCATTCTGTTTTTTTCCTTGTCAGAGACTGCTTTTTTTGAGTAATCATTTTGACAGACTAATCACTTTGTCTCTAGAGACACACCCTAATAAACTCATTTCCATTTAGACTTTTGCATCCTATGGTTCCTTATAGTACCCAGCATCCTGCCTTCCACAGCCACATTAACTGACATATAAAACACCTGCTGCATTTGACCTAAATTTTTTCCAAAAGGAGAGGAAGCTTTTGCAATAATTTGTCTTGGACTTTTTTTTTTTGTACAGGAACATCCCTACACATGTACACATATAATAACTGTGTGGCAAACAAGATTTTCAGGAAGTAGTCAGGTTTGTGAGAGTCTTATTGTATAGTCTTGTGTAGCCTTCAAAATTTACTCTTGTGGTAGAAGTCCCAATGTGCCAAGCGAATGGCAGTTTTTGTTTTAATCAATATTCTAGACATAAGTTATCTTGAACATGGTATTTCATTGTTTTAGCTATATTCAGTGTTATGTGGGATGTTATTGTAGAATCTGGCAAACAAATCTGAGATAAGGCAGCATTTCTTGTTAAACACTGAAAGATGTAGTGCAAATTTTTAGATTCTGTGAACATATCTGATGCTGCAGGACAACACTGGTATTTGAGCTTGAGACAGCTTGCAGTTGATCAGGACTAAGTACTCTTCTTATGGTGAGGATGATGTTAAACGGCACTGATGAACTCATGATGTTCTAATTCAGCACCAGTAATACAAGTCAGTACTAATTAATCCTAATTCAATAGTATAGGTCTTCTGTGCTAAGGAGAATGCACTAAGCCTAAAAATGCTACTGATTGCTTTGTTTCATTTTGTCACCAGAAATTTCATTTGGATTAGCTTCATCTGGCTGGTTTTTGGGCAGAAGTTATTGAGAGTGGGTAAGCAGGAACTGGCCACTGACTGGGAAATATGGGTTGATTTGTATCATATTTTAGGGAGTATAAATGAAAGTGATTAATACCAAGTTTCATACTAAATTCTCCCTAGTTATATGATTTCAGTTACAAGCAGTGAAGTTAATTAAGGGAGGTGTCAATGTGCAGGATTTTGAAGGGTTAAAGAATCTGAACAGGTGTGAAAGATTAGATGTAGCTGAGAACAGTAAACTGGTGGAAGAAAATCCCTTGAGCAAAGACTGAATGGAATAAACATCAGTATAAGAAAAGAGAAGAAATCACCTTGCCCAGGAGAAAAGTTTTAGAATTAAGTGTTTGTTTTTTTTTCCCCAGTAGAATCTATTATTTTCATAATTAGCAGCTCTTGTGTGATTATCTGAGGAGGGTGTTTGTGCTTTATGATTAACTGAGTACCTGTATATCATATGACTAACTGAAGTGTACTCAGATCTTTCTAGTGTCACAAAAGGTTAAGAACCAGTCTTTTTGATGTACAGTAAATGCTAATTGGCATCATATTTTACTGGAAAAACTTATCCTCAGTCAAAACAGAAAACTGCATTTTTGTAATCAGCAGTTGTGGCTGTCCTTGTTTGGCAAGTCATAGTCTTTGTCCAGGCAACTTTCTATATGTCCTGCAAGTTAATTGTTGGGGGTTTTTGGGGTGGCGGTGGTGTTTTTATTTTTTTTGTGTGTTTTTATTTTTATTTTTTTTTTAAACTCAGGACATATGAAAACAGGGTGCAGAATAAAAGGAGATATGAATTTAGATGAATAATTGAAGAGGAGAGCACTTAATATGTAATCATGAACTTTCTGTTTTGCTGTTTCTGTTCTGTTCATGTTTCATTTCTGCAGATATGATTGGAAAAGAGCAATGGGATGTAAAAACCCAGTGTTTTTCTCAAATTGATAAGAATTTTGTTTACACTGACAAGGTTTTTCAAGTCTCAAATGAATGGTCTTCTTTGACCTCGCAAAGCCCTTGATATGTGCACACACAAATAACTGCAGCAACTGGTGCCAGAGTGACCAGGCCCAGCCCAGGTGTGAGTGCATAGTTCTGCAAATAAGCACATAGAATTACAATCATATCTCTCAAACTTAATTGCCTCATAGAAAATAAACACTCCCAGTTACATGATCTCTCCTATTGCCAGGACAATACAAATCACAAAGATCTGTGATAAGACTCTGCTTTTAATGAAAGAAGATTGTATTTCTCCTCAAATCCCTCTAAGTCTTTGACTTGATTTGAGAGGAGAAGCTAAATTAAATTGAGTTTGAGAAGTATGAAGATTAAAAAGTCTCCTAAGACCCCTGTTAGGATCAGGGTTTGTAAAGCTTTGAGGATAAGATGAGAAAATCTTCACCCGGGCAGCCAGTGTGGGCTGGAGCTGCTCAGTCTTGCTCACACTGTGAGAGGCGATGAGCACACACTAATGCTCTGCACTCGAGGGCTGGGTGTCCCCCAGAGTTTCACTTGGGAAAGCCAAACCTGGGCACTGCATCAAGGCTGTGTGCTCCTGCCCTGCTAAAGGGATGTTATTCCTACTGCATTTCATTTTTAATGTCAGCAGTACTCCTCTGAACAAGCACATGCTGTTATCCCAGACAGGTAAAGCATGGGAAAGGTTCCATTAATGCAGTGGTACAATGAAGGAAATTGTAATCCATACCAAAGTATTGTGAAAGAATACTTGACCATTTCAACTACACCAAGGTGCCAGCACATACTGCGGGTTTGTACACTTCATACTGGTTGCTGTTTATGAACTTTCAAAACTGGTTAGACATCTTTTCAGCTCTATGAAAAACAAGATTGCTTTAAAAATGTAAAGGCTTAGAAAATCCCATATGTTTTTTGGGATGACTGATTGCTTTTAGGGAGTAGTGAGGGGAGAGTATTTTATTCTCAGTGGGGATCTGTCCTGGGTTCAGCTGTGTGGGCAGGCAGTGCACACACCCCAGGACTGCAGTACCTGCTCCACAGCACAGAGAGGACCCTGCTCTTCTTGTGTCCATCTGCTGCTGTATGTATGCTGCTGTTCCTGACTGCTTCTGCATTAAGCTGACCTTCCAGACAGGTGGAAAGGCCCACCAGGATTTCCAATTCCTTTGCTGTGGCCAGTCAGTGAGATGAGAAGACTTTTGGCTTCTCTTTTGCCTGTGATTGAGCAGCCCCAGAGAGAAGCAACCTGCTCTACTGAAAGGCATTCCTGCCCACAGCAAGGGCTTGGAACTGGGCGATCTTCATGGCCCCTTCCAACCCAAACCATTCTATGGTTCTGTGGAGGAAAACAGTGGATGTGACCTGTTCTCTGTGGGAATGGGTCTGTCATGGTGTGTGGAGGAGAGCTGAGGTGTGGGGAACTTCCATGCAAAGAATCTGTCCTCATTTAGCACACAAAAGCGAAACCCTATGAAAAATTCAGAGCAAAGGAGCAAAATGACCTGCTCATTGCCTGCATACCTTCTCATGGGGTGCTACAGTTACTAAAAGTTTTTATCAGATCTCTTGTAAGCAGGATATAACAGAAATTACCTTTCTAAATCCACATTTATTGATTGGTATTGTTATAGGCTGTGAATCTGGCCTTTGAGAGAATGTCCACCTGCTAATAATGTGATTCAAATAAGGGCATTGATTCAGAATTCTGAAGTGATTTTAAAGTACTGTGCAGAGGCCCTGAATTTCAGACATAGAAGTAGGTAGTTGCTGTGCTTGCTGAAATGAATATTGAAGTGTGCTGTCTGGCAGGTGTTACCTTGCTTTGAGGTAATATCCATGTACAGGTATACTCCAGCCTAACTTCCAAACTTGGAATAATTAAAAAAATAAACTATGAAGTCAACCGTATTTAGGATATGGAATAAAAATGAAGAAAAGATCTCGCCTGCTGGAGATGTTACAGCCAACTTCTCCTAACAAATAATATGTGTATATAACTATATAATCAGGCTCCTGTTTTGAATGTGCTTTCTAGTGATTCCTCAGTGCCCTTTTGTTTGCTACTTGGAAATTCTGTGAACCTTTTTATGGGGCAACATCGTTTTCCCTGCGGGTGCCTGAGAGATATGCAATGTTTCTTGATGCTCGAGTTCTGTGGCTGTCAGCAGGCAGTTGGCCAGAGAGCCTTTATTTAGCAAGAGTGAACAACTACAGAATTTTTGTTTGCAAGATTGACGCGACCTGCCTCAATTTACTGAGAGCAATAACAGTGTTTCTCCCTCACTGAAGAGATCTAGCCTGAAGCTCCCTGACATTAATAAATGACTACATCAACCCCTTTTCCCTCCCTATCTTCTTCTAGCTACAGCTGTGAGGTATAGAGACATAAGCAATACTAGCTGTAATTTGATACAGAAGTTGGAGAAGAGCAGGGGAGAAGAAAAACTCTTCTGGTAACTTTTGTAAAAGCTAATAGTTAAAATGCAGTGAAATATTACTCATTAGCTGGATATTACTATATTGCGTTTTCATTTCTTGAAAGAAAGGATTAGCAATCCAGCTGTTAATTTGTATTGAAGATTTTTGTCAGGTAAGACTGTAATGAAATATTTAACATGAAAACAAAGAGTGACATTTTTCAGTGGGAGAATGGAAACTGGGAGTAAAATTCATGGGAAGCACCTTATTTCCAAAATGCTTGTAGTAAATTTTAATTCAGCAAATTTACTAATAAATTTGTGACAGTCTTGGAGCAGAAATAGGATTCTTGGTGGGGCAGATTCTAGCTAAGCTCAGACTGCCAGCAATTTTAGGAAGTCTTTATTCTGATCAGTTTAGGAAATTCCTCCCTTTTTCACTTACCTATGTAGGGTTAAATACCAGTGCTAGGAAAAGAGCAACTGCATTTTTGTAGAGCTTATTTATAATGACTGTAGCATTTTGCTATTTATTTGGAAATTACCAGTTTCTCACTAGTTTACTTGCTGATGAATCTTTCCTTCTTTGTTTGTTCTGATGGTTGGATGCACAATCTCTTTCTCTGAAAGGCAGAGGTATACCTAACAACTGTGAGATTTTTCTGCTTTTTGGGTTAGATGAGACCTATGAAAATTTCATGTCTATTTTGTGTACATTTTCCTTTGACAATTCTTCTGGTATTCAAGTGAATAAAAGGAATTGAGTTTAAAAAAAGGTTTAAATTTGACTAAACATATGAAATGACTGACTGCAGGTAGACACTAAAGTGGAAATCTCTGTAGGTCTCCCTTTTCTTGAAATATTTAAGTATTTTTAGTGTGTTTGGACAAATATCAGATGCCTTTGTGGATCGTAAAGAAACCTGGTAGCAGGTGACGGACATGTTTCAATAGAAGAGTTTGGGGCTAGGATTTGAACCCAAGTTTTCTGGGCTTTGGACTACTTGAATACCTATGTTGTATTAATAAAGGCTGTAACTTCACTCTTTAGGGAATCATAGAATATCCTGACTTGGAAGGGACCCATGAGGGTCATCATGTCCAAGTCCCGACTCCACTCAGGGCAAACTAAAAGTTAGACTAAGAGCATTGTCCAAACACCTCTTGAACATCCACATGGCCACAAACTGGGGAGCTTGTCCCAGAGACAGGAATTGGTTGCCTGCCTATTTCAGTATCCAGTAGAGCTATTTTCATTGTTAACATCTTAGCATGTCCTAGGTTAGGTAATTACAAACTGGGGAGCAGAATTAGTCACTGCTGCAGCTTTTGCCTAGCCATGAAACTCTCTCAATTCCAGACATGGGAATGAGAATACAGATTTCAAGGGTCCCAGTCAGTGCCTTGGACAAGATTATTGATGTTAATTCTTAATTGCTTGTATATATGCATTGCAAGAATGGATTATCATCTGAGATTTTTCCTTTGCGATATTCATCTACAAATTATTGAAATTTTCTATTTATTAGATCTGATGGGGAGGAATAGGTAAAGCTTTAATGGTTTTCTTAATTTTACTACAAATAATTAGTCTGTTTATGCTGAAGGTTCTAAACTGCATATATTTTGGTTGCATTTTTAAACTGCATCCAGTGTAAATAGAAACAAATTCCATTTCTATGTTGGTTTTTGTTCTGTGATATATTTGCTTCAAATAGTGCCCTCATGATTTACAAGTATAAATGTTCTCCTTCCCTAGTGAGTGAATATGTCACATCCTGGTTATATGAGTTCAACAACAGGCTTGCTAGCATTTTCACTTCGTATGAAGAGGGTTAATTATGAACTAGACTACAGATCTGAAATATATCAGCAAGCTGAGTAGCTGGTGACTGCTGCAATCAGTTAACTGCAAGGAAATGAAACAGGACTTATTTACATTTAGAGTGATGCCTGAGTTCTTAATCACCTCAAAGCATTTAAAAATTAACTTTACTACCAACAGCTCAAGAGGCATAATGAACCCCAGGAGGGAGTTTTCTTCTCTCTCATTTTCATTGAAGCCATCTATTCATTTACATGAGACTACTCGCACTCCAGTCTGTTTTCCTGCTAAAACCTCAAAAGTTTCCTTATTTCATTTTCTTAAATAACTTGTGGTTCATTTGGTATGCTTCATCATAAATTAGTATTAAAACTGTGCAAGAACTCTTGGCAACTACTGAAGTACATCCAGCCACAAATCCTTTAAGGACAAATAGAAGCAAACAGCTTAGTATTTCTGTGTTTTGTTGGAGATGTAACTATGTATTTAGAAGGGAACAAAATACTTTAATTATCATCTTCACAGTCTCCCAAGCTTTTGCACCTGCACAAGCACATTTTGTGATTTCACACACAGACAGAGCCATGCTCCAGAGAGGGATCTACACTGTAATCAAATGAGCAGCTAACAACCTGAGCAGTAATGACATTTGACAATTGGCAATTTAGAAGATGGAAGCAAAGATATTGAAACTAGTACAAATTCTCCAAGCTTTCCACCATAACTTTGTTTTATCTTGACTCTTATTTGCCCTGAATCTCCTAATAGGAGCAACCCTTTCATAATAAACTCAGCCAACCCATTATTTCTATACACGTTTTTTTTCCATTGCTACAAACATGAAGCACTAACACCTCCAGAAGTGTCCTATTCCCTTGGGAAAGGTCTCAGTTATGAGGGAAAAAATATCTTTTCTTTGGAAGTTTCCCTTTAAGGTTTGAACTATTTTCCTGGGCTATTTACAGTTGAAGTGAAGGTGATATTTAGAGAGACAACAGTAATGAAGAGTACAGCAAAATTTAATAGAGGTAAAACTTAAGAAAAAGTTTTTTTAAAATTGTGATTTAATGCAGAAATTGAACAAAATTTTTTTCCACACTTGTTAAGATAAATAGAAATGTTATCAGGGCATATTATTATTACTGTTTTCTTAATAGTAATTAAGAAAAGATACAACATAGTAGTACCGTGGCATTTCTAGTAAACAGCAGATACAGAGTTGCAGTGGATATGGATGTGTCTATTTAGTATAGTTATTTTAATTTTCTCTTATATCTTCTCTTTCAGTTAAATTTTAGTCATAAATCTAATAAACTTATAAATTAATTGTTGTAGAAGCCTTTGTTACCTGGTTCTGTTACAGAGCAATTACATTTGCAACAAAAAATCTCAGGTCTCTAATTACTTGGGCTTCTTATGGGACACTGTCATCAAACTGAACTGAGGTGTTTTGGGGTTTAGCTGTTGTGTGCGAGGCATCTGAGCCCTCCTGGCTGCCAGAGTCACCCTGCCCTGGCTGCCTCCCTCTCCCTCCCTCTGGCCACCTTAGCTCTGCACCCTGACCTGCTGCAGCTGCTGGTAAATTGGATGGAGGAGTTGATCCTCTGGAGAAATAGGTGGTGGTAGCACTTGTGCAGCCTGGTGTGGCGTGGAGGTGAAAATAAATTCCAAGGAAGGGAAAAAAGTGTCTCAGCTTAGCCCCAGCTGGCAACAAAGTACCGTGCAGATGTTCAATTTTCACCCCATGCCCCCACTGGCGTGGTGAAAAGAATCAGAAAAAAGATAAAACCAGTGGCTTGAGATGAGCAGCTTAATAATTGAAAAAAAATGTAATAACAGCAACAACAATAGTGAAGAGCAAGAAAACAAAAATAGAAAGAGAAATAAAACTCTGGAGAGACAAGAGGTGCACAGTGCAATTCCTCAGCAGCCACTGACCAGAGCCCAGACTGTCCCCGAGCAGGGACCAGCCCCTCCCAGCCAACTCCTCCCAACTGATACACTGAGCAAGATGCTCTATGGTATAGATGGTATAAGATGGTATAGAATATACCTTTGGCCAGTTCAGATCAGCTGTCCTGGCCATGCTCCCTCCTGGCTTCTTGTCCCCCTCCTCGCTGGCAGGGAAACTGTAAGGTGCTTGGTTTACAGTGAGCACTACGAGCAACAACTAAATCACTGCTGTGTTGTCAACGTTTTTCTCGTACTGAAACCAAACCCACAGCACTGGTAAGAAAATTAACTCTATGCCAGCTGGGACCAGGACAAGAAGCTAGGGTCTCATTTTTTTAGATAAGGAGGTCACCTCAGCACTGTCAATCTGCAGCGTCAGAAGAGGAACAAAGTAACGAGCTTTTTACATCTAAGTGGAGATAAATGGTTTCATTTAAGTAGCCTGGGCACTGATGCTGCAATTGTAAGGAACAATTGTATATATTTATGAAACAACTACAATCTTGCAAATCCTTTTTCAGTCAGGAGGGTAACAGTTCTGCTAACAAAATGTCTTTATCTTTTTACTGAGGTGATAAATGCTATGAATGGGAGACAGATGGATTTTGCTGCGTGGTGTCCTGGGGAAAGATGTGACTGCTGATGGCTGACACCTTGGGGGAGGCTGGTGCGATATCTGATCACCTGCTGGAGGAGCTTGAGAGATTGTTTCCTTCCTTGGCCTAAAGCTGCATAGCTGATATTGCTGTGTCTCTGCAGGGAAATGGAATACGACACGTGGCAAGGCTGGGGAGCAGTATGGCTCCAGCAATCTCTTTGGAAAAGAGTCTGAAGGTTTTTTATAACACTTTTAAACAGAAGGATGCTATTGTGTATTTTAATGTTCAACACTTCAAATCTGCAAAATTATTTTCATATAACTTTCTCATGATGGACCCTGCTGCCTCTTGATGTTCTCTCTCTAAACTGACAACTCATTTCCTCTTTCAATGCCAAATTGTCCTGAACTAGGACTAGAGTTTTCTGTAGATACCTTACTTAGGCTACAAAGATCCAGAGTATGAAATTGCTTACCATTTTCTTTCTTATTGGTTTTCCCATGCTATTTCTAACCCATCTCCTTTAAATTTCTTTTTATTTTTAGTAGTTCCTTTGCTATGAACCTTTCCTAATTTAGAAAAGTCTAAAAATATGCTGTTTTCTTATCCTACCGTTTCAAGGCATTTTGATGTAGCTGGCTATGCAGCAGGTCTGGCAGGTCTCTGAAAGATGGAGCAGAACTCAGTCCTGCATCTGACAATATTGTGAGTATCCCAATTTCCACTATCCCTGTAGCAAGTGCCACTCACCTCTGCTATTAGTTGCTGGATAAAAGCTCTGAGAGAGTTTTGTTCCTTTGGTATTTTCCAACTGTTTTCATAACTAAGTGTACTTATTTCCTCCCCAGAGACCATAGTTGTCTCTGGAGTTTACCTCTATTTTCTTCCATAAAACCAGCTATAGTTTCATCTTGGTTTATATTTGTTGAGTGAGAGATTCAGATCTGTCTGTCAGCTCAGTCAAATTCTTTCAAGATTTTTACTCTGTGAAAGGCTTTGATGGAAAAGAGTACATTTAAAAATGTTTTTTCAGTATCATTTCAGAGAGATCAGTTTTCCTGGCTGGTATTACTTATAGCCAAAGATGCCTGGATCGCTTTTGATTTAGTTTTAAGTGACTCCTGATATAAATGTCTTCAGGAATCCTGCCAAGAACTATACTACTGTTTCCCTGTCCTTTATTTCAACCAAAGGCTTGTAATATACTTTTATTGTTTTGATTGTTTGTGACATTGATTTTTGAGGATTTATAATAGTATAAGTAAAAATAATATATAATAAAAATATAATTATAAAACAATACGATAAATAAAATATAGTGAATAAAGCATTATACTCATTCAGAACATGAAAAACTTATACAATAAATGTTTCTTCATACACTGTCCTTTCATGTGGCATATAGTTATTTAACTCTATCTAACAATGCAGATGGTCTTTCTGACCAAGTTTGATATAATACATGGTATTAACTCTTTAGTACAAATTCTAAAATTTAGAATAGTAGGTCGTTCTAAACTTTATGCAATACTCTTTAACTTTCTTCAGTCTGTTTTTTTAAATCTGTCTTCATGGTTTCAGAATGTGGGACAGAATTTAAGGTAGATTTTTAGCTAGAAGAATTAATATCTCCACTGCCTAAGACAAAAGCAGCTAAAATTAAGCTGTGGGCCTTGCTGGATTTTGGGATGCCAAAATGTTGAGAGCATTCATAATTAGGGAAATTTCACTCAGTCATTTCCTCTTAGCTTCTGACTTTCCTAAAAGTGGTTTTATGTGGAGCATGTTTAGATACTGTGGCTTTGCAGGAAATTAATGCCAGGTAACAAATTGCTCTGAATGAATTATCAATGTACTAACAGAATTGTTCAGATCCAGGTACTCCTCAGGCACTTGGCATAAACAGAGCTGAAACTCTAGTTCCTGAGTGTTGCCTGCTATTGCAGATTTAGTGTCCTGCTTTACATAGTTTGCACGGAAGGAGATAGAAAAAGGCTGCCTGGCAGCTGACTCCTTTGGGAATCCCTGCTAAAATGAAATGTATATTTCATTAGGCCATCCCAGGGAACAAAATTTTAAGTAAACATACATTTTAAATGAGTAAGCAATTGTCTACTGGGAAACTGTGTATGGAGCTTTATTTTTAAATATATATACTCCTCTCTCAGACTGGGGAATTACACACATAATCCACAAATAGAGAACATCCTAGTTAATTCTTAATATCCCTCTAAACACAGCCTTGCAATCTAAATCAGTAAACACTATAGCAAGGATGTTCTCTGCATAAGACTCAATTTCACTGCAGTCAGGTCAAAGTTCTTCCATCATAGGAGAGTGTTTTTTCGACATATAAGATTTGCAGCGGGTCTGGCTGGGTATTCCTGGAGAGTATATTTTAACTGGAATTGCCTGCAGTGGCTTGAAGGTAACAGGATATTTAGAATATTCTTGACTGTCATTATGTATTTGTCTGACACTCTTTCTGTAGTCATAATTCAACTCGTGTAAGTTGGTTTATCAGAGACTGGACACAGCAAATTTTTAATCTCTCTTTCTTAAGATTTAAGCTTAAAAGAGCTTAAGCTCTCCTTAGCTGACACAGTTATTTGGGCTCCTCTTATTTTTAGTGAGAGAAATGGACAATTTTGTGATGTAGTTAAATGACTTATTTTAGATCTCTGCTTAGGATGAGACCTCTTAATCACTGGACTCTGTCACCTACACTGACTAGGCACAGGGACAGGGATGACTGCCTCAGGTCTGCATGCCTGTGTCTAGCTGAAGTCACAGAAACTCTACCAATGCTGATTAGCAAGACTATTTTTCTTTGGGATGAAATCCTCTAGTTGCATCTTTAATATTAATAATTTGTTAGAATGCAGTTTGGTTTTATACATTTATGTGGGAAAATTGGACCTGAGTAATAAAGGAAGAAAATTTGATTAATTATTCAGTGCTTTTCTCTCTCTTCACTTCTGTAATTCAACAGAGCTATAAGTAAAGGCATTTATGTGTATACATACATATTTGGAAAAAGTCTTTAGGACAAGGCAGAAACAGAGATTCTTATTTGCTTTTTTGCACCGCAGTTCAAGCTTGCTACTATGATGCCTTTTCTGAATGGATTGCATCAGTCTAAAAAAATAGATTGTTGGATATGCCAAGGAAAAAAAATAGGAATAAAGTAAAAAATAATGTATTCAGATCTAGACCCTTCATTATTCTAAATCCTCTTTTATTTTTCAGACCAAAACCAGCCACATTAAAATTAACAGCACTCAAAGACAAGTTGGAGGGTCTAAAATTGCAAAGATTTTAAGGTACACAGCACACCCTGTACTCATAGAATCAAAGAGTCATAGGATGGCTTGGGTTGGAAGGGACCTCAGAGATTATCCAGTTCCAACCCTCCTGCCATGGACAGGGGCACCTTCCACTAGACCAGGTTGCTCAGAGCCCCATCCAACCTGGCCTTGAGCACTTCCAAGGATGGGTGCATATAAAACTGGTTAGCCAGTCACTGTAAACTGATTCTTAGTTAACTTTGTTAATTGCTAAGTCTTGTTAACGAGACTTAGCAGCTGTACCTCTTTTCTATATATGTGAGCTCTTATTAACAATAAGAGGCATATGTAGTTTCAAATGTATTAATTCCCTTTTGTCTTTGCCTTGCACCACTCTGTGAGTGGGAAAACAGGACACTTGGGAATTATATGCAGCATGGTTTGACAGGGCTGCATTTAGTCCCTCTTTCAATCAGGAAGAGTCAGGGAAGAGGTTCCTCTGCTGTGTGCCATGTGCCTGTTGCATGACCACACCACTGCCTCCTTTGTGAGAATTTGGTGTAACATGTCCTCATGCAAGTTGATGAGGGACTGAAAGCAAAGACATGGAACTACAGGAAAAACACACAAAGGAGATAAAGTCTTAATGGTGCCTTGCTTATACATTTTCTTCCCATCACACTTATTTTTTGCATTGCTTGTATCAATACCCCAAATTGCATCAATATTCAAGAAAGGATTAGTCCCAAATTCGACAAGCTAGTATAAAATTAGAAGATCCAATATAAATTGGATGTAATTTTTTTCCTGTCCTGTGACAGGAGAAGGGAGTCAGTACTTAAAATGTGTATAAAGGGACCAAAGGTCAGTCTATGCATTAAAACTCAGTCCCTGGCTCAGTGTAAGACTGGGTGATGGACTGGTCAGGTTTGGGCATGCAAACAGAAGCTTGCTTGCAGAAGTGAAAGTAGAAGACTGATGTTACAGGACTGACTGAACACAAGCAAGAGGAAAAAACCTGCTTCTTGGACAGTTCCTATTTTCCTGATACTTGGTTTCTTTTTCATTTTCTCTTTCTTTCCCTTTGCAATATGCCAGCTGCAGCTTAATGGGATACTCAGGTGGACAAAGGATGCAGGTCTTACAGTTCACTGGACTTATAGTTTTCAGTTAAAAATGAAAGGAGATCATTATTGCTCATATATCTCTATTTGCTATTGCAACTCTTTTTCTGGTTGTTGGCATATTTTTTCAAGCACTTGTGTAATAGTGTATTAGAGAGTTATGAAGGGTCGATATAGGTAAGCATTAATACATTAATACAAACCACTATGTATAGTGTAAAATCTGTATTGAAGTTGATGTATAAAATACCCTTTCTGTATTCTAATGAGTGTATTTTCCCCCTAATACAGAAACAACATAAATTTAGCATTTAAAACAATAAAGAACCCATGTAGGTCATGAGATGTTAGATCTCCTTCCTTGCCTTGCAATGTCTTTTATTCCTGAGCAACATGGCAGTAACATGAGATCACAAGAGCCTTTATAAAATGTGTGCTTTAGCAAACAAAAAAAAAGGTTATGAATTTTCTGATCAATGCTCTTGGATTTTTTTTTTTTATGCATTGATATTATATCACAAATGATAGACTACAGCATATGTTAACAAAGGCATGTCTTCTCACTTCCAGCTGATGGTGTCAAAAACAACTTTCACTGGCAGCATTTTGAATTGTTAATTGTATTGTTCTATGCTGAAATCCTTCACCTAAATATTTATGAGTAATTTGGTTCTACAGTAATCTACATTAGTGCCCTACAATAGGACCATGATTATTCACATGCTCCTAGAGACAGTGGTAATGCTGGGGGATGGGAAGTCTGAACCTCTGGATCCTGGAGGTTTCTCACTTGCTCATTTTCTGTGTCTCATTCTCTCTCTGCAGATCAAACATTCCCTGAAGTGTGGTAGAAGGCAGGAAGAATGACACTTGCTAATTTGAATTTCAGAAAGCACCTAAACTTCATTCTGATCTCCAGGTAAGTGTCTGTGAGCCTCTTGGCTTTGACACTTGTTAAAACTTAATCACATATTTTTTTGGTGCCAAGCTACCTTATGCAGACCAAAGAGAGAAGCATGTGTGAGCATGTGCTGGTGTTTGTGAGGGAGAGAATACTTCATTTGTTTGTTCAGACGATGTGAAGCGAAAACAACATTACTCTGGAAAACATGAGATCAGCGTACGAAAATGGAGGAGACATTAAGTGACAAACTGAAAACCTAAAACTACAGGTGATCTGATACAGTTGCTCTATGCAAGATCTCAAGAAGGAAACATCTGGGAACATGTAAATTACTAATTTAGATCAGGCTTTATTTTCATGTATTCATTCTCTTCCTCTTCCCCCAAACTGCTTTTTAAAAATTCCCTCAGGCATGTCATGGGCTATATCAAAGTTCATTCTTAAACTGTAGCTATCAAAAATAAAGAAGAAGGAAAATAATGAACACATTCTAAATGTCAATTCTAACTAGATGAATTCTCTCTCTGAAGATCTGGATAGCTACAGAGAAATTTGCAACATGCTATCTATACTGTGAAACTCGGTATTAACCACCTAAAGGGTGTGTACAATGACCAGTGACACAAAATGAAGACTTCTTCTTTAGATACCTCATCATCACAGTCAGACTGAAGTCTATTTAATATTTTCTGACCTTTCACTTATATTTAGAAAAGAATTAATCTAAGTCAGGACTGGGATGCTTCTTTTAGGAGTATTTGAGCTGTTGCATTTGGCCAGCCTGAACGCTTATGGGAGGTCTGTTGCATGAGTTTACTGAAATCTTGCATATGCCTAAAGCCCTGTGCTGAGATAACCACCCATGTCGGTGCTGATGCAAGATGACTCACTGTCCACTCTAGATGTCAGACTAAGAATTTTATGCTTGTGTAAGAATGGCTTAATGAATGGAAGGGAAAACATTCCCAGGCTTCCTGGCAGGGATGTTTGGCATGGTTGCAGTCAGCACCGTGCATCATGTGATTGGTGAGGTGGGAAAACAGACCAGTAAATGCCGTGCCATCCAGGTACTGGAGATCTGGTGTGACACTGCAGAACAAAGCAGAGGCGTGGGAGACCTTAAACATATTTTCCCTCAAATGATTGCATGCAGCAGTCCTGCTGCATCTTGTGTAATTTCTGGAACAGGATGGTATATGAGCACTGAACAGTTCTGAACTGTGTGAAATATTGTTAGCAGTCACATTGACCTTGTCTAGGATGTTCAAAAGCAGACTGAGGAGGGTAAAAATGAGGATAGTTTGTTCTCCATATTCTTGATGGACAGGAAAGAAACATGTGCTTAAGCTGTAGCAGAGAAGACTCTAGTGAGGCATAAGCTTTTCTGAGCAGCACTGAAAGAGGCTGCATACAGCCTGTAAAACTGTTGTCCTCAAGAATCTCTAACTTGGGAAAATACATCTGTTGTGTCTGCCATGTGCAGCTGAGCACTGCTGAGCCTGTGGTGAGGGCTGGCAGGGAGATGATGGTATCAACATCTGATATTGGAGCTGCAGTGAACATCTGGGCTATACCCAGGAGATGGTTTGATAAAAAATGCAGCTTTGGCTAGGTTTTTCTAATGCTGACACCAAAACTCCTCTGTTTCTATATCAATGGTCTCAACCATCCCTGCTTTATTAGCAGGGAGGAGTGAGGCAGATTTTGCCAGCACAATGAACCAGGAGTTGTGCTCCCTGCCAGATATTCAGAGAGCCATCAGGAAGGATTTGTTTACCAGAATACTTTTCTTCAGTGATTTCCCACCTCAGAATGGAGTGTGATGACTTTCACATGTGTTGTGAGCACTATTTATAGCTGAGCAGCAAAAACTGAGTTTGCAGCAGAACTGACACAGTCGTTTGATGCAATGTATGATTTCTCCCCAACCTCAGACATAATAAAACACAATCTGCAATACACATTTTATCTAGAAGCACAATTAATCACAATGATTAATTCTCGTGATTTCTTAGACTTTTAATAAGGTGAAGAAATATTGCTTGACAGATAATGGGTTGAGGAAGAACATTTCTGAATCACTGTTTTACTTACTGTGGACACATCACTTCGCCCTTTTGTGCCTGGTGAAATCCCCAGGGACTATTCCATCTTTCTGAAAAAGCTGAATAAAGATAGATTCAGGTCAGGATATTCTGGATATAAGAATGTGGTCCATACTGTGCAATATCACTGTAATTTAATAATGGTTCCTAATGTGCATTTTTAATATTTTTGAGACGATATTTGTTACTATTTTTTAATCTATCAGTTCATACATAGCATATTCTGTTAGTCCTCAAAAACACAGGCTTGTTCTTAATGTAAAAACTGGGCCTTAAAGAATTTATGGTGTAAATGTGTCTTGTCACTGGAGAAAGGCTGTGTTTATGAACTGCAAGAGGGCAATGGATGGTGTGGAGCTACTTCGATGGAGTTTGGTAAGGATGTATTACCCCCCCTTTGATCTGCTGGACTTGTGTCCAGAGTCCAAATAAAGGAGAATGCAGGCTCATTCCCTATCTCCATATGTCACCAACCACATCATGTTGGGATCCATGGATCAAAACCAAGGCCAAGAAGGTAGGAAGACAGGTTAGACCCTCTCCTTCCTCTGCCCTGGTTATCCAGCTTTCTTCCTCTCCTGTGGCACCTGGTGCCTGTACCCAGTGGGCAGCAATGTGTGTTTTACAGGACACTATGCAGGGACAAGAGGAGAAGGAGGATGACCAGCAACTTGCTTGCAGCTTATCATGGAAGCACTGACTGCAGCTTAGCCCTCAAGGATCTCATTCTTGCTGACAAGCCCTTATTTGCACAGGGTGTTGTAATTGTGGTTTACAAACAGGGTGATTGAGATAGTCGGTGTGATAGCTGGAGCCCAAGTCCTGGTGCCTTGTGGCTCTGTTGAAGGTGTCACAGAGACAAAGTGCCCCTGCTGCCCACCCTCCCACACCTTGCAGCAGCCTCTGAGGGCTCTGAGAATCCCTGTGAGGGGAGGATGCACGCCTGGATGTGTCTCAGGTGTGTTCTGTAGGAGCACGGGCTGCTCTGCTGCTGTTCCTGGGCAGGGCTGTACCCACCCTCAGGCTTGCAGACCTCAGTAGCTGGCAGGGATGGCACCTCCACCGTTTGTCTAATAAGGGGCCCTTGTGTTTATGAGCATCTCTGTGCCCTCTTATCCTTACTCCAAGCACTGGGCAGCCTCTATTTGCAAGTTCAGACAATGTCAGCACTCGGGAAACTGTGAGGAGTGCTGACACCCTGGCTGTGACCCTGGTTTCTTCCTCTCCTCCCCAGCCGTTTTCTCAGACCTTGTGTTTCATGCAGGGTTGCATAGAGGCTCATAACATCTACACAGCATGGAAAAATGGGAGGATGAATGATGGATGACTTATTGCACACCACAGAACCTGCACCCCAGGATTTTCTCTGTGCATACTCATGGGAAGTACAGCTGTAGATGCTGGGAATGACTCAAACACTTTTACTGTGCAGGCACACAGGATATTCTGGATGCTCTCAGGAGTTTTCTGTCTGAGCGTTGTCTAAACTAAAAAGTAAGAGTTCTGTTTTTATCTCAGTGGTGGAATATGAAATTCAGATCAAATCCAACTCCATCCTTAAGCTGCTTACAGACAGCACACCAAACTTTCCTGACTTGAACAGGACACATGAAATATGGGACCAAGTCCGCATTTTCCATATTGAAACAGGACTTAGTCAGGAAAAGAGCCCAGCATTGTAATAGGAAACAGGTACTTGACTAAGAGGGTGTGGTATGTATTTGTGGATGCTTCAGACTGTGTGCAAGCTATGTTTCAGCAGGAAGGCTCCAGGTATGCATTTTCCATTGCAGCAGGCATGTGCTTCCTAAATCCATCTGACCACCTGAGCAAAACCTGCACTCACAGCCTGAAGGTCCTCTAAACATATTTTGTCTCTCTCAGGATGTTTATTCCTCTCATGTTTGAGTGGAATGTTGCTCAAGAACAGATAAAAACCAGACAAACAATGGGAAAAAAATGTTGAAAGAAAATGGCCTTCTGGAGGATGAGGAAGATGAGCAACAAAGAGACAGTCCAACAATGTGACAGATCCAGAGGCAGTTCTAAAGCTCCAGCATGATTATTCCTGGACTTTGTCATCTTAGCTGCTTTGGCATGTAGTCCAATAACTGGGAACTGGGAAAAATGATCAGAGCAGCAGTAGGTTGTGGTTTTGTATAGCTCGCCATAAGCTTGCTCATTCCTGTCAGAAAGTATGTGTATTTTTTTTAAAAAAAGAACTTTAAAACCTCTCTCAAATACTATTTTTGATGACATTGATTTTTGAGAAATCCTGCTGACAAAGCAAAGGAACTTTCTAAAATAATATTTTCTCATAATGCTGTATTTTATGAGGAGTTCCTAGTAGTTCACTTTTATTAGAAAATACGTACATACATAGATTTTTTCTAAGTAAAAGGATCCATATTGGCAAGTGTGATCTTGTGAACACTTTTTCTTGTATATATTTAACATTTTGAGTAAAGTTGTGTGAAACACTTGTGAGTTTTATGAGTGCACAGCAACAGAGACATTTGCTGCTTTTAGCAGCAGCTGTTCTTTGCTATTCCCTGTTATTTTTTAAGACTAGGAAATGTGTTTTATGAAAGAGAAGGACTTTCAGCTGTGGTGAGGGTAAGTTCAGCACACTGCCTTCTCACCATTCTAGGACTTGGTCCTCTCCAGTTTTGTGTGCAGAATTTCTCTTGGCTTCAGTGGTACTTTTCCATCCAGATGGAGAGGTCTGTTTAACAGTTCATGTGTGCTATTAAAGTGCTACAAAGAGCTGGAAATGGAAATGGAACATATCACAGCCTTAATTAAACATTCATATGTTATTTCTCTCAAATATTAAGGTAAGAAGGGACAAAGGCTTGGAGACTACAATGAACTAGAGAATATTTGAATCCAGTTATGTCAGACAGGATGGGGACCACCTTCCCTCTTAATGGCCCAAGGTGTAATTTTCATTATTTCATCTGTCTGAGAAATTTAGACGATGTCACCCAGACTGCTTAAAGGAGTCTGTACCTCTGTACGGTGTACTGATACATATATCAAACATTTAGGTTAGTTGATAATCATGCTTGTATGATTTAAATATCATCCACAGGATTACATAACTAATGACCGACTGAAAAGTTCAGAGTGGGAAAGAAAATAGTAAGAATCAATATTTCTGAAATAATGGACATGTCAGAGCTACAGGATAGAGAAACTGATTTTATTTTATTTGCTTTTCAATATGAAGAAACAGACAACTGTTGAGCATGCAGTAACCTTAGAAGCCAGTGCAATATGGACTATTCATGAAGGCATTCAATTTTGTGGGTGTAATTAGAAACTAAACTTTAATCTTTTTGGATCAATTAAATATTTGGACAGAAAGCAGTGGTCTACTGTGAAAAATCTGTGAGAAACCTATATATGTCCAGTTTCAATTCCTCTACTGTAGTCGTTAGCAAGCCGCCTAGTTAAAGAGATTTTGATTCCTTGTTTAAGGCATTCATTTTACTTTCATTTTTCATATTTGCTTACATTATAATGCTCTTAATAGAGATATATGTTTAGCACTGCAATCTATACAATAGAGCAAGGGTAGAAAGTTGCATACTGTTTGATAATAATACAATATTTATGAGATCAACTAAATCAAAAGTGTGCTCTGAAAGAGGAATGATACAGAAAACCAGTCCTCACTGTTTCTTGGCTTGTTCCTCCTTAAAATTTCTAGCAACCAGGAAAAATCTCCGTAGGTCTATTACTCATTGCTTAGTTGGCCTTTCACACTGTATTATTTCCCTCACCTCTAACCTAATTCTCCCTTATTGCAGTCTCTTCTGTTTTTCAGAGATTATTGAAAACGATTCATTGTCTGCTTCCACAAAAAATCTTTCCGAAATTTTGAGAACTGTTATCAAACCTCCTCCTAGTCTTTCCCCTCCTGGATTAAGCTTTGCAAGCTCAGTTCTTGCAAAGTCTTATGCTAGGAAAGTTTTTAAAGTTCATTCTTATTTCAGGTTCTGGGACTTTCTCCAGCTGGTTCATGAATAGTATTGACATGTGATAACCTGCAGTGGTCACAGGGATCCAGGTAAAGAACTACCAGCTCTGAGTAGAAAGGAAGGAATATTTTGTGTGTTTAACATAAAATGTGCTACTTTTATCTAACACAACATGATTGCTTCTTAGGCAATTCTACAATTTTATTGCTTGTTTATGATCCATTCTAATTGCAGATTCTTTTTGCACTGTGTTTGGTTAGTCATTCATTTGTGCAGGTAATTTTACTTGCACAGGTACGTGTGAATTTACTTAATTGCTTAGCTGCATTCAGATTTCTGCTGTTCACCAAGATAATTAAAAATGTACATTCTGTACTCTGATGGGTTTGAAGTCTTTTTAGCTTAGTGTAATTTTCAAATGCAATAAACAACTTAATCATCTACCAGTTCAATAACGAACATATCATGCAGATTCTTGCAGAACCTGACCTGATGCATCTTTCTCATTTAAAAATGAATCACTAATAATTATTGGTAACTAATTCTGTGAATGGGATTTCTCAAATCTACTTGTCTATGCAAATGTCCTGTGAGATGTCAAAAGCCAAAATCCAGATGCATGACAGTGTTTTTTTTCTTCTGTCCATAAAGCTTGTTATCTACTATAGTGAGAAATAAATTTGCACTTACATGACTTATTTATTAGAAATTCATTTGTCTCTTAAATCCTGTTTATATTCAAGGTTCTTACAAATAGACCTTTTCATTATTTGTTCTGATATTTTTCTGTTAATTGGAGTTAAGCTCTCTTATACCTTTTGGCATTTTAAAGGTAAGTGTTTGCCCTTTTTAGACTTCTGGAATCTGTGTCCCTCAAGTTGCTAAAGACAATTGCTAATGGCTAATATTTTCAGTATTCTCAGAACTGAATTGCAACAGACCCAACCAATTTGAAAACATTATCTGTGTAGAGTCTACTTTTTTTTTTAGCCTGATTTTCATTCTTTATGATTTTAAGGCAGTTGGCTATGATATTAAAATTGATCTTTTAAGCAAAGGCTAAGGGAAAAGATCATTGAACACTTTCAAGATAAAGTGATAATGCTGTAAGTATGATAGCCTAAGAATATAAGCAAGGAACAGCTGTGGAGAAACATTAACCCAACTGATATAGCTGGAAAACAGACAAGCATCTGCCTCTATAATAGGGTTTGTGTTCCTGAAGATTTTTTTATTTTTTAATACTAAATTAGTCAGTTTCATATAAGGTATAACTTCACTCCTATAACCCTGTCTGAGCCAACACTTTAACCTGTTTGCTAGTAATTGACTGTATTTTGTTGTTAACTACTGCCTTTTTTTCTCTTCTTAATAAAGCACTTAAAAGTGTCCTCTTCTCATGATGTTTTTTTCCCCTATCAAATTCTGTCACAGACATGCTCCTGAGCCCATAGAAGTCTGCTGTGAATTTCTGCCATCCTTTTGTCCTGGCATTTAGTAATTTGTGCTAATTCCATAGTTAATTTGATTAGGCATCTTTTCATGGTCTTTCCTGGATATTGGATCACTGAGGAATGCATGATCAGGCCAGGCCAGTGCTCTAGACCACACTGTATGTCCACTAGACAGAGATAACTGGCATTGTACAGATGCTGCTATACCTAGCATAGGATGCTCTCCTCAATTAAAGCAAAAGATGAGAAGGCAATAAGTGCTTGCAGTCTAAAATAGCAAATGAGACATGAGGGCTGGTATTTTCTAATGAGAAATAAGAAGCATACTGATAACTTATTGTATTATACTATGATTCCATAGGTTGTTTTTGATTTTCTTTCACTTCTATATGAAACATGAAGAAGGACTAAAAAAAATTGCCTCAACATGTTAATAGCATTAAATACATATGTAGACTTGGAGACATACCTCCAGATGACACAGATTTTTTTGTCTATAGAATTATGAAATTTGTGATCATGGGAAAAAAAATGTGTTACAACAATGGATCATTTGATAGCTGTGTGCTGTAAAATCCTTCTCTGTGCTCAAGTTAAAATATGTTTAGTTATAAGTTCCATAAGCACAGAGTTACTGATGGCATCACAACCAAGTGAAGAGAACAGCATGTAGAGACAGAGAATTCTTCTGAGCAGCTGTCAAGCTCCATCACTGAAATAGCTGTTTTTCAGCTGTGTGTAAGAGATAGAGAGCTGTATTTTACAGATAACATTTTATTACCTGCTTGCTTTCGAAGGGCAACTGGACACTTAGGTATATTGGGCTAATTTCAAACCTTCATTTCATTTTTATCAGGGCTAATTGTGTTGGTATTCTAAATACTCATATATACTGCAGGAGCTTGCTGGAGCCTCAACTCTCCCCAAAGTAGTTTGTATAAAAGATGATACATATCTACATATGAATATGGAATTTTTAATGTGCATGTAAACATAGAATCCATAGAAATTCTCTTAAAGCCAGTGAAATAGTCCACAAACAGGAATCAAAATGTCAAGTCTGGCTCAACAGTTGTAATTATTTATGAAACCTTGGAGACATGTTACCAGTCATCTCTGTTCATTGTGCTGGTTCTCTCCTGCTACCTCTCCAAACTTGGCCACCTTTCCCTTCTTTTATATGTGAATGGAGAAAGAGAAAGAGGTTTGTATTTCCATTGGTTTGTGTATCTGGCTCTGCTCTTCCTTTCCCCTTTCTCTTTCCAAATTTAGCCTCGATTTCTTTTCTTGTGCTCAGTTAGTGATGATTTCTTGGTGAAGCACTGGGCATCAAGATTTCACATTATGCTTATAAAGGATTATATAAAGTTTAATACATTTAAATGTTTATTGTAACACACTAAACCAGTGTATTCCTTGAGCTGAGGCTCAGGGTAGAAGGATGTGTAACTGCTTGGAAAATGTTAACCTGCTCACTGCACTTTACAATGTTACTCCTCATAGAAATTAACTCTAAAGAAGCATCATACTTTGACCATAACTTAAACTTGTTCATCCTTGACTTCACACTTGATAAACAAGGAATAAAATATAAATTAGTAACAACAGCACATTTCAATCTACTGCGAATATAGATCACTAAAGAGAATAAATCATAAACCAGCCAACGATGTTTTTCTCCTCCTGCTTCCTCTCCAAGCTCAATTAAGACTCAACATGTTTTTCTTCTCCCTAATTTCCTTTTATCTGTTCTCCTTCTCATGTTTCCATGTCCTTCCCCCCATACTCTTTATCTGATGAGGGATAAAGAATAGTGCTGTGGGATAATGAGGTAATTCCTGGTAGTGTTGGAAGTCCCAGACACCTGGATGATATATTTTTTTTCTATCCCAGACTGGATCAGACCTTGGGTATTTCAGTGGTATATGTTCAGGTTAAGTCAGTCCTTATGGGACTCAATAAAATTTCTGTGTACTGAAAAATATGCAAATGTCCATCTTTAGATATGGTGGTTTAGGTATGGAAAATTTGATTTATATGACTGGCTAGGAAATAGCCTAGATGTGTAATGAACCAAAGTGTTTTACCTTTGTCTTCACCCCACCGAACACTTTACAGATGTCTAACCCCTGGCTCTCTTTCCTCGGCATAGGTCCAGCTCTGATTTGGCACTGACTCACTCTCCATATGCAGTGGATACTCCCAATCTAGTGAATTTTTAAATAAAACTGCTTTGCATACACTGCGTAAACGAAATATTAACCCCTCTCATCCTTGCAACACAATGTTCCCGCAAAAAAAACGGCAAAAAATACCATTCCCAAGACTAATTTTTTCAACCAACTCTAATCTAAATTAGTTCTCAAAGTAGTTTCCATATTTTTAATTTTATGTAGCCATTAGAATTACATGATTATTTCTTTAAAAATTGGATTAATTTAGATTCAATAAAGCAATTATAACCAGAAAAGGGATTACCAATTAAGAGACCTCCAAAAAGGCTAATTACAGGGCTAGTAATTTAACTGACTGTGTGATGATTCAACTCAGATTCCAATTCCTTAAGCTTTTGTGTATTCACTTTTCTCCCTGGTGCTTTAATAGCAAGCCTGCATGCAAATACTTGCTTCTCTGTGACTGAGACCTGTGCTGCTTTGAGCCAAAATTGATTGCTGAAGTTACATGACTGAAGTGCCTCAGGTGAAAAAAAAAATCACTAGAAGTAAAACATCCAGTAGGCAGCTATGTAAAATGTGCAGCCTGACTGTCACTAATGCTCACAGAATGGAGGAAGTTCTGCAAATAAGGTCAAGAGAATTAACACTCACTTACCCCTTAAATATCAAACACATACTGTTAATAACATTTGGGGATAATTACAATTGCAAACCACCAGCTACATGAGCATATGTGGTCAAATGCTTTTTCTTTCTTAGAGTAACTACTCTTCATCCAATATTATGAGCTCACTCAATCATATTTCATTTAAGATCATGGATGACCATGACTATGTAAAGTCCCCTCTCCTTTATTGTTCAGATCCCTCTGCTGACATTAACTCTCTTTCACTACTCCACCAGAACTGGTGGAGTCCTAAGGCTTTATGCTAGTCACACATGTTTATGCCGTCAATCAATAAACATGGAAACAATGATAATGCATTTATATGCTGATTAAATTAGTTTAAATTTGTTTAATTCATGCCAAGATAAATACTGCCACTCTCATTTCTGTAAAACACTGAGGTTTATGTTCTGACATGTTGAAATCAAGGAGTTTTTCACTTAACCTCAGGGGGCTTTGGCTCAGAACCACAGTCCAACCACTGTGAAATGCAGTTTATTTCTAGCCTTTTGTAGAATGTATTCCAGAAGTATTTTCCCTTATTTAGACCCTAATTCTGGTTGTTTTTATTTTCTCTTTGAATTAAAAAAATCAAACAAGACAAAGCAAGATTACAAGTGTCTCTGAAGGGAATGTCATACAGTCAGTCAGTCATCATTTAGCAGCTCAGCAGTACAAAAACTGACTCATGTCTCCCTTTTTCAGTTTTCATTGTCGTTTCCCCAACCTAAGACCTTGCAATCAGCCCCAGCAAGCAACTAGTATTAAAGACCTCCTCTTGCTTTTCAAAAATGGAAGAAAAAAATTAGCTTTTAATTTTTTTTTTTTTGTTCCAGTTTAGTCCCTGAGTCTCAATGGGGCTGTGCAATCTGAAATTTGACCTTTTCAAATTGGATTTGAAGAATTAAATAACAGCAGAAAACCCTTTTTTCAGATTTTTGTTCATATGCTTTGTGGCTGGCAATCGTACAGTATCTGAGAGTTCAATTAGGCAGTGTGTGATTGGCAGGTTCCTGAGTTAAATAGCTGGGATGGGATCATATACTTAAAATAGCTTTAAAAGAAAACCTGTAGACAGACAATCAGTCAGACAATCTTTCAGGCGCTTGGAAAGCCCCTACTTTCCTAAGCACTTGCCCTGTAAACGATCTGGAAGTCTTGCACATAAAGTAGTTTAATATAAAAGATTGCTTGGAGGCAGTTAACATGCAAACATACCCCTTGATGTCATATCTAGGGGGCATTTTTTGAAGTTGTTTTTTTCAGAAGCATTGTTGTTGCTCATTATGAGTGTGACATCACTTCCCCTGACCTAGTGATATGTGTACTCTCTGTACTCTGACTTTTAACTTTTTTAAGATCAAAGCTTCAAGTCTTCTGAATTCAAGCCCACCTTTCCTTTTGCTCTGTTCATCTCCAATATCTAGAGGAAAAATTTACCAACAAAACAAGGGAAAAAGAAAGGCAAAAAAAATTCCCGTCTTTCTCTGTTTCTAGATTCTGCAACTTGTTGGGCAAAACTTCCCTACTTTTGTGCTGCTATAGTGGGTTAGAAATCTCAGTTCTGAAGCTTTTTTATGCCTGGAAAAATAGGAAAGAATGTCTTGCTTTTCTTTTCTTGAAAGAGTGTCACCTCATAGTGTAAAATTGTCCATGCTTGTTTATACAAATTTACAAAAATTAAGCTTTTACATTGGGAATTTAAGAGTAAAGAATAATTTCCGATGCCCCCCCCCTTAACAAAAGATGCCCTTCCTCTTTTTGTTTTGCTTTCCAAAGTATAAACACTCTTTTCCCTTTGTATTGCAGCTCACAAGTTGGCTTTTTTGACCAGCATGCAGAAAACGAGTTTAGCTCCTAAATTCTGTGGATTCAAATCCAGGTTTCTTCCCTTTGAAGAGTGCCCTGCTACTCCTCTAGACATTCTCTATCCCTTCCTTTAAAGCTTACAAAAAACTTACAAAATAGCCCCCGGCACCCATTGAGGAGGGTTGGATGCTTTCCCCACGAGTCCAGGTGTCACTTGGGAGGAGATGCACCTGTAGGTTCACCTTTGTGGGTGCTCCTGTGGAGCTGAGAAGGATGGCTCGGGATCATCAAAGCAGAAAGGGAGAAATTGGACCAGAGTTCTCCCAGACACAGTGAGTGCTCTGTATTCAAAACAGTATTTAATATATGATGCCATGGAGTGCTCCTTATGAGAAGTTTTTTTTACTCCTGATCTGGAGCTTGTGAAATCCCAAAGAAGGGTGGGATTCAGTGGTTGCATCTCCTTGCTCTGGGTGTTTCCCACCAGCTAGCTCTGAGAAGATCCTCCTCACTGTGCTGGTTTTGTGGTGATTTCATGCTGTCAGGGAGAAGATGAGAACACAAATGTATGGGGATTTTTTTTGTAAATCAGAGGTGAACTTGCATACTAAACACTGCCAAAAATTTTCATATCCTCCCTGATCAAAATGTATAAACCAGCAAGAATATTTAGGAAGAAGAGCAAGAATTATGGCAATAAATGTGAAACAGATCTCTATGTGAACATATACTAAATGCATTAAGACCTTTTATTACAGATAAGACACACTGGAATAAAGACAGTAGGAATATGAGAGAGGGCTAGAAAATCGAAATCAGAGAAGGGGCTGGAGAATAATTTTCTACCATTTTTTTAACAATACAAGAGCTGAAAATTACCATGTAGCAAGAAGTCAGGAAAACAATACCTGGATTTTTTTCACAAAAAGTGTTATGGAGACAAAAATATGAGTGGATTTTGAGGTTTGTATGCATATATATGTGTGCACACATGGACATGCATACACACAGAGACACAGAAATATATATATATATATATGTAACTACTAGATATAATTGGCCTGATTCAGTCTTTAGTAGGGGAATTCTCGAAAGCTCTGGTTGGAAAATGCTGCAGGCACATCACAAAGTATTAGTCCTGTACTGTGTCTGTTTCTGTACCCTTCCCCTAAGCACTCCATGTGCTCTTTGTGATCCTCTGTTCTCACCTACACACTGTGATGAAAACTGAGTCACATAACAGCAGGTTCCTGGGGCAGCATGATGGGACATCAGGAGAAGGAGCTAACAGACTGCAGCTATCAATATTGTACAAACCTGTCTTTAGAGAGGACACAGGAAATCCATGAATGCAGCAGGCATCAAGGAAAACTGAGTCTGCAGGAATTGGGGCTGAGCTGAAGAGCTATTGAAGCAATTAATTTGTAATACCTGAAGAGAAACCCTGCTCTTAGCAAAACAACCATTGGAAGCTTTTACAGGGCAAAAGATTTGGTTTCTAATCCTCCAGGGTAACTGACAATTTATAACTCATGGAGGATGTATAATATCACTTTTCTCCCTCTTGCCTGGTTGAAGAGTTGGTTAAGTGTAAGTCTGAATTTCCTAACCAACACAGAAAAGCAGATCATGCTTGAGACTTTCTCTGAAATTAAAGTTTTTGAAGTTGATACTTTTTAGACAGGAGGACCAGGAATATAGGATGAGTATCTACATATCTTTATATGTCTCAATTTTCAGTTTAATATGATATTATGATATTAACAGCTTTAAGCCTATGACAGCTTTCTGTGTGGTACAGAATGAGTTAGGAAGATCCCAGACGTTACCAGGAGAACTACAGAAGCTTATGAAATATAACATGCAAAACTTCCAAGAAAACCAATACAAAAGTTTCCCTACTCTTATTCAAAGAACCAACTCTTAAGATAGATAGTACCGATTTTCAGTAGACTTGCAAGAAAATAAGCATGTAGCTTCTTCTGTAACCTGAGGACTAGCATAATCATAATGAATAATCATAATTATTCTAATTTTGTTAGAGGATTACTTCCATGAGGCTACATAGCCCCTACTGAATGGGAAACTCTCACCTGTCCAAAACAATGACCTGCAGTTTCAGGGAGATTAAAGATCTGGGTGGTGAATTTGTAGCTGGCTTTAGTTGGATGTTTTTTGCTTGTTCTGATTATAAGAGGACATGATACTGTTGAAGAATAAAAAAATCCCCATGAAGCATATAGAGATTGTAAGTATTTTGTTTTCCGTAACTGGCAGGGATTGAAGTATGTTCTAAAATACTTCTCCCATTCTCTCAATGTGTTCCTTAGTGCATTCTTCACTTACTGATGTTATTTTTCATCACATGGTTTTATTCCTCACAGAGGACTGTATCTTAAGCCATTTGGGCAATTAATACAACCCTGCCATGATCAACAGGAGGAACTAACCCCCTAATTTTGTAAGTCTTCTAGAAAAAAATTCTGCCCTATATTTTCCACATTTGATTCACTTATGTCTGGATTGCATTGGAGAAATCAAATTAATGTTGTGCTCCTAAACAGCCCCCAAGTCTTTTAAGGCTTAACCCTTAAAAGTAAGATTTTTTACATTTTAGCCTAAACTGAGCATTTCAAATTTTTAAAATTAATTTCACCCTTAAATGCCAGTTTCCTTCTAGCTCGTTATTAAGAAAATGTTTTGGTATCCATCCCATACCACTGCATTGCAGACATCTAACAATACAAACTGCATCCAGGATTCATAGATATTGTCAGGTCACAGGTGGGAATCCTGATGAAAGAAATATATTATTTTGTTCCATGCCAAGGACTCTGATACAGCCACTTGGTTTGTTTGCTTCAGTTTGTTGTGCACATTCTGTGTACTGCAATAGTAAAAACGAAAGTGACTTTTTGTTATCCTGCCTGCTTCTAGAGTATTTGGGAAGAAAATAAAAATTACACTCTTCCCTAACAGAAAGGGATGAAACACAGGAAGGAAGCAGGGAGTTGGAACAGTAGTGCAGGGTATGATCTGCAACAAGGATCAGATTCAAAACTAGCATTTAGAAGTGATGCATAGAAGAATAATTGTCTGGAGACTGAGTGAGGTAGGGTCAATGTAGTGCAGGAAGTCACTGAAACATGCTGGCTTGCAAATAAAGACTGCCAAAAAAAACCACCAAACCTCAGTAAAACAAAAAACACTACAAAAGCATCCCCTTCAAACTCTCCCTGTGAAGGAGTGATACATCTTCCAAAGGTTTTGCTTTACTTATCTCACCCAGCAAATCTGAGTAATCTCCTTTTAAAGAATATCATTCCAGTTTGTTGTTGTGGGAATAAACCAAGCCTAGGGTTGGAGACTGGAGTCCTGTTGGTATCACAGAATCACAGAATCATAGAATCTCTAGGTTGGAAGAGACCTTCAAGATCATTGAGTCCAACCCATGCCCTAACACCTCAACTAAACCATGGCACCAAGTGCCACATTCAGTCTTTTTTAAAACAAGGATGGTGACTCCACCACCTCCCTGGGCAGATAATTCCAGTACTTTATCACTCTTTCTGTAAAAAACTTTTTCTTAGTATCCAACCTATATTTCCCTTGGCGCAGCTTAAGACTGGATCTTCTAGCAAGTTGCATTGCAAGGCAAAGGGTGAAAGAGTTCCATAGCAGGTCCTAACACCTATGATAGCCGATTTATCAGCATTACTATAATGTCACTTTTCTACTGAAAGCCTGGTTCCATAATAATTTACCAGATTTTCATATTTCTCATGTCTGTACTAAGAGGCAAAGTTCTAGCTGTTTCTTGCTCTTGCATGTGCTGCAGGTTAAATACATGTCAGCTGTATAATCTGCAGGTAGGGCAGGAAGTTTTGTGGTGTGCCATGTTATGGACAGACACTGCATACAATAGGTTCTGAAATTCCTTACTGTGTTTGAAAGGTTGAATGAATTCTGTAAAACATAAGGTCATTTCTGAACTCCCTAGAAACCTGAGCAGGGCTAGAGCAAAAGTCAGCTGTAGAGCAGGTGATCTGAAACGGCAGAGACCTCTGGATGAAAAGGACGCTCAGAGCTGTCAGCGAGGGAGGAAGAAGAAAAGCTTTCACAGGGCAGGTCAGAGGACTGGTTCGTTGGGAGAGAAGTGAGATCACTGGATGCCTTGGTGCAAATTTCACTTTTGTTCACATACAGATACATGTTTATACTCATCTTCACTTCAGTTATCATCCTTCAATAAGTGAGTGGTGTTTAAAACTCAGGAGCATAACCAGCCCCTGAGAAACGTTATTGCTGAAACTCAGTTCACAGTCTACGTGTCTGACTTTTGCTCATTTTTGTCTCATTAGAGCCACTTGAGTCCCCACCAGCCTGAATGGAACAGGAATAGGAGAATGGATTATTTTATGTGGAAAACGATTTCACAGTAGACTATACAGCTACACTTTCATACTTTCACACAAGTCTATCCCCAGCTCCCATGATTTTACAAAGGTTGCCCTATGTTCCTCTCACAAATGATGTGAAGCAAAGTTTTGAGAGAAGAAAAGAGTATTTAACTGAAGGCTTTCCTTGCAGTGAAGGTTGGCCAGTGTTTTAGTGGAGGTAATTTAATTTCTTCTGGACTGGCTGTGTACTGGCTGATGCAAGCCCCTGCTTTGTGCTCTGCTGTGGTACTGACCTCACCAGCCATGAAGGAATGCTGGGGAAAAAAGTGACTTTTTCTTATTGCTTTTCTGGAGTGAGGTAGCACTGCCAGGCCCCTTCCATTGTACACACCAGAGCACGTAGCAACTGCTCAGGCTATTGATCAAACAAAGAAATGCTGTCAGCCCCTTGAAGTCTGAACCATTAAAAGAAATACATATGGCAGGAGAATACAAGTCTGGCCATGCACATCTCTGCAAGTCAGAGGGAAGCTCTTCCAACTCCATAGACTTTTTGAATCAATTTAACTTTTAGACATCAAAACGTAGACAAAAAATACAAACAGCCAGAATGTATGAAAAAAGTAATTGAATTATAAGAATGCATAATATTACAGTATTTCAATCACATTCCTACCACACAGGGAGCCAGTCAGAAAATTTCTTATGTTTTACAACCTATTACATGTACTTTGCACTTCAAACTATTCTATGAAACAACTGATATCCTGAAAAATGTTCGAAAAATAAGATCAGGAAGTGAGCTTATGTTGTGGGTTTTGGAACTCAGCAGTGGGAAGAGATTTGTTGGTATTGCTGTACCTCAGGTCGAATTTTTAGGAGTGGTAAAAATAGTTCCTGGAGCTCAATGTGTATTATTTGTCTACAACTTGTATGTGATTTTTTTCCTTAAGTATCTTTGTAGTATCATTGCCTCTCTTCTGTCCTACAGCCCTCTATGTACATATTCCCATCAGTTTTTTGACCACATCACATAAATCAGCTCTTTTTCCATTGCACCTCCTGCCTCTTTGCAGCTCCACTGTAGCTTGCTGTCCTCTCATTGGGCTCTTTTACTTCTCTTGTCTGCCATCTCCCAGATCTCAACTGCTGGCATGTGCAGACACATGGGTTGCTACCATTATATCTGTACTATGGAGTGATCTCACATCACACCTTTTCTTCAGCCAACAGCTATATTTTGGGGGACTAGTCTGTATTAAAAATTCTCTACAGTCTTTTGCTGGTCCTTATATGCCAGTACCACCACGTAATTCCTTCCTGTCATTTTACTATAAAAATTTTTATTTTTACAGGAGAATCTGCTGTCTTGCAGCTCTGTAATCTAAAAGAAAAAGCATCTTCAGCTCCTTGTTACATATTAAAACCTGTTTTCTTTTCTATCTATAATTTTTACTATCATTAAGTTGAATAAGTTTACTATTCAAGCTGGTACATCATTCAGGGATATATTTTGCATGAAAGGCACAAATCAGAATTCATTTACAAGGTCCAATATGTTATTCTCATCTCGAGGTTGGACTCTTTCAGAGACAGTAACATACACCAGAGCCTTTCATGTTATCTTGTTACTATGGAAACAGTGATGCAGAGCAGTTTTGGGTGGAGATCTGTGACATTCGAAAGCACAGTATAAAACTGATACTCCATAGCCTGCATTTTTATTCATCCTTAGTGCTATAGAGTAGCATAGCATAATAGTTGTGATAGTTATCTTGCTCATGTGTATAGGTAAGTAATATCATGTTGAAGAGGAAATAATAAAAGAAAGGAAAGTTTGAGACTGAATAGGGAATAAGGAATCACATTTTTTGCCACTGATTTATTGTACGTCTTTGGAAAATACTTTTGAGCAAATCAGTCTGTGTCTCAGTTCCCCAGCTGTAACATTCCTTCTTTTTCATTCTCCTCTTGTTTTCTTTATTTAGGTAACAAAACTTTCAATGTAAGAATGCTTCCCACTGTGGTTTTAGAATGCATAGCACAATTTGGGGAAGGGTTTCATTAGGCAACAGCAGTACAGAAAAAAGCCATAATATATCTACTGTAATAGAGATATAAAAAGACTTTGTGCTGGTAGAAGCAAAGCCTAGGCTATAAACGAAATTGTTTTACATGGTAGATGGCATTCATTCTAGGGCATTAGAATTGTCACTGGAATAAATATTTATGACCTGTGAAAGTAACTAAGAAGAACAGAAAGTGATAATGCAATATGATATGTAACCACAAAGATTAACACCACATTCTGAAGTTTGTGTACAGGAAAACTCATCTCGATTTTTCTAATTATAAAAATCGGTGCCATGGCAGAACATCATCTTCCCCTACACAATGTGTCATGCTTCTATCTGTAGACCACCCAAATTTCGCTAGCACAACTCCTCTGACTGACTTGTAACATGGAGAAGAAGTTTCTGATTTTTTGTGTTGCAAGCACAGATTTTGTCGACTGAAGCTTCCTGTTGGAGCTGGTTGTTGAATATTCTTCTTATTAAGTAAGATATTAATGGAACTATTTCTTTATTCACATTACTATTTAGTCTTCCTCATAGATTTTGTATTTCTAACAAAGTCCCTAGCTAGTAGGTATAGAAATTTTTTTAGTAAGAGAGATTAATAGGAAGAATATCAGCTCAATGAATGATTATGTTTACTGTTTACACATTTGTACTGTAATGCCTGGAAAGTGGAACCACAGACCAAGCAGCATTTTGGTAGATGCCAGACAAACACTGACTAAGGCAAGGGATCGGTGTTCCAGCGATTCAAACTTAGAAATTAAAATATCAAAGCAGGGTGGGACAGAACAAAAAAGGGCATTTGAACTTCAGCCTCTTGCTTTTCTTGCTACTGTTGGTTTACATGAGGTATGTGCCAGATTTGTGTTTTCCATGCTGATAAGCCCTCATCTCCAATTTCTGGCAGCAATTCTGAAGTGACTCTCTTTGAAATACTTCAGTTGCTTTCTGCTATGGCAACTATGAATTAACTGATGACTGATGGTTAAAAGCGTGGTCGCCTACATAAAGGTGTTTCGTTACCTTGAATTCAGGGGAGACCTTACTATCTATACTAATTTCTTTATTTAGACTGCTTGTTAGTTCTCATGGTGTAGGGTTTTCCACAATGAGCAGATTGTTGGCCATGCCCAGATTCTTCATTCCTGGAAAAGAGTCTGAGCTCTACATGTACCCACATACCCCATCCCATTTCCTCTTCTGGTGAAACTTTTGTTTTAAAAATACATAAAGTTTTCTGGCAATCAATGTAAAAATGGGCAGCTGTGTTTTTTTTAATTTTTTTTAAAATATTTTTTTAAGTGGCTGTCCTGCCTGTATAATTATTATAGCTATTTCCCTCAATATCAGCATCTAAAAGTCTTGGGGAAAGTCCAGCTCAGCCTTCTTAGTATCAAAAATCTATAGATTTCTGATGTAATACACAAGAATAAATCCTAAATGAAAGACACTCAAGGTCAGTGTGGTGAGGCTTGGACAAAGGTGTGATATGCAGAAGTAATTTTGGTGAAGAAAAGTTCTCATCCTTGGGCTTTAGGATCAGTCTATTACTGAAAGTTTGCTGCTGCCCAGCACCTCCTGTGCTTTAGATGTAGATAAATATTAATTTCTAAATTTCATACAGTAACTTATTTGTCACAGGAGAAGGAATTTGAACACTGGAGTGTTGTACATGATCTCTCAAATAAATTACTTCACTAAGTGAATGACAATATATTCTTTTCTTACAAATCTCTTTTTTTTCCTGTGGTCAGGGAACCTAATTCCCCAAGAATAACAGGGAGTATTATATATCTTCTTCAGGTTTTTAAAAAGTTAGTTCATATAGACGATCCCAGTCCTTCCACATTGACCCAAACTCTTTGTCTGGGTCTGCCACACAGTAGGGGGTCTTCATCTTCTCTAATTTCAGGCATCTTAATGTTAGACATCTAGACTGGGCCAACTCAGCTTCATTACACTTGCCTTAGACACCTATGATAGGATGACATGTGCTTTCTTTTGACTACCTTAATTTGAGAGTTTCTGTTTAAAAGTGGATGGGATGAATTCCCACAGTATGCTTTATTACAAATGTTTATGCTCTATGCTTTCTTTGTATGTATATTTACAGGTATCTGAAATGTAAGGGTAATCAAATGAAACACATTCCTTGCTTAGTATGCAAAAATTTGTCAAATAATATCCTGGAATAGTGCAGAGACATGGATCTGATATTGTTAGAAATTATTTTTAAATACAAAATATTGAATGGATATGTTTTGCTTAATGGCTTATATTACGATCCTGAAAAAGGCCATGAAATCTAGGCAATTCTACTGTCCTGAAAGTAATTGAAATGCCTGGAGAGATAGAAGAATATCTTGATTTAGAAAAAGCTGAGAGGCAGAGATTGATGTATTTATGCACTATGTGTTCAGCACTTGACATGCTTGCTGATGCTTTAATAAGAAACCTCACCATATACTCTTCATTTTCTCTCTTTATTGCTGGGAGATAAATTTCCAAATAAAAGGGTAGGGCATGCATTTTTTCTATGGAGCTACCAATTGCTGAGTCAGTAACACAATCTACTTGGCATTGATTCTGCTTTCAGCTGCAGTAATAGTAATTGAAAGAAAAATAATGTAACTTTGGTGGATTCAGAGCAAAATTGTTGTGGCTGAGCTCCTGCAGCAGGGCCTGCCTTGCAAGCAGCCAAGCTCCACCTCAGTCTCAAAGTATCCATTCTGCAAGAAGTGACCTGGTCTATTTGGTGGTGGATGATTTCTTGCACCTGATCCATCTTCACGAGAAGGAGCTTGGACCAACAGCACTTTGCAGAGGAGTTGCTGGCTCTTCCTCTCCAGAGAGCCGTGGAACTCGAGCGCAGCAAGGCTCTCAGTGCAGCATTAAGTGACTGATTGCTACAGCAGTCTTGGATTGGGTCTCAAGTGCCACAGGAGACATATGCTGAATGTTTCTGCAGGGTGTTTCATTGGGACTCAGGAAATGCCATATTTATGCATTTATGTGCTTTCCCCATCCCCTTGTTTTAGCTGAAAGCCAAAGACATCTGTCCGTCCTATCTCTCAAAAGTGTTGTCTGATTTTACAGTGGCAAAATGCAAAAACCTTTTGAGATAGAATATAAGTAATTTAGCCACTTGAATGATGGGATAAACATCACGATTTTTCCTTCAGAACATGATAAAAGTTATGACAGGCTTAGAAAGGGACAGGCTTAGAAAGGAGAAAGAACGAATAGCCTGTATTTGAATCTCAGCCTCTGTGAGTACTAGCAAAGGTCGGGCTGATGCCAGTGTTTGAGAATAGTTTGTTTCACCAAACCTGTGGTAAATGGCAACCCAAGATCCATGCAGCTCTAGATTTCAAGTGCAACTGTCAACATGACTCTTTGGTACAGGCCAAAAATGAACCACAGGGTTTTGAGACTCAGCTGACTTCACTAATAATTGCTCCAAAGGATGACTGGCCTCTGACAGAGCTGCTGTGCTAATTTTCCCAGGCTGAGCACTCACCTCATTTTTCTTTCAGGTAGTAGATGTAATGCCTTTCAAAGTTTTGCAAATCCATAGCACTCCATTACCAGACCTGGGCTTTGGTGATTAATTTGTTGCAGCAATGGGGTGTTGCCTGAAAAAGGACTTCTGAGGAGCAAAGCAGCCCCAGCAAGCAGCACTTGCAAGCAGCAAGCAGCAAAACTGTGGAAGTTTTCTTTTGTTGCTGTGGTATTCTATCCATGTGGCTGGTCTGGCAGGAAATTAAGAGAAATGCAGTGATAAACATGAAAGATAGAAAGACTAACGGTCTTGAAAATAAATAAATGACTGTTCTTTATAGTGTCTTGAAAATTTTAGGACCTATGTTTTTCCAGACATAAACAGATTCTTATGACTTGAAATTTTAGCTCATTGAGTTGGGAGAGGCGATTGTCTTACACAGTGGTACTTTTAATGTCTCTTCAAAGAGCATTGCTTTACTTTGTCATATCTTCTTTGTGATTCCTGTACACAAACTTATGTAAATTCTGAAGCAATAACATTTTGTGAGACTCTAAGGTCAGTGAGATTCAGAGAACATACAGTAGCTATAGCCCAGCAAGGTATAGACGAAATGAAAAGTTGAGATACCTCCTGGACACTGTCTCATGCAAATGGATTGTGTTAAATTCCTTTGTTGAAATAGGAAGCAATATGGAACAATAAGTGTTTTACTACAAGAGATAATTATTTCTGTACTTACGTAAAAATATATCCTGTTTCTTTAGGATACAAAAAATTTCAGGGGTTTCACAGTGTGTCTGAGAGCAGTAACAAAGAAAAGACCAATTTAATTAAGAGGGAATTAATGTTTTATTTCAGTAGCATTGTAAAACAAATTTCACTGACCTTATACAAGAGCAGTCTTTGAAGGGCAAACTTTGTTCTCCTCCCTTCCTGTGCTAACCTCTTGAAGAAGTCATTAAATATTCATTCCAGCATTTATTTTTTCTCTACTTTAGAGTGTTTTGCCTTCTTGCAGGTGAGAATTCTAGTACCAAGAGTAAACTTTTTATTGTTTGTGTGTATGGCAATTCCACTGAATAGCAATGAATGGAGAGTATACTGAATGGCAAACTAAAGTTTATTCTGGATTATAGGTTCCAGGGCCTTCAATTATTCTTTACTATAGCCATGTTCTGCAGTTGTTTTCATGCACTGGCTTCATCTGTGGGCCACGTGCCATCAAGGTGGCACAGAAGCTGTAACTCGAAAGATCCGTGTTACTACCACACAAAATTATGAGCAGAGAATAAATAGAAAAGATGTGTTGCCTGATTTAAAATGTAGATTTTCATGTATGACTGTGTGCCTTTGTTTACTCTGGACCTGGGAAATTACCAGCCTGGAATAAGAAAAATCAGGTGTAATCTAAAATCAAACGTAAAGAAAGAGAAAAACCTCTTATGAGTTTTTCAGTCAACCTTTCAAACTTAAGTGTTAAGATAATACTTAAATGCTTTCATGAACCAAACATTGAATATTTCTTAATTGACGTTGATTGATCATATAGAGAATTGGACCAAAACTCTAGTCTGTACATAACCTGGCACATTTATTGATTATGATCTTTTTCAGACAGTCAGGACAAATATTCTGCCTGTGGTGATGGTAAACGGACTTTGGAAAGTATTCTCCATTATGAAAGAAAAACATTAATTTTTGTTATATCTCTTCTCAGGGAAAGAATACTGAGAAACAGAGTCTACTCTTCAGAAGAGAGGCTTTGTGTCCTTATTTTAGACATATAGAGCCAAAGGTAGAAGGAAAAGAGTTACATCACCATAACAGTTCAAATTTTGTGTGATTAAAGCCAGCTCCTATGTCTACTGATAGCTTCTAGAAGTACATAGCAAATCAGGCCAAGTGTGCTCACTCTTCATGAGAGAGTCCTGCAGAAGGACCCAAACTGAGAGCAGTGAGGTGGTTCTGTATTTCTGAAGAAAAGGAATGCATTATATCCTCTTTTGGACACTGGTGGAGGTCCAAGAAGGCTTGTACTTCAGTGTTTTTAAAGAAAAGAGAAAGGAAAAGGTGAGACTGTCTTTCTGCTAAGATTTTTACCAAGGAGAGGTAATGGCAGAATACTACAAATACTTTTGAGGAGCATCTCAAAATCATACTGAGGGTGTGAACAATACAAACATGCCTTATAATAGAGCCACTCCTGAGATTTAAAAGTGTTGGATGTGACTTAAGTCTTTCATAATGTGGGCTGCATCTCAATACAGATCATGCCCTCTCCCATCCATGTACACACAGCCTTCTTCCTTTCCTCCCAGAGATCAAATAGGATATGTATGGCAAGCTCAGCAGTTCTTGGCATGGAAAAGCACTATGTAATAAATAAGTAATAAATTAATATTTAATTAAATCTTCTTTTAATGAAAGTTAGCACCTGAAAGGAGGTGGAGAGACAGACGTATGTGACCAGGAAGCTCTCTGTAGACCTGCAGCAACCACTTTGCAGAGGCTTATGCAAAAAGCAGAAGCTTACATCTTGAAAAAGACCTATTTTATCTCTTAACAGATTTACACGGTCAATGCAGGACTAACACTGTTTGGAATGTAATTATGTCGCCTGAAATCCTTGTGTGACAGTGCAGACTGCAGTCCTGTGGTCCACTGGCCAAAGGTGCAACTCTGAAATGACTATTTGACTTCACTCTTTCTCAGAACTAGTGTGCAGTTTTTGTTAAATACAGGTCAGGAGATCATTATATGAATGACTGCCTGTTGGGACTGTTCCTGCCTTTTCTTTAGGCAGAATTTTTTTTGCTACAGTTGGTTTCTGTCTATTTATGTTTCTGTAACATAAAGGCAGGTGTGCTAAGGTAGGGGCAGCTGCAAGCTGTTCAGTTTTTTTGGCTGCTCTCCGGCTTCTGAAAAGTTACTGGAACAAAAATCAGTAAATGTTGTATGCTCCTTGCTTATTATTATCTAGATATTCAGTGCATGGAAGAAGTATGTAGATTTTTGGTAGGAAATCTGAAGGTGTAAGTAGTTAAATTAATTCACGATCTTCCTTTCTGCTGATTTGCCTTGCTCTGTGCAGAGAGGGGGTTTAGTGCACTCATAATGGCAATGCTTTTAAATAGGTATATATCCAAGTGACTGAAAGAAACTTCATCTTTACACATTCAGCTTAGTTCAGCCCATGTATTAATATTCCTTGCATTTTCTTGTGCATCCCCTCAGAGAGCAGATTAAAATTAAAATTCTGCCAAGGTTAGGTAGCAGAAAGGATTAGCGAGCTAGGTCTTCACCTCTAGAGAGAAAGGTGACATGAAAATGATTGGACTGGACACATCCTTATTCTGGAAACTATTTGTATGGATAAAAAATTCTCCATGCAACTGACAGCTTGAGCTGAAGAGATATCCAGGACCAAAACAGCAAAAAGGCTGAAGGTCAGGATTGAAGTGCAACACACTGAGAGGGTTATGCAGACTTTGTGTGTTTATCTCAAGCTATTAGCATTTCATTTTCAAGATCAACTCTTTACTGGAAAAACTTTAAAAACTATTGTGCCCAATCCTCCCACACAAATATCTTTTCAAAAGCTCTGAAGTAGGAAAAAAACCACCAAACCCAAACCCAAAAAATTGGCCAATGAAATAAAAACCTACTTTTTCTCATATCTCATAACTTCTTTGTAATTGAAAGGCTAAATGTAATATCTCATTTTTGAGGAAGAACTTCAATGGGATTTTCTCTTAGACAAGGAGAGAAATATCTGAGCAATAAAAAATGAGCACTGCACTACTTAATTTCATGCCTGTGTCAATTTTAGAAGTTGACTATTTGGCCTAAATGGTAAGGATGAAGATAAATATAGTAAGTACAGAAAGGGGACCTGTAAATGTAATTGAAGGAATGTCCTTGCCTGCATAACTCACCTTGCAAATCTGTCACAAAAAACAGCAGAAAGTAAGCTTTCAGAACTTGCCCTTGCTTTTCGTTGCCATATTGTTATTGTATGGAAAACTGGGGCATTCATACATGTTATATACACAGTCCATTAAACTTATGTGTACATAAATAGAAATGATACAAAAACATAGCCCCAGATCGTCATCACCCTTAAATACAGCATCTCCACTGTTTGATTGCTATTAGCGGGAAAATCCCACCAACAGTGCAGTAATCTGTGCTTCTGAAAAATGTAAATGTCAATTTTTGGTCTTTAAAAATTATTAAGCCCAGCAAAAGATAGCAATTTCCAGTGTTTGCTTGCTTGGTAAGATGCAGGAGAGTGAGCATTACTCCTGAGAGCTGCCATTGGTTAGCTGGAGGGAAAATGGATATCAATTATACATAATCTAAGAAGCCTCTGCATAATAATCAGGCCCAGTAGGGGCTTTGGGGCAGCTTCGTTATTCTCTTGTAAACACAAGAGCCCAGATAGACATGCCAGTCAGGAGTAGCGGCTGCAATTCTTCCTTTTTAACACCTTCACATTCTATTGCTTCAATATGCAAACAAGGCTGTTTAGCTGAGGGTTGAGGCTGTGCTAATGAGCTCCCTGCACTAACCCTGAAGTAAAAAGGTTCTGTTTCACAGCTGCTCAGAGACTAGCTCCTCTGGGCATGCTCAGGTATTGGAAAATAATTCCTTTTAAACAGAGAAACGCCAATCAGGATTTCTTGCATTCTCTTCTCTTTTCTCAGCATCCTAATGCAATTACCTCCAAACTTGTGAACTTTTTATGGTGGCGAAAAAATGTTTTGTCTTTGAATTATGTATTTTTGTCACCAAAAAGAAGAGAAGACTTGGAAAATTTAGCAGATGTAAAAATCATATCCTCCTTTGTTCCTGGGGGACCATAACTAAGGGTAATTTTCACATTTCCTTCTTAAAGGTGGACATTCCTCTTATCCCCCTCACCTCCATGCATTTCTCCATTTCCAGCATAATTTCCATTTCCTTTTAGCTGGTCCATGTAATAAGTGACAGAGGAGGCTCCTAGGGCAATGCTGCCAACTTCATTCCTGCTTGTCACTGGAAAGGCCAACTCCTACTGGTTTAGGACCTTGACTCTGTCCTAAAGCTAGGTTTCAGGGCATTGCTGAACTTAACCAACTGCATAATTGCCTTGGTAAAGAAGCACAGACCCCATGATAATCCTTTATGGAAGAGCCAACATTTACGACTCATGGCACAAAACATGACGACCTCTCGAATATCCAATTATTCTTATGAATAAAGTAGTTTTCTGCCTGGACCAGTCAGAAATCCCTGCTGGGTTAATTTAGTGTCTGATAGAAATCATTTGGGTTTTCTGTTTAAAATAGGGCAGCGTATGATTTCTGATACAACTCTGCGAGGTGCTCCCTGTCTTCCTTCATTCATCCACTCACTCCTCCCCAGGATTGTGCCTTCTAGCAACACGACACTTGAGAGCAGACCTATAGGCAGAGCCACAACGTTCCTGTCAAGTGAAAGTTACAACTATCTCAAACCATAGCATGTTCCTGTGAAGAGAGACAGCACATTTGTAATATTTAGCAGTCAAATATTGTGATCTACTTTTTTCGCTTTGTTTTTGGTTGGATTCCTAATGGCTGTCTCCATGTGTGACAATCCACATTACTGAGTCACTGGGAAAATCTTAGCTTTGTAATGTTTCAACACTTAAATTATTTATTGTGTTAGCTTTATGGCATATTAAAACCCTGGTTAGACAGGTAGAGCCAACTCCCTTCTGCCTTGCTGAAGCTCATTAAATGGCCATCATAACTGGACAGACTTAATTGTGCTATATCCAAATAATTCTGTCATTTGGATTCAAATCCAAGACAAATGGCCTACCCAGATATCTCACTTATTTGACTGTGTCTGGCAAATGATTAAAGTATGCTGCAAGCAGTTTACTTATGGCATGTTGGTGAAAATTTACAAGTAAAATTAAGAAATTGAAATAGGATGAGACTTTGCCTGTTTCAGAGTGTTTTTAAATTATACCATACCATTCTAGTACTAGTATCCACAGACAGCAGAAAATCCATTTATTCATCCTTTTTTAAGGTATTTAAGAAATAATAATTGTCAGTGGTTACATTCAACTGTAGTTTAGAATTCAAATTTTGCAGCTCAGAGAATAAGTGACTGAAAAAATACCTGCTTTCCATTCAGGTCACCTTTCCAAATGTCAGTTTACAACTCTTCAGTTCACTTTGCATGGTCTAAATGATGAGCTTTTAAGCCCTGTTATTATTATGTAATTATTCTATTGCCTTATAGCTCCTGCTAAGGAAGAAGGCTGAGGTAATTAAACCACTTTTCTGGGACTCAGAGGACCCCTTCTTCTTCTGAAAAGTGTCTGTGTCAATTCAGACAAGTCACTTGACACAAAAGTTTTACTAAACACATTTAGGAATTTAGATAGTTCTGTAAAAATTCGCTTGGTCCTTCCTCTTTATGGAGTCATTATCCCTTGCAGCAGGGCTACAGGTGTTCACAAGGATCTGTGAGTCAGAGGAGTGCCCAGCTCCAGCAAGTGTGGAAAGGTTTGACACTGAACACATAATTTTCCTTTCCTTAATTTAATATTTTGCTCTTTCTAATTATACTTCAAACAATTAGAGCTAGAATGCCTTATGCTCTGATTATGTGGTAAAAAAACTATCTGAGGAGTAAAAATATCATTCTGACTACTAATTTTCTACCATCCTTCTATCAGGTAAGGACATCTACACACAGTAGTTTGCTTCCCACAGAAATAAGATTAGTCTCATATAAGTATTAAAAGAGCAAAGAAATCCTTTTGCTGCATTCATAAACAATTTACCATTGAAATTTTTGGTCCTACAAGAGAAAAAAACAGGGTTATGGCACCAGAGTGAGTGAAACCCCCTTAAAAATAGCAAGTGAACTGTAGTTTATGATTAGGGGAATTGTGTAGTGGTTTTATACTTGGTTTTGATAGCTAAAAGAATAAAAGATTAAGTAATGAAAAGGTTCACCTGTAATACCAACTTGTTCATTGTCACCATAGAACCAATACTTATTACTTAATTCTATTAAAAATATCTTGTACTGTGATTGAAGGAAATGATTTTAAAACAACAGACTTAGAGTCCCAAACCCCAGACAGTTTATATGAGTTCACTGCATAATTTCCTAATTCACTAGGATTTTGCAGAAGATTTGAAAGCTCACATCCTGCAAACTGCTTGTTTGAAAGGTTAAACATAAAAAAAAAATTGGTTAATAGAGTAGATTTAATCACTCTTGGGATACTTTCCTCATCTTTTTAATCACATATAAAAACCTTTCTGTGTTTATTCCTTTGACTTTATGCATTAGGTGTCACACATTATAGGCAATAATGACTAGCTGGATACTGACTTTTGATATTTAATTTATTTTTGTGTTTATAAATATTTTTCTAAAATTTGTGCAAAATTGTTGCAATAGGAAACACTCTTCTTCCAATGCAACTGGGCTATTGGAGGCAAGGCATTTAAACCAGGTGGACCAGGAGCCTGCTGAAAAAGAGCAAAGTCTGTTGTACAATTCTGGGCTGGGGTACAGATGCTTAACTTGATACAACTTTGATTCAGAGGGCACAGATTGCCAGACTTCAGGCCTGTGACTCATGGGCTGACTTGGGAGGTGGGTGTATATATAAGAAGACTTTGTTCTTTCTCTTGAATATACCTGAAGTAATTGATTCTGTTTGGCCACACAAATGATTGTCAATCCTGGCTTTGGAAATGGGATGGACCATGAGGTGTATTTGGAAACAAAATGTTCTGGTGGTGGGATCATCCAATTTCCCTAGGAAAACATGCAGAACTCCAATCAGTAAGACAGCAGCATGGGAAACAGAAGAGTGAAATAGTGTTTGGGGCAAATCCTGTGGCTGCCTGCCGTTGGGGTGGGGATGGACACAGATTTGGCCATGATACATTCCAGTGTGAATCACCATTTCATGGGTGGGAGGCAGACACTGCCGTGCTTTAGCCTTTGTCTGGGATCCTGGTGAGTCTGACTTTGTTATAATACTTATATTAGGATTATTTATTTATTAGTATTGTTTTCCTTCCATTGAAAGGAAAGCAATTTGGCTCCTAATTAGTTTCATTAAATATTTTCAGTGCGTGCATATTTTCAAATTAAGCATTGACTCCATAAAATCATTCCAGGTACTGTTTTTGCTGCAGGACATTAATTCTACTTTTTAAAGTATTAATACAGATAAAGGAACTTTGTTCTTTGCCTGTCTACCAAAGTGCCTGAAGTGAACTTCTTTCCCTCTACTCCTGCTAAATTACTAATTAGTTCAATGTACCTCAGAGATGACAGCCTTTGAGATTGGCAAAACTTGTGTTTTGAACAAAAGTTTTTAAGATGGTTGTTGGTGCTCCTGATGACAGATTTGAGGAGAAAATTATATTCCTTCTATTTTTTTCCTTAAGCAATATCAGAGTGAAGCAGTTGATTAAAACTGACTCAGTGTAATCAAAATTGTGTAATAGTCTAATAGGAAAACATTTTTTATCTTTTCATGGGGAAGTGTTATTGATGTGATGTTTCAACTCCTACTGGAAGGCCTTAGATTCAGAATGGAGTTGTAGCTGTTGGTGCCAAACCCATGGTGGGTGAAGCTGTATGAGAAATGTACACATCACCACTTTTCCCTGCACAGAGAAGAGAAACAGGAAATCTGGGACTGAAGCTGATGGACTGGAATATTAACAGTATTGGAGTGCTTGAGCTCAGCCTGTCTGTCCTGAGGAATTAAAGCCATGGTTCACAGCACACATCTTAAAAGCAGAAGTGCTTATTCATGCGTTTGAAAAGGTGGAAGGTGGGAATACTAGAAATAAACTTTCTCACCTCCTTCGTGTTCCCCTTCAAACGTATTGTGGAGACTGAGTCGATATTTAGGGTATTTGAATGGGAAGATACAGACTGTGAGATACAGCTGTAATATAAATTGCTCACTAGTGGGTAGTGATTAGTGTGTTTTAGCCATGGAGAGTCATGGCATAGAGGCAATTAGGGATAACATAATACTTTAAAAAGTTTCGGGTGCTGAATACTTATTAACATGATATAGTGGCACCAAAGAACCTGTGAACTAAAGAGCCAGACAAACTAATCAGTCTTATGAGTATTAATGTACATGACATTTCTTTAAGCACATGCTTTTATTTGGTCTGGAAACATTAATGTGATATTTCATAACTTCACAATAGAATTACAATTTATACTTAAAACTGGGATAGCAAATAGCTATAGCAACACAGCAATAAAAGAGCAAGTTGTTGCCTTTTATTGAGGCAAATGTTATGATGTATTTGCCTACAAGACTTTTTCAATGAATTGTATTTTTGTTCATGCATGGTAATTCCTGACGAAATCAAAGAAAAACCTTAAATTCAGAATGTAAACTATTTGGTACAGTGACGACTAAATATTTAGAGATATGGAAACATAGAACACCAGAACACATCGAAACAGACAATAATAGGTGTTGGTACTCTCCCCATGTCACCTGTAAGGAGCTCTAACCAAGAAATTGAGCAATTTGTTTAATATTATTTGATAGTTCATCATATATATTGAAGAACAGCTGAAAGTCAAGGCAGGAAATTCTGGCTGAATATGAGAGATCTGTCAGTGATTTCAGCCTTTACCTGTAAAGACTATTCCACAGTTGTATTTTCAGATGGTCTGTCTTCTGGTTCTGTCTTCTTTTTCCTCAATTATTTCCTTAGCAAGCCCAGGGAAGTGGGAAGGAAAGATAGCAGAAATGAAGGAAACTGTTTACTCTGTGAGCACAGGCTGTATTTCAGATATTGAAATCTTCTCCTTGTATGCACTCACCATTGTTCTGAACACTCTGAGGAAGGAAACAATAGCTGTATTGGAGACTGTTTGAAGCCCTCCATGGACCTGAATTTTCACACATGGAACAATAACATATATTCCCCAATGTCTGTATTCACTTTAGAAAAAATGTTGCTTTTGGGCAATATAGCAGGTATCCCTTTGGTATTGATGTGTTTTGTAATTAATTTATTTAAATAAGAAAACTGTAGGCCTTTACTTAGTGGTCCTGTCATATTAATGCTTTTAAAAATGGGGACAGCCTGAGTTACAGAAGCTCTCTCACCTTTTGTTGTTCTAAATTTTTTTTTGCTGATGTTCCTTCAGAACTGCTCCTATCCACTAGGAGACCTTATGTTAATATATTCTGGGGCCTCCAAGGGAGGGCCTTGAGAACTCTTCTCGTTTTCTGCAATTCTTACTCCATCTCTTTCCTTGCTTTGCCTGCTTTCAAGCCAGTGGCAGGTTGCATCACAAAGTCAGATTGTTCTGTATCTCTCCTGGGGGATTAATGGTGAAAAAGAAAAGAAAATAAACAAAAGATGGTGGTTTTTCATATTATTTCACAATTCTGATCCACATTGGAATGATTTTCTATTATCTTTTCAGTGGTTTGACTGTAGACAGAAAATGATAGGGAAGCAATGAGAAGTGGAAAAAGAGAAATGCCATGGCTGCAGCTTCCTGAGACCCTATAAACTGCAAGACCTCTTCCAAGACACTCATCCCCATCTACCTCCTAAAATCCCAGTGTTTCTGTTCAGAGGCTTCCAACAGAAATCTCACTGCTTCTCTGAGATCCTCCCTGGCAGAATCCATTGTACTGACAGTGGAAAATTAAATCTGCCTACAAAGCTGGATTAGTTTTACCTTAGTCTGGGTTGTAGTATCAGTTATCTCTAAAATCACTGTCCCAGTCAGCAAACTTCATGAGGTTCCAGAATGGTCCAAGACTAGGTCTGAATATCCAAGATATGATCCAAGACAGCTATATCTTCAATATTCCTCTTGCCCAGAGCCATGAGCTATTCAGGACTGACAATCCTGCAATTAACTGTGTTCAAAGCTAAAAAGAAAATTGGGATTTTGTTTCTTGCAAATTTCTTCAAGTAGATTACTGGCACTAGATCATTGAAGTGAGATCATTTGAACTCTCCAATCTTCATTTTACCTTTCAAAATTATACCCTATGAAGACTTAATTTTTCTACACACAGGCATTTGGATACAGCACAAGAGGGGAAGTATTTACCTTCATGTGTCAGAAGGGAGGGTTTTGGAAAATTGATGGAATTGAATTGAGTCACATTTTCACTCTATCTAGTGGGTGACTGCAGTGAGGGGATGGAAGAGCATTCCCCAGATAACCCTACACAGAAGAGGACCCAGGGCTCAGTGATAACAACTTTTTATCTCCAATGTTCCCCAAAATTTGCTAGAATCACCACGACGATACTTTCCACCTGCAGGGAGTCAGCCTGTTTACTGAGACAGAACAATTTTGTTAAGGACAGCCTGTGTCTGGCAAGGACTCTTTTGTTCCCTTACTCTGTGTTTCCTATCCAGAGGTCAAGTGTAATCACAGACCACAGTGAAAAGGCTTCGGAGGCTCGAAAGGCTTAGAAGAAGTCAAAAATGTGACTGGGCTACTGAACCCAGATGGGAGATCTGAGCGTGTCTGAATGAAGTATTTTCCTCCAAATAGATGACATTGTTCTTGTGGGGTAGAGCTCCTACAATCCCTGAAACAGAAGCTGCTAAAAAGTTTGTAGTGTGCTTAAATGATCCCTGAAAAAGATTCAGGAGAGGAGTTACCCTCCAGTAACTCAGCACTTCAGAAACTCCAGCAGTGATGAGGGTGTTTACCTGGGTCTCCATCTCCTCTGAGAATTGGCTTGGAGTAGTCTACAGCACTCTTGTAAGGGCATGCTCTGCTGAGGGCTGTCAAAAAGTCTGATCTGAAATCCCAGAAGTAAAAGTAAGAACTGTAGTTTGGCCTTTATAGGATGTGCACCAGTGACTAAGTTGGAGGATAAACCCGTGCATCTTATTTTGCAGCATATTCATGAACCTAATCCTTCATTTCCTTGGATCATTCCTGACAAGTACCTTTAGATGTTTCATGTTGCCTACAAGGGAACATCATGTACCAATGGAAAATAATGTATTTATTTTTTGATTTTGGTATGTAAAACAATTAAAAGTATTTTCAATTCTACTTTTTTCCCCTATTCTGCTGTTTCCATGCTGAATTGGGTGAAAAGGGGAAAGAATGGGTTCAGCAGTCAAATGTAGGATTTAACTGTGTACAGAGCCAAACTCTCAACTCACATAAGCCCTTTTGAAATACCATGCTTTGTCCTCACTAAAAGGAAAAGCTTTTGCTTCACGTGTTAGTTAACAAAGGTCAAGTAAAGCATATTACAATCTGAATTATATAGGGCTGTTGCAGCTTGCTTAAGTGTTAGCAGGTCAAAGAGAACACTGTGTTCTTGAAAATGGTTTAGTTTGACCGGCTAGCAAATGTTAATACATCTGTCTTGTTCAGTGTGTTTTTGTGTGTGGAGGTGCATGTATTTAAGGACTAGAAAAGAAATGTTATGTGTTGAATGAAAGTCCCTCAGAATTCAGCAAGTGTCATTTAAATGGGAAGCAATCAATCACTGAGTACCAGAGTATACTACATGTTCCCATACATGACATAATGTTTTTCTGAAGGCTTTCTGCAAATACTTCTGCAAATACTTTTCATTTTTTGAGCCTTTTCATACATAAATCCATTAAAAGTTAGACAAGCCCTAAACTGGCTAGCTTTGTAACGCTGTTGATAGAAAGTGGTATTTTTTGATTCAGGACAAGTTAGCATTTAATGGACAGCCCTACCAATTTTTAAATTGTTAGCAACTATTCAAACTGAGTCGTATTGTCTTAAAAACTTTTCATTATTTTTATCAGAGAGTAGCAAAATGCGATGCTTTTGATAGCTTCTTGTGAGGAAATATTTTCCTACAACAAACAGTGTATGTTACTATTGCAGTAGCAATGTCCACTGACCAAGCTGGACTACACGGTCTGAAAAAGCTCAGAAGGAAGAAAATCCTTCATTATACAACTCACAGCTTTTAAGGACGAGACAGACACAACTGCTGGGTCCATTGCAACCAGAGGAAGCACAAAGAAACTGCAAGACAGAGCCGAGCTGCTTGTGTAGCTGTGATCTCAGGCCACTGGTTGCCTAAACACTGTCAGGGACTTGAAATATGAAAATGTGTGGGAAATTAAAACGTGGGCAACATTTTGCTAGTCCTTGTCAGCTAGCAGGAGTGGGCTGTTGAAGGAAAAGGTGAGGAGTTCATGGCTGATGAGATAAAAAGTGGGAGTGCTGAAGGTACACACAGAAAGGAGCAAGGTGTTAAAAGCAAATAGTCCAGGAAACGGTTGCAAGGCTGGGTGCATATGGAATATCTTAAGCAGTTATAATGAGATGACATTAATGAGTGTTCTAGCAGTATCCTAATATTGCAACTTTGCTCTATGATGTCTTCTCCATACCAAATTCATCACCTCTCAATGCCCTTTTCTTCAGGGGGGTCTTCTTTAAAATGAAAAGGGAAATAAAGGTCCTCTGGAGGAGAGAAATACATTGCTCTGGCCATTGCAGAAGTCAATCACTGCATATGACCAGAACACACAGCTCTGGTGTAGGAGGGAAAGGGAAAATAAAAGGATTGCAGCTATAAACTGAACAACTCTTTCTGAGGCACCCTGCAGTTTTGGTTTTGTTTTGTATTGGTTTTTACTTTCCCCCTCCTATTTTACAAATTACGAAGCTTTTAATCTTTTTATTAGGAGGCAGAATATTTTACTATGTTGTCTGAAACTTCTTGCATAGATTTGTAAGTAGAAAAAGTCTGTTTGTTAAAGCATGTTATATTTACCATCTCACTAAAGAGATGAAAAGTCACAACTGTGCTGTGATCTTTTATTTAAATATAAAAAATACCAAGCTATCAGCACAAAACAATTAAATAATACTTATTGTCTCCAGATTAGCCTACACACAGCTTTATATTTATACTTTTATTTGGTAAAAAAGTCAGCCTTTACTCAATATAATCAGACACAATATTCAGAAAGATTATCCCTACGCTGTTGCTGGAAGCACAACAAAAATTGTTAAAAAAATCCCAACAAATCAACAGTTCCACATATTAAACATTTTTGAAACCTGTAACACATCAGCACCCAGATGTCTGTAGATTTTTACAGTCCACAAAACAACAAATACACAGGAGTGACCACTTAGTGAGACTGAAATGTGGGGTTTGGTGGTGACCACTTCAGCTATTCTTAGATCTTGTACTGATGCTGAGCCCATCATGCTGACAATAATCCTTTTGAACAGATGAATTGTCTAATAGATCATCAATGTCCAGGGCCTGTATAATTTTGCAAAAATTGTCTCTAGCTATAAAGGAATAGCAAGCTGTTCAATAGGACTCAGTTCTGTAAAAGGCATTTACAGTGGGCCCTATTTTCAGCAGGAATTAGACCAGATGCCCTTTTAAGGTTCTTTTTGAAATTATTTGTTCTATAATTCTGTATTGCCATGCAAATTTTTTTGAAAACAGCAACACCATCCCGCCATTAGCACTCAAAGTGAACCACCATCATGCCATTGTAGGAAGACATTGAAATCTTTCGTGTATTTTTCTGAGTTAACCTTCATAGGTAGGAAAAATATTCGAGGTATTCCAGAATAGTAATTTAATCTTGCAGCAGGTTAGAAACACGTATAGCATGTCCTTTATATATTAATGTATGTGTACCTTAGTATCATGGACTTAGAACTATAACATGACCAGGGACACTTTATATATCAACCCAATAGTCAGCTCACAAGTGTAAAAAAGCAGAAAACTGAGCGGTATAAAGGTCTGGCAAAGCTACCCTCAGTGGTGCTCAAAATAACTTCCACTGGAAAGATTGTCGTCCCTCAGTGAAACAAAAAGCCAATATTGGACTTGAAATATTCCTGAGTGGGTGGGATTCTGAAAGAAAAAGCCAAGAAGCAGAGAGCACAGAGTGGTAATGAGGAAATGATGGTTGGTTTTTCAGAGAAAGAGTTTTTTTCTAGTTTTAAGTTGTACTATATTTTTGATATACAGGTATTTGTGATTTTTCTTATTGAACTGTGCCATCATGACATCATGGGAGGATTAATTCAGCATTTCCCACAACCCAGATCTAACAGAGAGTAAGTATTTTTCTCCTTTACTCAGAAATCTTCTCATCATGTTTTTGATATCATGATGGAGTTATAAAACTTTTATTGGCTTGTATCCCTGTAATTCACTCTTGGAGAACCATGTAATTTGAGAAACTCTCCCGACAAGAAAGTCTGTTTGGTTTTTTTAACGTTTTTAATAGAAATTTTTTTTGAAAAGCAGGTTATTTAAGGATAAAAAAAAGAAAAATGTCACAAAAATGGATTATTATATTGCTAGTTAGATTGGATTCACCATAGGTTTGCTTGTAGTTAAAATCATCTTCTCTGAAGACAAAAATTTAGAGAAAATAAATAGAACACAGTCTTGCTGATAGCTTGCATCATCTCATAAAATTATACTTTCATCAGTTAAAAATTTTGTATTATATTTGTTTAGTACAGTAGAATGCATTATCTAGGTAGTTAGTAAATTGAAACCTTTAATGGTGAAATAATTTGAAATCAATTCCAAGTAATGTTAAGAACTATGAATCTTAAGAAATACCTTATGCTGCAGTACAATTATACATATGGAGAAATGCATTAAAATATATCTTAGTTAATCAAAACTTTTTTTGTCTTGATTATCTGTCTTTCTTTTATCTATAGAATATTTTATAATGTGTTAAATATAAGGTAAATAAAATGTCATTTAGCATTCTTACAGTGTTGGCATGATTTGATATAACTGAACCATATTTGCTTGGATATTTTGCTGAAACAAAATGCTACCAAAATTAAAACACTTCTGAGGAAGTCCAGTAGTATTTTCTGAGGACACCAGTATTCTCAGAAATCTTTTAAGAGGTTAACCAGCAAATTGCTTATCTAGGAGCCCTTATTTATGAAACTTTTTTAATGCTTAAAGAGACTTAAGTATTTTATGTTCATACATGTTAAAATCAGTAAGAATGAAATATTTGAAAGAAAGGACGGAGCTCAGGGGTTTTAATCAATATATCTTTACCAAATGAGATACTTTCGAATTTTTCTGGCACAGTATCATTATGTTTCACTAACTGATTCTCTTTTGGGAGATCTACACCCTTATTCTTAGTAAAAGTAAATCAATATTGTCCAACTGACTTCTGTGAAATTGTATCACTGCAAGCCAAGCATGAACCTCGTCCATCTCTTCCATTAAAATTAATGGAAGAAAGATGTGTCCAAACGACCTAGAATACTTTGAATCTGTATTTTCTTAAATTGTGTCAAAACAATGCTTTTAATAGTATATATCTTTGTATACATTGTATGTGTAAGTGCATATTAAATGTGCTGAATGGCCTAAATGTAAACCGTGATTGATTAGTCCCATATGAGTCCAATCTAATTCTAATCCATTGGTTAGGGTATAACAAAACACTGTTTTCATCAAGGACTTGGCATCCCCTTCAAAATTGGATTTCAAAATGACAGCAAGAATGAACGTAGTAGAAATTGGGAAGCTAATCAGGCTTAGCCAGAAGACATAGCTCATATGAGCCTAGGACTCCACAGTCTTAAAAAACAAAATATAGAAAATTAAAATCTGGTGTTAATTAATAATGTGAAACAAACAAAAAATGTTCTTGAAATATTTTCTTTTATTATTTATTGTTTTACATTTCAGAAAAGGCAAATAAAATGACCCAATTATTCATCAGCTTTGTAAATCTGGAACCTACAAACTGTATTTGTGTTAAGTGGTCCTTTACTCCATGGGTAGCCTGTAAGTAAGGCTGCCAGATTGCCTTGTATCTCTGGGCATTTCTGGGGAATCTTTTTTTCTCTTAATCCTCTTCACAGGAATTAGAAGGCAGCATAATATACTTCTACTCACACGAGATTTCTAAAAGGTCAAAAAAAAAATTTTCCCTCTTCTGGGCACTACTGATGTGCTAGAGAAAATTGAGTGTGCCTTATCCAGTCATTTGAAAAAAATATATGGACTGAAATGATTTTATTGTGTGAAAATCCAACACATGTTGAATGAGATAAGAGGATTTTTAGCAATTTTGCCACAGATAATATTGGCTTACATTACAAAATATAAGGGAATTGTGATATTAAAAAAAAGTGTGACTTTTACATTTTAGAACTTTATAAATGCGGCCTGGACTCTTGCATATGTCTCTTCCTATCCTGAGATGCCATACTTCTGACAGAGTGTATTGTGGTTTATGTCCATACAGATATTCCCATTATTTCTCAAGGATGCATTTGTGCATTGCTTTGAATGGCTCCTAGACTAAGTTCATTCCCTTTGTGTTTGTAAGTTCAATTGCTCTTTATTTGATGTGAAGCTGCTTTCTAGCAGGGCTGGCTGGCTGCCTAATTCTGGAGAGTTATCTGCTAACCTAAACATTGGTCTTTCTTTCAGACTTTATCACCCACAAATTTTGAGATGTCCATCATTATAAAACTCCCTTAATTTCTCTGGAAGCCAAGCAGAAGGTCAGAGTTTTTCCCATGTGGAGCAATTTCTGGATTGATGCTTCTCCTGGAATCCACCAGCCCTTTCTGTGCAGCAGTTAATGAACTGAGATCCAAGAGAAGCGTGAGTTTGTGTTCTAAATGATGGCTCTGATTACCATGCAAGAACATTTAAATGAAAAATACTGATGAAAGCATACATATTTTCCACTGAAAGCTTCTTTATTTTATATTCATGCTTCAGAGAACATAACTCTCACTATGGAATACTTGCATAATGTGAATGCTGGAATGTGTGCAAAATGTGAATGCTGGAACATTTCTATCACATCACGAGATGCTGCTGCTCTGAGTCTGTCCACCCTCTACACCTGGGAGAGATCTCTTGGAGCACTCACTGGATCTGTACACTGTGCATTTCTTTTTCTGTAGTTTAGTTTTGTAGCATTTGTTAATCCTGTAGGCTTCAAGAAACCTTTGTTTTTCTGGGGTTTGGATCCAGCCAGAACTCATTGGTACACTTAGGTTTTGTGGGACTTGCACTGATCTTAGTGAGAGAAGCACAAGCTGCAGAAGGATCTGGTGACAGCATGAAGACATTAGTCTGTGAGCATATAAAAATTTATAATCTACCTGCACTTTAACCTCTCAATGAAAAACATCCTGCATATTTAGAATGGGGTGTTCACAATGGCTAATTTAGCCTATTTTTTGGTCTGGAACTGTCCCTGTGCTTGGTAGCAAGAGAGGCTTGGGCAGAGGGTGTTTCAAAGCAGGAGATATTGCATAAGGAAGTTAAGCCCTGAGGCCAAGGATGGCCTTTATAAATACCCTTCACTAAAACATTAATATTTTTACTCAAACATGTGGTATACAAACCTGAATTCATCTGCCTTAGCAGCTGATTAGTTGCCTTGTAAAAGCCAGAACTATGCACCCAATTAAAGTGTTTATTTCTAAGAGATGGCATATTATAACCTCTTGGGAAAATCCAAGGGTCTGCCACATATTGCATAATTAAGGAAACACAAAAATTATCAAATGAAATGCCAGACTAAGAGAATGTAATAATTTTTGAATGCTGTTATTTTTTTAAAATTAAAACTGTTGAACAAGTGTTAGGACTTTTTATTTCTCAGAAATAATTTTTAATTCAAAGGAAGTCAGTTTGGGGGTCTAAATAACTGTCATCTTGGTAACTATGCATTTTCATTTCTGTTTTGATTGTAGTTTTAGCTGAGAAAATCTGGGAAGCTGAAACATTTTCTCTAGCACTGATACAGCTGAATCTGTCAGGAATTGCCTGGCACTTGTCACTTTTCCAATCTCCAGGCAATTTGGAGCTTTCTTATTTGTGATTTACATGTAACATGAGCAGTTATATCCCTCTATTTTAAGGAATTTCCAGGGACCCTGCATCCCTGCATTTCACTGAGGTTTGTGTGCAATGGCTACTAATGTCTCTCAGTCACTCAGGCCACCACTTTCTTGGGAAAGAAGATATCTGGACTTCTGGTCCTTGTTCCCAACAGTGTAGGTGACTTTGCAGTTTAATCTTTTCTCAGCTCACTGCAAGTTGTGGAGGGAGGGAGAATTTTTCGACAGCTGTGGGCTTGGGAATGAGGAGATCTTGTTCATTCCTAGCTGCCACTCCTTGTAGAAGCAGTAGCAGCAAACTCCTGTTAGCAGTGGTACTTCTGAGTGGGACAGTCCAAGGACATCTTTACCAAACCCAGGGGATAGCACAAGAAATAGAAAATAACAGGTCAAGGTAAAAATGTTTTTTACAACAGATGATTCTAAAACTTACTAATGATAATACTTATGGCTAATTTTTACAGATGAGGAAGGGCTTAACTCTTACAAAGTTTATTTATTTTCTTGAGTATAGTTTTTAATTTTGAGCACAAATGCATACTGGCCTCACTTAAAACATGTGTGCTCTTTCCCATCCCCCTGTATTGTTGTTAGGAAGTTTCCTGGCTACATGTGCTTTTTCACACTTGTCTGCTAAATGAGATATTAGCACACAAAATGTAGCATGCAGGAGCATTCTCTGGATTTGTAGCATTTTCTTGGGGCACTTGGATCTGCAGAGCACCAGTTTTCATTCTTGATTTTTTTTCTGAATTTCAGTGCATACATGAAATTCCAGACAAATCAGTCCTATTTTATCGATACATTGGGGGACAGAGTTTTTCACCAGTTATTTTTATGCAAAATAGAGGTTAACCAGATATTTTTAAAACATTACAGCTTTGCAAATGCTTTTCACATTTATTTAGCCATATGCTAACAATTCTAAAGACAAAAATATATCTTTGAGAACAAACAGAATATGAAATCTAACATCTCTAAAACTTCACATTTCAAGGCTGAGAAATTTCAATGAGTTTTTTTCCATTTCTTTTACATAATTTTTAATTCTGTATTTAGGCTAAAATTGAAATATAATCAGAAAAGGAAAACAGAGCATCTATAACTACATCCCACATACTTCCCAAAGAAGAATGTCAATGTGTATTTGGGCTATCTCAGCATATAATGTTATGATGATATCGAAGTTTTGCCATATTTTAGAGGACAGTCAGATGGCATATTTTTAAACACCTGTGAAACCACCACCAGTAGCAAATACATCAATTTCAAAATATTTCCATACAACTGAATGAAGCTGTAAGTACATATGAAAGGCATAATGAGATCTTTAAATACAGGAAGCGTATTCTGCATTTTCAAGAAATAAGAGTCTACTAGGAGAAGTCCACATGTACATATTACCTTCTAAAAGAGGTAAAGAAATATTTGAAGGTATATGAAATATTTAATCAACAAGACACACCAACATAATAATAAAAATGCAAGGACAATTTGTGATTTAAATCAACAGTGCCTATAGTGTTTTAGTGCTGCCAGTATGTTTCAGCTTAATTTCTCTAAGCAAACACCAGAAATTTGCAATTTTAGAGGAGTATTTCTTAGTAATTCAGGTAATGACTTGTTTAAATAGAGTTGATCTGCTTTTTTTTTCACTAAGAAACTAGGTTAAGGGAAAAATAAAAGGTATTTTCCAAATACATAAAAATATATTTTACATATTATTACTTTAAAATATACTTCAAATTTAAAGAAAAATTTAAAACCATGAAGCATTCCTCACTCAATCTTTGACTGACTGTAAGAGAACCAAGTGGTAGGAACTTAGCTACAAGAGAAAGGCTATCTTCATATCTTATTTTCTGAAAATAAATCAATGAAACTATGGATTTTCAATATTTTTGGGAAACTTCTGTGCATTTCTTCCAGAAAAATGTGCAATGTAGCAGGGACAGCTAACACAACACAAGTGCTGGGTGACATTCTGACAACAGGAAAGTCAATGACATAATTGTCCAAATTTCCTTCATAAGTACAAGCTTCAGTTCTAATCCTATTTAAGTCAGGCTTGCCTCTCTAAAAGTCCTTTCATGTTGATGTTTTCCATGACTAGTGAGTCTGGTTTGAATTTTCATAAAGCATTATAAGGGCTACTTATGACAGTGTGGGAAAGATATGCTCATTTTGATATGATTTCAAAATAAATGTTCTAATGAATAAAAAATATGACTGATGTCAGCTTCAAAATTGGCTTATTTCCTTGTTCTTGCAGAAGAAGATAAAGTAGATCAAGCTGAAATGAAGTTAGTCTATATTAAATATACTAATATGGGAATGAATTAGTATTGCATGGAGATTTAGGAGATTTTCCAAAGGTCACTTGAGAATCTGTAAGAGAGATGGGAAATTAACTCCTGAGCTGTTAAGTACTAAATTGGTCTTTGGACCACTTGGTCTTGACTTCAGGTTTCTCATGCAAAGATTATACACCCAGATTGAAATTAATTCAGTTTTATCATAATGTTAATGTGTCCAGATAGAATCTTCTACTAGTCTCCACCATGAATTATGTAACAAGCATTAATAAACTGAAATGAATGGAAATTCTTCATATGTTTCTATGTCAGTGAGTTTTGGGAATGCAAAATGATTTCGGTGGAGTTATACAAGAGAAGACTATGGACCATTAACTTTTGGAATTTCCTGACCTATGTGGTTGATTGAGCAACCTCAATGCTACATTTGACTGTAGACTTTGCATTTGACTGTGTATATATTTTATACACTTTCACATGTTTTAATATGACCTGTGTGGGGTATTTTCATTTCTGAAATAGCTGGAAGGCATGACCCTTTTTCAGCAGGGGAAAGTTCATAGAGAATGTATCGAGTGCATATCTAGTTTGCCAAAGTATATTTGACTGAAATTTTCAGCATAGTATCTTAAAGGATTTTCTTCTGGCATTCACTTTGCACATAAGACATGTCTCATTTCCCATTATATAAAAGAAAAAAAAAAATCTTTGTCCACCACAACTTTTAACCTCTAGCTCTGGTACTGTTGCATGCTTGTGTGGGGCCTCCTATGAAAGTGCAAAGTTAGACTGAAGTCAGTGGGGTTTGTCCAACTCACCATTGAGCACGGCTAAAATATCCCACTCTGCCTCTTCAGTGTGTGAAATGTTATGGTCTCTACCTCCTAACCTTGCCAATCTAACTGTACAGATGCATGCCTGCTGTTCTTGTGGCCTCAGGTTAATTTTAAGATAAAGAGCCATCATATCTGGGAGTGTACAGACACATTTAGCTGTGGGCCTGAGGTCAAGCCTTCAAAATAACGTGTTGGAGGTAGAAACAAGTAAAATAGCCCTTAGAAGGTCCAAAACTCACAAAGAAGATGCTAAACCCAAATTCTTGCAGCCTACAGGCTGCAAGACCAGTGCCTAAGCAGAAAATACAGCTCTGCTTTCAGCTCTCTTCTAGCAGTTCCACCCTCCTAACCAGCACTGATTGTTTTTATGACAACCAAGAGTAAATGTCAGCTTTGGAGCTCTGGTCTTCAACTCTACTTTCAACTATACTTTCCTTATGTTTATTCGTTTGATGTAATGCTTTGACATGTACTGTCTTTCAGTGATCACTTGGGAAAAAGTAATTGATTAATTTTTTTTTTTACTCCAGTAAACTTACCATCTTGGCTCTGCTGAGAACTGTTTTTGCATTTTGTTTACCTCTCACATGTTAGATTTTTGAGTCTATGTACAGAGACTGCACAGAAAAGCATCTTATTTAATATAAAGCTCAAGCTGCTGGTTTACCAAGTCCAGCCTCCATAACAGCTATAACAGATGAATGTGGCCCCTTTCACTCTCTGCTCTTTCTGCATGTGTAAAGTGCATTATACTCAGCAAAATGTGACATATTGGTGAGCAATTTAGGTAACAATAATGAGATCTGATTGCAGCGAATTTGCATAATTTAAACAAAAAAAACCGAAGAAAGCAAATCTTACAGCATGTCAGTCAGGGAATAAAAACAACTTCCTTGTTGGCATGGATTGAAAGAGCCATAGAAGCCACTGGACATACATGGTTTTGCCAGCTTCATCCAAGAAATAAATCAGCAGTGTCTTGTTGGATCAGCATCCAGTCAGGGTGGAACAGAAAGGAAAAAGAGCTTTTGAGGAATGTCAAGGATGTGGACTATAAGAAATTCCTTAGCAGCTTTAAGCAACTTAGCCTAAGGCTTAGTAGCACTTTGGCCATAGCAGCTAAAAGAACTCTGGGCTAATTATTGAATATTTGCTTTATTTCTTCATGTTTCTATTCCACAGCCTTTTGCTGCCCTTGTTGTGCTCTGTGCTGCTGTACCTGTGCTCCTGGAATGATACTAACTGGGAATCTTGAAGACAGCTACACGACTTGCAGTGTGGATGTCCCTCAGCATCATGAAGGAGGGGCTTATGTCATTCACTTAGGATTGGGAAAAGCACCTGCTCATAATGTTGTATAAGGAATGGCATACAACTGGCCTGCTCCAGGAGGTGCCCCTGTTGCACTGAATTAGCAGTTGAGAGATAGAAGGGTTTTTATTTTTTTTTTCCCAGACACAGCTTGATGTGTTGCTAAAGAATAGCATAATAGCTCAGACTGTGCAATGCCAATAAATATATTTTCCTTGAGAAAGAAGGTCTGAGAATTATTAAATGTCACCAAAAAGAATGATGATTTTTTTCACTCAGTTCTAGTCCAAAATGAAGAATTTTCTGGCATCCTCAGGTGAATGAGCAACTTGGCTAACATGAGCTCCAGTAGGCTGGGAAAGTGGAGAGGAAAGAAACCTTTAGGGAAGAATTCAGAACTGTTATTTTGCCACTACCTGTCTCTGATTTCTATAGATGCTGGAATAATTAGGTGGTTAGGAGAGGTGTTTCATTGTAAGGTACTCCAGAAAACTGCTTTTAATAAGGAAAAAAGTTCTAGCAGTTTCTTTTTGCAAAGCAAAATTCTTCAAGGAAGAATCATATTCTACCCTGGGAAAATTACTTAGGGAAGGATGCAGAAAAAATGTGTTTTGCTCACAGCAAAATTTGTAAACCTGGAGTGGATGAGAATAACATATTTCTGTGCCTTTTGAAACTGGCAAAAAGCCAGGTTTTTCTGCCTGAATTTATTTTAACATTTATGCAGCTGTTTAGAGCATAGCTACGTTTATCTTGGGAGAGGTACATGAAGTGTCCTGAAAGTGGGTAAGACTACAGAATGCAGTACATCATGCATCGGATTTTTCCTGTACTAATTTATTTCATTTAGGTAAACTAAGTGCCACTTCAGTACCAGAGAGTGGATATTAAAGCAGAAGGTTTTAGAATGGCTGAAACGTGATGTCATGAGAGACTTTTTGACTTCATTAATTACTTTGAAAGTGCTAAAAAAAAATATTAGCGGTATAAGGATTTCAAACCAAAGCAAAATATGTAGTTACATATAACCTTGCCTGAAGTTTCTTTTCAGGGAAGAAAGTCCTCAAATAAAATTAATTAGGAAACTGCCATATCTTAAAAATCAAAGTTAGAATCCTGTTAGAAAAATTAAGAAATTAATGCAATTAATTTCTCCTTGCCAGCATTAAAGAAGCAGTGAAAATGAAGACTGGTAGTATTCCATGAAAAATGGAGATGGAATGTATGAATATTTAGTTTTTTCTTTTCATTGATCTGAAAAAAATGCAATGTAAATAATTCTCAAGTATTTATTTTAAAATGACTAAGCTTAAAGGAAGGTCGATGTATTGAGTGCACATTAATGCATGTTGCAGCTCCTCTGAATTTGCTGTGTTTCACGGAAAGGTAAGTGGAGTTGAGTGGAATCTGTTTTAACCTTTGTGCTGCAAAGTCATTTTGAAGAGCTGTGCAGTTGTGTGGTGCCACCTGTTTGAGCTACTAGATAATCAAATTATTGGATATTTAATATCCAAGAGATGTGACATCTAAAGCCTGATAAAATTACTCTAAAATTTTGGCACTTACATCGGTAAACTTGGGAAATCCTGTAATGTCTCTGTTGCTGTGCTGTGTGAATTCCAGCTCCTAATTAGCTCCTCCATCCCCCATATACACACCCATGCCTGTCCAAGGGGAAACGTGAGACCCAGTGCAGACTCATGGAGCTGTGAACTGCCTAAGGTGGCCCTGGGAAGATGCTGAAGGCAGACACATGGGCAGAGCATCCCTGTGTCAGCTGGGTTCTGCCTGCGGCAGTGTGGGCAGTGCTGGAAGGCAGCAGGAGCTGTGTCAGCAGGGATGGAGCCCAGGATCTTGGCACAGGAGCTGGCTGGCAGTGCAAAGCTTCCCTGGTCATTGTGGCTGATGCACAGGTGCTGTTCCATACAGGGGCCAGGAGCACAGATGGGTTGGGTGTGTGTTTGCTGCATAGAGCCCATGGAATGTTTCTCAATCGAGAGGGATGTATGGCAGGGGCTAACTGGGCTAACTCCTGGACTGCTCTCTGACTTTTGTTGCTGAATCTGTTTCTCAAATAGTTAAGCACAGTGAATCATAGCATAAATGCCTGCAAAACTTCTGTTGAAACTTCCAGCAACCCAGTATTTTGACAGTTGCAGCTTATAACATATAAACACAACAATTTCAGAGCAGATCATCATTTGGAGTAAGCACATTCTGACTCTTATTTTTATACTGTAGACACAGGGGCATTTATAATGCTGATAAAAGTTTAGGAACCTCAGCAACTAAATTAATTGTATTTAATTAATTAATATTTTGAGAAAAAAAAGTTTCAGATTTTATGTGCAAAAGCTTAGTTTTGTTCCTCGCTCAAACCAGGTTCAGAAATGATGCAGTATTTGCTGTTTCATCCCTTTTTTTTTTTTTTTTGCACACAGCTGATTAGACTGGGAAAATAATTTGTGCTATGTGTCCATCTCAGAGATCGTGCATGTAGAATTAAGTAATTTAGATTTTTTTTCATAGCCAGGTAAAGATAGTGAAATGAAACACCCAAATAATATCTTGTAGCTAACAGTAACAGTAATTTTTCACAATGTGCTAATTACCTACCAAGAATATTTCAGAATCTGTGGAGATTTTTGTGATATCCTTGTCAGATTGCAATTTTGTCTATCCGCATTTCTCTGGTGAATTTAAGGACACCTTCTCAACAACAAAGTAGAGGCTCTTCTCTTGCCCATCCATGTCTAAGCACTGTCACCATCCTCCACCTGTAAAGGGACAGAGGTTTTTGAAGTTTTATCTGATTTAAAACAAGGACCAGATTGATGTTGCAGTTTCCTGCTGAATGCCCTAATAACACCGGTGTGGAATAAAAATTCATGACTACCTCTGTGTTTACTGTACAAAGTCTGGGTCTGATAGGTGTGATCAAAGACTGAGGATCTGGGTTAGATGTGATAGCTGAGCAAAACCCAGGACTTAGCTGCAAACTGTGTGTACTCAGAGCTAAATGTTGCAAGGACTGATGTAGTTTTCAGTGTGCTTGCAGATTGAAGGTGCTGAGGTACTGTGTTATCCACCTTGCTGACAGCCTAATAAATAGGTGCATGATTCCTATTTTGAACTTTCAGACTTTAAAGATGCAATAGTTACTCATTTTAGTGGATTTCTCATAGTAACAGAATGTGTTGTACATGTGAGATGCAGCACATATGGGTGTTTCTCTTCTTAATTTAAAGCCTGTCACAGCTGCCCCCACTTCTGCCTAAAAGCTTAATTTATTATTTAGTTGCCAAAAATAATCATATGCTCCTTAAATCAAGAGTTTCAGCTGCTTCATATCTCTGTTGACTTTTTGAAACAATCAGCTTTGCCTAGACAATTTCTGCCTACAAGCATGCTTTTCAACATGAAGATATATAAAGTAAGCTGAAAATATTAAATCATAGAGTAAGAATTTTAATGGGATTCACTGACATGAGGTTCTAAATAATAATTTATTTTTCTATGCTGGTTGAGGGGTCACCCCTGTGCATGAATTCAGTTTTGAAAAGCTAATGCATTAAAGTGAAGAGCAAGCATCAGCTCACTAGTACAGTGTAGTCTGTATTGCTTGGTCTAGAAATGAAAGAAGCAAGGAGAAGTGTAGGTAGTGCCTCTGTTCAGTAGTCTGAATAAAATATCCCCTTTATTTCTTACACTCAGGTCTCGTGTCCCCTGCAAGAAATGCCAAAGGGAGTCCTTTTGTTTGGCGTATGCCTTATTATGAGTGTCCAGAGGCTGTATCAAAAAAGCGTGAATTGGTAGTACTTTAGACTGGTTCAGGGAGCAGAATTAAACAGGTCAGACATGCTCAAACCAAAGACTCTTTCACCCTCCAGCTGCTTTCAAACACAAAACAGTTCTGCAGGTATTTCTTGAATCAAATGGCTAGAGCCATTTTGCAATGTGAAGAGGGTATAAACAGCAGCTGCTGGTTTAGGAACATTATTTGCAGCTTAGAGAACTGACATCCCTGGTTTTTGATCCCCTAATTAGACAGAATTTGGAAAAGTTGTGTTTAATTTGCAATTGACTTTAAAATCACAGAGTGTGTATTTCAGAATGACATTAAACAGCATTTTAATACCCTTCAGAGCTTAGTGCTCCTAAATTGGTCCCCAGTGGTAACTTTGGAAATGCAATAGATCATAGAAGTTCACAGGGCACAACCAAGTCACTGTTTTATTCTGCTTTGAGAAATCCTCAGGTGGAGGCATGTGGGCAGCCCAGGTCCTCACTCCCTGTGGGCTAGAGGAGGACAGGAGACTGATCACATGCAAGGGAGATCTTTTATGTGGGATTACTTGGAGAAGATGGTTGAAAATCATGTATTAACAGGAGATGTTTCATTATAGACCACTGTTCCATAGTGTAAAGAGTGGTAGCAAATTGTCATAGTTGTTTACTCACAACCTCAAAAGGAACTCACATAAAGAATGAAACATGGCACCAATGTCTAAAATTAATTCCAGAGAGTTTTCATTAATTGTTCTTTCGCACTAGGAAATCTGGTGTAAACAAAAAAACCCTGCAAATGAGTACACACACCAGTGGGAAGGAGCTTTTGAATAATTAAATACTTCCCCATAAATCCATTTGAGTTCTTTGAAGCAGTAAAGGATCACGTGGATAGAGAAAATCCTAACTTTTTCAGCAGTCCTTATCAAAACTTCTAAATGAAATAAAGCTATCATGGGATGAATATTATCAAAAAAGTTAAGAAGTATAAATGATAATTTTTTAGAATGGCATGGGAGTAGTGTTTGGATGTCACAGAAACTTGTTCCAGAATTTGTGCCACTTAGCGTATTACTAAATAAAGTGTGGAAAAGGGATGAAGTATGACTTGACAAGAACTGACAATGATACAAAATTTTTCTGAGTCATAAACAAAAAAAGGAGTCTAAAGATCTGCAGGGTTATCTGATTATATTGACTGTCTGGGCAGACAAAATTCATGTTGATAGATGCAAAGTAATGCACGTGGGGAATATACCATCTAATTATATATGCAGTTTCGTGGGCTTTAAGTTAGACTCAAGAAATTGCTGACAGAAGCTGGGAGGTATATCAGGGAATATCATGGTGTGTCTGCCCTATATTTTACTTGTTCTCCCTAAACATCTGCTACTAGCCACTGTCAGAGAGACAGGGAACTGAGCTACATGAACATTTAGTCTGATTTAGTGCAGCTGTTCTTATATTCTGGGGAGTGCAAGAGAAAGAAAGGAAATATGAGTTTTAAAGTTTTTTAACGGTTGAGATTGCAGATAAAATTGCATGGAATTTCATAGGACAAGGGGAAATCACTTTTTTAGCTCAAGGGCTTTCTCTGCTGGATTTCTAAGGTCTGCAGCAAAGGCTTCCATTGCAAAGGTATGTCAGGAAAACATCATAATCTTTCATAATTGAAGAACAACCTAAACAGTAGGGTTGCTTGTATTGCATAATGCTGTTTATCTTGCCTTAGATATTACTTCTTACAACAGTTAGGACTGACTTTTTTTTTCCTAATGAAGGTAAACCTGTATTGACTGACCAGATGATAAAAAAGCTGTAAGAGCTGAATGGGTAGAGTTGCTACAGAGTTGGGAAGATGATAATGTATAGAAGTGTGCTCACCAGCTATTTCAGACATTGCCACAAAGACTGTGCACTACCGCCCAGAAACCTTGCTGGGCTCTTTCTTTATATGCTGTGGACTTGAAATATAGCAAGCCTCTTGATCTTAAAGGGCTTCTTTGAATTTCTATACTCTTGATTATGCTGCTCTTTGTGACATGGAGTAGGTTGATGGATAAAGGATTGGAAATGCATAGTCTGCCTTTGAGGTTCTTAGACAACCTATTTACTGAGCTTTATTCAGTAAGGTAGAATGATAAAACTTTATGGCCTTAACTGCCTGATAATTTGCTATGAAATCCATCTTCCAAATGATGATTGGGTCTCTATTTAATCAAGAGGAATAGCCATCCTCAGATAAATCTAAACTGCAAAAGACGATTATACAAGTGTTTGTAATTCACAAAAAGGCTCTTTTCGTCTCTAAATCCTAAAACATATACAACTGGAGTGGTTCTGTTCTTTATATTTGCAGTGAAATCCAAAAGACTGGGGCATTAATTATGTCAGTTGGATAAAGGTTTTTTTTTTCCTAGAAGCTTTTTGTTTTGCAAGGAAACTCAATTAGCAGAGTATGCATAATTGTGGGCATGACATGCATTTCTTCCTTGGTGGGTCTCACTGATGGCAGTATCAGATAAAAGGATTTAGCAAGAACTGTGCCATGGCAATGCAGATCTTATTTACCTGGAGAAAGCCTTCTGCTGTCTTGACAGCTCTGTAAGACTGTCAGCCAGGGGCGAAGAATCCTAACTTGTACTCTAATTTGGTTGAAACTTGAATGCATGGGAGAGTGCAGCTATTACCTCTAGCCAAACAGAAATGAGTCAACATATTGATAGCTTGAATGAATAAGCAACTTTTAAAGAAAAAGTGCTAACATAAGACTCAAATTACCATTCCCACTGTCACCTTTTACAAACCTGAAACTCTACTTCTCACAAGAGTGTTGTCTCTGCATCTTTGTGGGGCTGTGTGTGCTTGCAAGGGAACTCTGTCATCTACTTACCTTTTCCTTATAGTCTTACATTATATATATTCTTAAATTCTTTAGTAACCTATGCAGCACAAGCAGGAATTGCAAACAAAGATCAGCTCTCACTCTTAGATGAACACTGGACTGGGAATGAGGCATTGGCTAGCTATTTGTCCATATGCTTAGCCTCAAATTTCTCTGCTTGACTGCCATTAAAAAAGTTCACTGTACTGGTTTCTGTGACATTTGCCTCCTACTCACTGAGAAAGAACCAACAACTTCGTTTGTGCAGTGTTAGTAACTTGGTCTGTATTTGAATCAGCTGTCACAGGAAAGTGGAGTTCAGCTGAATAAATGTTATGTGAGCATAGTGGGGGAGGGACTCCTCATCTACTCTATGAAAATAATAAAAATTTAAAGAAATCTTTGGAGGTATTTTGACTGTGCTGGTGGCACATGCTCAGCATATGAAATACTGGACACTTATGCTAGTACATGTTCCTAATTACAATTTCCTTATCATAAACAATTACTGTTAAATGCAGTGCATGGTGAAGGGGGAGGAGGAAGAAACCCAGGTAGAATTGTTTGGAGCTGCATGAGTCTGTATTTGCCTCAGGCTTAGTTAGCTGTCAAGAAAACCCCTGGAGCACCCAGAATTCACAGGCTTTACAGCTGATCATAATCAATAAAGGCAAACACTGAAGCTGGGGAAAATGGGCAAACACATGTTGTCCTCTTGACCATTGCAGGCTAAAACTGTGTGCAGGTGAGTAATTGTGGAGAGGTATGAGGGTCAAAGACACTCTGGCTTTAGGCATCTGTAAGTGGTGCATGAAGCTCTGATCAAACTGAGGAGATCACTGTGTGAGGTGATGTCTGCTTTTCTGTGGTCAATAAGGATGTTTTGCTATTTGTGTCCTTTGGGCTCCTGTGTTTCTTTGCATGGGGGCACAGGATGCTCCCTGGGAGAGCCAGAAACCACAAAAGGTCAGGCTACTGCTTGATGAATATCAGCTAACAGCATAGTTGGCAGTGTTTTCTGCAGCTTATGGTGAGAGACAGTATCACAGAAATAGCAGTGGCTCATGTTCATCAGTGTAAAAACTGTCACCTGCTATACCACAGAAAATCAGTCTCTTTTAAGATGGCTTTGGAGCAAACTTAAAATGAAGTTATTCGGTCACTTATCTACGAAAGTAGAGATTCTGCTGCACTTTTCTACCTACTGGGTATTGCTCCATTCTTTGGCTTAATGAACTTTAGAGGATACGAAACCCTATTGCCATCATTAAACATGTCAGTACAAAGCCTATAGTGCACAGAGCATTAAATGCTGTGAGAGAACAGCTTTCTTCAGAACATGATCCAAACCAAAGGTTTTAAGATTTTAAGGTTTATACTAACTCTAATAAATCAGGTGAGGATGCTGCTGCCTAAACAGTCTGCACAATCAAAAGTTTCAGCATATGTCAGATGATTTCATTGAGTATAATATGTTGGGACCTAATGTAAACTTCATTAGTTTTTGTGTTTTAAGAATGCATACAGGGTCAGTCTTGACAGAGTAAGTGATACAAGTTTGTCATGTGTTTAAGACTTGCACATTAGAATCACTAAATAAATATTCCCTTTATGGTCTTGCTGTTTGGATACTTCCTGTCTCCACCTGCTTGCTCTTGATAGAAGAGAATTACAAGGAGCCACAATAATACTGCTGGTTTGGGACAAAAAGTGGAGGGTACAAGCTCAGACAACTGATGGTTTGTAATGCCAGAAGACAGGTGGATCAATACCTGGTACTGTGGATCTCCAACATTCCTGGAAGCATTATTTAAAATGGCTCTTTCTGTATTGCTGGGAAGGTGTTTGACCCCATAAGAAAGGAAAGATTTGTATGTTTGACAGGTAATCATAATACTTCTGTTTTAAAAAATAACTTGTCTCCATGCCTACAAAAGTCTACAATTTTGTCTTCTCACACACAGAGATAATCTTCTGGTGCTATATAAGTTTGTCCTTAGTGGATTGACATTTGCGTACTTTTGGACAAGACCAGGATTCTGACCCCAGTGGCACAAATCCCACAGTCCCAAGTGTCTGTGTATTTGACTGACTGAGCTACCTTTAAATTGTGTGTTCCTGTTCATCACTGCAGGTCATAGGTTTGCTTAACATTTCTGCCCCTCCCCAGCCAGGCAGGGTGGGCTTGCAGCCAACTCAGTCTCTACCCTCCTGGTGCAATGTCCGTCCTCAGAAAGGATGGCAGGATTGAAACCTTGATGATATGGGAAGTTGACTTTAAACCTGTTCCTTAGAAAAGATGAGCATGCAAATATATGAATTTAGGTGGGGCTTCATTCTCATCAGCTTTTTTACAAGAATGAAAAGAGTGACAGTGGAAATTGCAAGGAAAGGCAAGATATGGAAAGATCCTAGCCAGCTGTCATTTAACACACAGTGATTGTGATTTTGACTGATTTAATTGAATAGCAATTTACTGAGTCAGACTTCTTGGTTCCCTGAGAAAATAACTTGTAAAAAATTAAAGTTGCATAATTTGATACTATGTAGATAGTGACTGTAGACATGTAGGTGGTTTTGAACAGTCACTGCTCCTTGTGAGGGTAATAGACAGCATTTCGACTATCTTAAGCCAAATCTTTGCTCCTGTCTGAAGACAATAGCATTTTTTTTTTTTTTTTTTCTGGGAGCAGTTTCTGAAGGAAGAGATTTCTTGTTTTATCTTCTTTCCTGGAATAGTTAGGATCTGTCATAAACAGTTGGATTGGTGGTGATCTGCCTTTCAGTTCTTCAAGGGATATCTGCTATAGGGATCCAACAAAGACATAAATTACTTCCTTAACCTGTAACAAGTGCCTTTAATGCTATGATAAAAAGCATTTGCCATAAAGTTCAAACCTGTTGCATGAGCTGTGATACACCTTTGTCTTGTCATAAATATGTATTTTAAATGAAGGAAGACGAGGAAAAGAGATAAAGTCTTGAAGAAAGCTTGGATGAGCATCTGTCACTTTTCTCAATTTTTATATGAATAAAAAGGCTGCTGGAAAAGGCTTTGTGGTAAATATACTGGAAGAGCAGGTAAATAAAAGCATGAACTGAATGAGCATGTGGAAAAAGCCCACAGCTCTCACCTGCTAGCCAGTTCTGCAGTCAACTACTCTTAGGATTTGGGAAAAGGATCACAACCCTGTAAAATCCAAACCAAACATTTCTCTTACACTTGTAAGACTGCAACCAGCTCTGACTGTATGTGTGGAAATCAGGGGCTTTGTAGGCCTTCCATGTTATTTTTTATTTTAGTTTTCATTTGTTGTTATTCATTTCATGTTGTTTTTATTATTTAGTTTTCCTCAATCTCTGAGTGTATAAAAAACTAATGCTGGAATATACTGTGAGCTTGTTCTAAACTTGCTTCTACTTTATATCAATGTTTTGGTGAGTCTTTTGTTCAGAGGATTTGATTTAGATGGCAACAAAATCTAAACTTTAGCTTAAATATTGATTAGTCTTAGTTCCTCCAGGACTTTTTCTTCTGCATCATCCATCTTACCCAATTTTATTTTGCCTCGATATTACTGTCTTATGCATATCCTGAGATGGAGTTAATGGTACAAAACCTGTGATAAATAATTTTCTAGCCCTTTGTAAACTTTTGGTAGTTATTATAGAACCAGACAACTTTAACCTGAGCCCAAAAGTAATCACTCAGAGTCAGGGAGTCTGAGAGTGCTGTCTTTTCATTCAAAATTGTTTAAAATAAGCCACTGCACAGTGTTACAGGCCGTGCCAACTGCTGACATTAGAGACTATGGCAGGAACAATTTCCTGACAAGGACACTGTTAGATTTGAAATGTGACTTTGTAGCTTTTATTTTTGTTTTTTTGGCAGAGGCTTTATTTGTTGTCTGCTTGTAATCGGTTGAGATATAAGGTAAAATAAACAGTGACTATTTCACTGTTAAAAATTCTGTTTACTTATACTTTTCAATTAGAAAATAAATCCATAACTTTTATAAACACTATAGCTGCCTTGAAAAGGAAGAACTCTGTTAATGAAAATACAATTAATTTTCCTTGGATTTCTTTTAAATTTGTTTTAAAATTGTGTCCTAGTAAAAATGTGTTTTGAAAAGTGTTGACTAAAATTAAAACTTGGCAATTTTATGATTATCTTCTCTCTTAGATATAAATATGCTGAGGATTTATTCATATGGGAGACCAGAAGCACCACTAAAAGATAAAACTTCATGAAATGCAAAGGCCCATTGCCTAATTCAAATTTCCCCCTTACTGAAGACTTTTCACACTATATGTTTTATAATAGTTCAGGAGCAGTAAAACCTTATAAGGTTTTTTTAAATGAATAAGTGTTTCAGAAGTTAGCCAAGTTCAAGGGCATTCTTATCTGCTGTACAGTTCCAGCCATAATTTCACATAATTTCTGTTACTTCATAAAGCTGATGTCTCGAAACATATTTCTGACCACTGTCAGGCCACTTTTCAAGTTCAAACATGAAACCCCCTCAAGTGCAATGCATACTGCAGTAGTTTTCAGCTGATTTAGTGTGGAAGGAATGCAGCCTTTCTATCTGTTGTGGAATTTACCTTTCTACTGAGTGCTTTTTCCCTGCTGGGACCTACTCAGGCCTCTTTTCTCAGGCATAACTCCTACTGGGACTAGAGCTGAACATTTGCTTGAGTCAGGAGTGCTAAATTAGGCAAATGTGAGATGGAAGAATTGCTGCAAAATACCCAGGAGAGTCATAAATTAGCAACTGCAAAACATGGCAGTTCTCTGTTCTCTTATAAGTCTTGGAGATGTAACCCTGGTGAGGAAGTTACTCTTTATAGAGACTGGTTCATGACTTGTAGAGTACTGAGGCAGCTGATGGAAGGAAACTTTACCAGCCCCAGTATGGTGAACAGCACAGATGGCTTGCTTTCCCCATATATGAACTTTGTTTTTTTGAAGCTGGCAGAATCTGTGTTAGAAAAAATTCCCAGCTCAGCAGCAGCACTTCTGTGTACAGCTGTGGCTTGCATCTGTCAAAGCTTGTCTCCAAGCAGTGGAGGCAGCTCAAAAGTTCCATCAATAGAATAAATACACTATGCCTCATAGCTTTTGACCCGTTTTCATGCTGAAGGCAGCATACAGGGCACTGAATATTACAAGTATCTGTCAACGTGCTTAGAGCATTATTATTTATCATTTTATTACCATGGGTGTCAGTTGGACAAGTTCCTTTCTGGTTTATGTTCCTACCATGCCCTTCTTGTTATTTTTTTTAATTGAAATACATGAAGAGAGATATGTGATGTCAGTGCTGGAAATTTCACTATAATAATAAAAGTTCTCTTGTTTCAAGCAGCTAGGTTGTTGTCTTTTTTTGTTCCTTTGGATACTCAGCCCATGATTTTGAGAAATCAAAATGCCTGCACAAAGCTTTAATGGTTCTTAACCTACAAGTTTGTTCTCTGTGTTGTAACTTCCTGAAGGTAAGTAATAAATTATTTTGTTAGGCAGTCAAAAATGGTGCAAGAAGCCTATTAATGTTATCACAGTAACGCCAGCCAAAATGTCTCCACCTGAAGCTGTATTTAGAAATGAAAATCAAAGAGTCAGTAAAATACAGCAGACATCACTGAATGATAGATTTACAATGAATGTCTTGGATAGCTTTCTGTGAGCTTTAAAGCCAATGAATATATTTTATCTGATTGTAACTTTTCCAGGAAAATAAAAGCCATGCATACAGTGTGTGCTCCATCAGACTTTACAGTATCAACTCTTTTTGGCACAGTTACTAACATAAATGTGTTCTTTTTCTCCTACCTGATGAATACCATAGTAATTTCTCTGACCAGAACACTAGACTATTTTGATTATCTGCTATCAGTTAACAGTTATTTCCTGCTACTGAAAGATGCTTGCCAAATAAGTTTTTACAAAGTAGATACAGAAGTCCTTGTTTTGGAGTTTTCACTATGCTACTGAAAGCCTCCAGGAACAGAAAAGAAAGAGATTTTCTAAGTCCTTGCTGAGGGATCAGCATAGCTATAACAAAGGGATACGTAGAACCATGGTGGAAGATTTGAATCTATTGACAATAGCAACACTTGTTTCTCAATTTTTGTTCTTATCTGAAATTTATCCATTGGTGAATTTAAAATATTTTACTTGAAGTTCTATTTGACAAGTCTCTATGTCTCAAAACAATTGCCACACATGGTGTACAATACTTTTGTGTACTAGAGAAAAATAAAATAGTTTCACGGTTTTATATCTGACTGAACTCTTCACTTTTGAAACCAGATATATCATGTGAAGAATTCAGCAAATTTAATAAAGAGTTCAAGAATGGATTTATGTAAGACTATACATGTTTTCTAGCTAGATGCAGACATTCAGTCCTACTTTTCAAATTACATTTAGAAAGTGTTTGTAGTTTCCAGGTGCCAGCAGCTTTGAGAAATAGGCCTTTAGTCTGGGGATCTAGGCACAGTGATGTTTCAAGTGTCTCAGTGTATTGCTAATCCCAGCCCACTGAACAGTTAATTACCTACTCAGTTTATATTTCTATGAGTCACAAGGTTGTAGTACCACCACATTCCAAGGTGGCCAAGTGGCTGGGCAGTCTGCTGCTGATCCAGGTAGGGTCCCCAGCATCCTCTGTGCAGTGGAGCTGCAATCAGTGTGTCCTTGGGAGCTCAGGTTCTTGCCCATGCTTGGGCTCCATTCCTGCTGGACACTGCTGAGGTTGTTTTCTGGAAACTACTCAATTCCTTTTGACAGTAGACAGTGAGGAGAAAATGGGGAAGGAGGGAGGATATAAAGAAGAAGAAACTGGCAGGGAGCCTGCTGCTCTCATACTTGCTGCTGATCAGGTAGAGAGAAAATATTCATTATCTGTCCCCCACTCCAGGGCAACCAGCATGAGTTCTCCACCACATGAAACAAAGCATCAATCTGATGGCACAGTAGACTGATTTTTGTGTGTGACATTCTTCTGTGACCAGGTTTAGCTGGGCGTATTTCTTACACATGGAAGGAGAGAGGGCACATTTGAAATGAATATAGATTTTGTTCATCAGTTACACAGCTCAGCACAGCTGAAATTCAGGATCCTCCTGGCTGCAGACAGTTAAACACAAGATGTTCTGGTCGATGTCACTTTCATAGGGTTTTCTCCATGCTCTGTAGCCCCAAGAGGTCACTAGTCAGAGGCAAAGTTCTCAAGAGATCATGGGGTGGTTGAAGAATCACTCCTTCAATATAACAAGCTAATTGTTTAGGCAAAGCAACTAATTACTGCATTTCAAAAACTACTCTCAACTAAGTAGGTTATTTTTATATTTTTGTTTTCAACCTTATGGAATCAAGTTTTCAGGTTTTTCCTGCTAATTGTTTTTTGTATGAAGACAGAAAAAATAAGGAAATACAGTAAAATATTTTCTGTAACTCCATGAAGCCAGGAATGAGGCTCTAAGTAAAAAGATGATAACAACAAATTTGGCTATAGACCGTGGGCCAGATGAAGGGCAGCGGATAGGCTTGCTGAAATAGAAAACCTTGAGAGTGTCTTAATATCCACAATATTCATTCTAACACCATAAATTTCAGAACTGCAAGGGACACTGAAGTGCCTGAGTATGCACACATGCACATGTCCCTACCAGTTCACCAGCAGAGTGACTGCAGAGGGTTTTACTGGTCAATACAGCAACAGCTTGAATATTTTCAATGGGGAAGGAATATTCTTGGACAAAAAGTAGTATTCTTTCAACAGGGGTAATGCTTTGAGTGGGGGTGAATTATTTTTGTTTCTACATGTTTTTATCTCACAGATGCTATACTAAAAATACACTGATTTTTTTAGTATGTTTGAAAAACAGCAAGTCAGGGATAGGTTTGCTTTTAATTTTTGAGTCAGAGTGAGCAGATCTGAACTGCTAACCCCTTAGAATGACACAGACATGAAAGGGATGTGTGTATCCTTTCACTGTGCTGAGATATCAGGATAATTATCCACCATACGGTTCCCTCTCAGTGCTTTTCAGTGCATTTTGAATGAAGAGACTGTGAGGATAGCTGATTTTAATCTGAGAATCCACTTTAAAAGGGCTCAGGAGATTCAGTGCTAATAGAGGAGCTAAGTGATACAGAAGTATTACTTACTCCTCAAATGGGAGGATGAAAATGAGAATCCTTAGATAATACAGGATGGAAACACATACCTGCTGATCTTCCCCCAGGCTCAAAAAAAGATTGAATGAAGAGTATGGAAGGAAGTTGATACCATATAGGACTGTCCTTTATCAACTCTTTTCATTCATTCCAGTAGACCTGAACTCCATATTTTAACTCTGAGAATATTGAGGAACTAGTATATCTATTGCAAGGGAAAGTCTGAGCTCTCTGATGCAAAATTAGTTTATTGTACAGTGGAGTGCAACAGGCAGTAATGATGCATGCACACTTAGATGTAGCTTGTATGTGTCTGAATGTCTGTGGCTTTTTACATCTGTATGTTTTATCACACCATTCTAGCCCCTCCTTTTGGTGTTTTAGGCTTCACCTGTCTTAATTTTGCACCCAAGAGATATGCCAGATTCTTACTCTTGGAAACTGGCATAATATAAACAGCAATACAACAATAACTTGCCAGAAAGAACAATGCAATCAGAAGATCTCTGCTTTGCTCCTCTTTAGTCTCCTTTGTCATATTTATACAACAGGTTTAGAACATTATACTGCCTTTCCAGGAAGAAGTACTATCTCCAAATTTACCTTTGTCATAGTGATACCTATTGAGGAGCAGCAGTTTGGTTTTATAGGACAGAAAACTACAGGTAGCTCTGAAAATCTAAAAATAATATCTCAGTTAGAAGAAAAGTACATAATTTTTATTTCTGACTTTTAACATTTCTTCAAAATTTTCCATTGACTATCTCCATCCCCCTCAAATCACAAACCACCTGCATGCTAATATTCTGCTGTCCCACATACTGTGTTTCTTGCCTCTATTGAAATGGTGTGCTCTGCTTTGGGAAATACACAATGCAAATGAGGCCTGTACTCTTTTATTCAGCCAGCAATGCAGCTGTTCCAGCTCGTATGTAAAGGTAATAAAAGGTGAGCTAGATTTAAGTACCTAATAATGAAACCTTTAGCTACATAATAATGTAAGAATAAGAGAAGATTTATGAGAACAGAGGGAAGCAAATGAATAAACCTTTCTTAGCAGAAAACAAATAAAACTTTTTGTGATCAATTTTTCAGGAGGAGCAGTATCGAAGAGAATACTGGAATGAACTGTATGATCTTTAAGGCCCCTTGCAATCCAAATAATTTTATGAGTCTATGACTCTATGTTTTCTCAGGCCATTTTAGTACAGGAACTAAGGAATTACTCTCTTTTGGTACTTCAGTACCTATGTGGTGCTAAAGGATTGTATTTTTTTGGCTCAGAAGGTTAGCAATCTAGCAGTATCAGGAATCATTAAGAGAGTTTGGTTTTCCCTAAATGACATTTCTGGAACTGGAGTCCCCTATGGAGTTCTGAGCTTGTGTCTTTATTTCCTGTCCTCCTGTGATGTAGGGAATAAAATGTTTCTTTGAATGCTTGTTCTTTGTTGAGTGCAGCATGGAGACATTTGAGAATCAACAGTCCCTTGTGTTTACAGAAGCAGTCACTTCCCCATTGCATGCTGTCTAGGAATTACCACGCTAGTCAATTTAGGGTAAATTTGCAAAGTGGTGCACAGGGAGTCACACAGTTAAATCCCATTGATGTTAATAGGAGTCCTGCAGCTAAATCCTTGCACATTGCTTTGTAATTTACCTCTTTGTGTTTCTCAAACCTGCTGGCTCATGACTAATTTCTGTCTCTTATAGAAAAGCTTGAATGTGTTTTGGTAGTGGAATGGGCACAGCCTATCATTCGCATTTTTTCTGACATATAAATATACATTCCAAAATATAGACATTCTTTCTTATGATTGATGTCTTCATATATTTGCCCATATGCGTTCCTTATAAGTTACAGATAAATCAAATTAGCACCAATCACCACAGTCCTCAGAACCTCAACTTCTTTAGGAAAGAAAATAACATTACTAAAATTTTTGAAAGTTAAACCCATTTCACAGGGAAAAAAATTGTTTAGGTGAAAGCATAATGTCTGAAAATTCGCTTGATCAATTCTGAAAACACTTTGAACTTGCTCTTTGGTGTTTAGAATGGTGTGAGTTAGACTTTCTAAATTAATTTCAGCTTTCTGAAGAGAAGTGGTTTTAGGTTCATTTGTGGGAAGGAGGAAATTCAAAGAATTAGCCAGTGTTTCTAAAACTGAGGTTAAAGAATGGTGAAGCGGCTCAATGCAGGCATGAAAGTGCTTTGCCCCTGTGCATGTTTAAATCTTGGTGTTGTGGTGATGAGTATCACTGGATTATTTACACCAGGACTCCAGCTAGCCATGAGAGTGTCAAAATGCCCATAACCATGCAGGTATCAAAAGTAGAACAGCTGTGCTGGTACAATACTGCACCCATACTAGTGAGCTCTGGCTCCAAGGAAGGTTATTAGTTCAGTTGCAGCACCCTGCTGATGTGGCAACACGACTTCTGGTTCAGGAACTGGCTCAGGCAGCACTCCCCAAGGAGTCTTAACAGCACCCTTCACTGTATGGCACAGGCATGCCCACAGAAACACCCATAAGATAATGAGTGACTCTATCTTCTGGGTAAGGTTTGGATGATTCCCAGAAAATGGGGCTTAAAACTGCACCATAAATGCTGAGAGGAAAAAGAGAACATTGCTTCATTTATACTGCTGATTCACCCACTGAATGGAAAATAAGTTATGCAATCATGTAATTAAAGACCCTGTCAGCAGACATATATGCAGAGCAGGCATATATGAGGTGGAATAGGCAACCTGATATAAAAATTCTGTAACTGCTCTGCTGGTCACTGGAAGGTCTGAGATATGCCATTAGGCAACAGAGGTCAAGCTGGTATTCCTTGTTCTCACTTTGATTCCCTATGAAAGTTCCCAAAATGTCACATGATTTTTACATGGGAGTAAGGGTGTTAGCAGGACAATCAACTTTTTAGGTGGGGGTTAGAAGTTGTTGATAACTTAGTCTTATAAAGATACATGCACATTTCTTGTGCCTTTGGAATATGGAAGTAACACCCTCATGTAGTCCTACAGAATATAAAGAATGTCAGAACCTTTTGTATTTTAAAAGTAAATTGGCTGTAAAGCTGTGTATTTTTGGCTTTATCTGGCTTCAGGATGGTTACAGGCATATGGGAATAGCCTTTCTCATAGGGTTTTGATTTTTTTGTTTGGCAATGTGGTACACTGAGGGGAGTTTGACTTATCTGGGGCCCTGCAAACATCTGGACAGAGTAGGCAGAGCTATTATGGTTCACCAGAACCTGACTTCCATATGTTGTATCCTTCCACTTGTGTCTCAGGATTGCATCATGGGTTCTCAATTTGTTAATCTCTGCAGGCATCAAATCTGTTCATAACAAGTGGTTTTGATTGACATATGAGCAGCTGGGGTAAACTGAAAGGAGCAAATCGAGATGCAGAACTGCTGACTGACTGTGCTTCCAGCTTGTTTTAACAGCAAAATCTGCTTTAAGAGAAACAAACAGCTTTACAAACTTCTGATTCAATATTTTGAATAGAAAAGCAATGCTCTGATATGTTGCACCCATGGCCAAAAGCAAAGGAAAATTGCATTAAGATACTTAGAGTCGCACAAATCGTAATATTCTACTTTTCAGGACAAGTTATGAAAATATGTTTAAGCTGATGTTAATAACTATTAATAACCATTGTTGGAAAAGCAGAAAACCAATCAGAATTTCAGAAAATAATTTCTTAAGTGTGTCAGGAACAAACAACAGCTCAACAACTGTATCAGTACAACATGAGATAAGGGTAGTAATCCCGACATAGAAAAGGAAGTGTACAACAAATTATTTTTTTTATCTGTTACTGAAGAAAAGCAGGATGATGTATTCCTATGATAAAGTGTTAAGGAAATACTTTCTATTGAGCTAGAAGATAAGGAGGACCATAAACTTAAACCGTGGAAGTTAAATATTTTTCTGAAATCAGCAGGACTGGCACCCTTGAGTGCCAAAGGAGTCAGAATGAGGAGATTGAATTTCTTTTACTTGCAAATCTTGCAGCACTGAGGAACTTAAAAATCCTTCAGAAATCAGTCAAACATGACTGGTAATAGTTTGGTAATGAAAAAGAAGTCACTGCTCTTTGGCAAAACTGGTGTAAGGCCAATCTGGAAAAAAAGTGATTGTAAAAATGATGTAATTAGGTTATAACAAAAAATAGGACATATTGAATTTGAAATTGCATCAATACTCGATAAAAATAGTATATCTAATGCAGGTATCTCACTTGTCCATATGTTTAGTGAAGATCTTGTTGAAGACTGTGAGCACCCATTGATTTTCTCTATGTAGCAGTGGAAGGAGAAATGTCCCTTGTAGGGCTCTAGCAGGAATTATCTATCAAAGTTTAAGTGCCCACAACTGTATTCATCTCAACTTTTACAAAATTAATTGTTTAATATGAACTAATAATTTAGGCTTCTACAGAAAGTCATAGTTGCCTTCAGAACATGATCCCTTTTTAAAATTGTTATCAGAATTAGGTTATCTAAAGTGCTCTGAAGGTGCACATCTTTCCTTGCACAGAGAGCTGGAAAACTCTTTTAGTCTAGATATGCTGGCTCAGGAGAGAAATCTACCTCTGAATGAGGCTGGATGTCCCCTCCTTCATAGGTACCTTCTGTAAAATAACTATGAAAACACTAAAAAGTAGTGGTTACTAGACAAAAACTGTAATCTTATGTTAAGTAGATTGGACATCTGGATACTTCACAAGCCCTTAGAACTTTTTCTTTTAAATAAAGAAGTTTTGAGAAAACATTCAAATACATGTTAGATATAAATTCCCCTCCCCACCTGTTTAGCAAAATAACAATGTGCATTGTGTCTTAGAGTATTCTGCTTCATTCCACTCTATTTTTAGACTCATGGCTTTCAAACAGAAATTATTTATAGGTTTGTCCAGCCACAAAAGAGGGAAAAAATGATGTAGACAATACACAGAAGTATGGAAACTGTCAAGCAGAAAAGAATGATTATCATAATATAGTGTTCTAAATTAAGTAAAAAACTGGTTTACTGATAGATCTCTAAGTGTTATGTATGGGAATTCATCATCCTGTGATGCATTTCTGGGCTAAATATTATTTAATACTTCAGTCAGTAAAACAAAAGAGAGTATAAAACAAATGCTGGTATGACATATATGCCACAAAGGCTACTAGAGAAGTTGTTAATAGGATAAATAAATAGAACAGATCAGTGTGAATTTTTTGGCTAAAAACACTGAAAATATTGCTTTTGATACTGCCAAATAAAACATCACACATCTGGAAAGGAAAACCACAGTCAAGTTTACAGTGTGTTAGGCAATGCTCTGGAAGGTAAAAAATGTCTTAAAGACTTGTCTAAAGACATGGTTGATTTTACCATGAATCTAGCACAAAAATAAAAATCTCTGGATAAAACTGGAGAAAGCTGCGCAGGAGCAGGGAATGGCTTTCTGCAAATACAATAAATAACATCTGAGACACTGAGTTGTAATTCTGAATCCCACTGAGGCATCTATGCCTTATAAAAGAGATTACAGGAATGATGGAATTGGAAAAAACACAGTGACGATCTCCATCTCATAGTGCCAATGAGACCTACCCGTGCACAAGAAGGGATAGAAATGATTTTATTGCATCAACCAGTATTTTCATGAGGGAGGTGAAATTCAATCATAAAAATGGCGTGATCTAAACACAGTGATGCAAAGAAAGCTAAAAGTAAAATACTTCCCTAAAATTAAAAGATTGATATATAAATGAGAAATGAACTGCAAATATTAACAGTAAGTAAACAAAGGACTAATACTATATAAATGTTGACAGATCATCTATCACTAGGGTTATTTTTAAGTTATGAAAACGTGTCTTTTTTAGTAAATGCTTTTATTCAGACATGGTGGAGCTGCTGCAGAAATTAGATCTGCTCCCCTCATATGCAAGTGTCAGATTAGATAATCGCAACGGTTTTTGTAGGCTGCAAATCTAATAATATTAATAAATATTTTGCAAACAATCATATGCTTTGAGTTACCGCTATCATTAGCTGCTCTGCTCCCTCTGAGACCTATGCTTCTCAAACAGTAAAATGCTTTGACAAGGTAAGGCTCTCATCTCAATTTTAGAGGAAAAAGTATTTTTTCTCTATATTTGTTTTCTTGGTTCTTTGATGGTTCCTGGTAATTTCTGCGTACCTTCTTTTTCATACTGTAATAAAGAACATTGAATTTCTGGGGGGATAATGAGACCTATTATGTAGTAAAAAAAAACCCTTCTTCACTAGAAGTGCCACAGTGAATTCCATAATGCCTTATTTGGTACTAAGTTTGAGCACTTAATGATTCCTCTTGCCCTTATTCAACATCAGTTCACCAAAAAGAGCAGACTCATAGGAAAATGAAATATCTAGTGGGCTCTACTCTATTTTTAATATAAAAATTTATAAAGTAAGGGATTTTAAAGAAGAATTTATGCAGTAGAAGAAAGTATGAATACCATTGGAAATATGCAGGAACACAGAAGATACTAATGAGAAAAGAAGAAATTACAAAAATGATGGAAAAGTGCTGCTGGTACAAGATATTAAAAGAGTGAATCTGCACATTCTCCTGAGACCAAGGTGAAATAGTTTATTTAAGTCTGGTCTCCAAAAGGAAAATAATGTGACTGAGAAAATGATTAAAGTTCCATTAGTAAGAAGACAATAAAATTAGTAGCAAAAGAAGAAGCTTTAAGACCGATGACACAGACCATTGGACCAAAAATAGTAAATAAAATTACTATAATTTACAAATTGTTTGACAGGACTTTTATTCCCAGCATGTTTATCTTTACATGAATCTTCAACAGAGCCCAATTTGTTTTCCTCTCCTTGGCTTTACATGATGCCAAGAAGTTTCTCCGATCATTGGCACAGGCGTCTCCAGCACAAGAGGATGTTTAGATTGTCTACTCTGTCTCTGCTCTGCTCTCTTTGCATTCTCTGCAACTCTGATGTTAAAGGCTGATAAATACTGTCGTTGCCCATCTTTTACACAGACTACAAGATGATCAAAATGAAAGCTCCTATCAAAGATGATGGTTCACCATTTAATTTGCTTGGGTAAATCAAAGCAGAATATTTGTAGTTGACTTTAATAACTCTGGCTATCCATTAATCTCCATGACTTAATGCCAGGTTTTGTAGCGCATAGTCTGTGCCATGAGACAGGGAATGGTTCTGAACATGGGTGTTCATCTTTGCAGCACAGAGAGGCAATGGGTTTGTCACAGTAGATCTCCTTTACAGCCATTAAAATTACTAAAATCTGACAATTACTCTCAGAGTTTTATTGTGCTAGTCTGTGGAGTGCCTAAAACAGTAGCTGAAATTGAGCTGGCTGCATTACTCCTTGCTGGTCCTTAGCTCTGGGGGTGAGGTTTGTTGAAAATGTTTCTGTATTACCTGGTACAAATGGATGCTGGTTTGGAATTGTGGCTTCTTAGTGTGGTGCTCCAAATCTCATTATTCCTGGTGTGTGTCATGTCCTGAGAAAAAAACAAACTACCTCCCTGTAAATGACTCAATAAAATTTTGAAAAGAAAGTAAGATATGAGAATAAAGATTTTTTTTTAATATACAGAAAAGTAATCCTTCCTTCTTCCTAAACGTGGTGACATTTTTTTTTATTTTCTCATAAATCTCTGTTTTTCTGGATTGCAGCCAAGACTGAAAGCAGGAAATATATTTCCAAGAAAGACTTGTAATTTTCTATTCAATTGTTAACACAACAACAGGAGAGTCAATTTAGTTCACCTTAACATTTTGGAGAGGGCTGGTATTTACCCCTGTGCGACAGGAGGGATGCAAACTACTGGGGAGAAGCTGTGCAGGAGGAAAACACTTGATGGTACAAGCAATAACAGCAAGTCAAAGCAAATGAAGAAAAGAGTGAATTTTCTCTCTTTTGTTTAGGCAACACACCCATAGTCCTAATACATATATTCCTAATATATGGCCTCTTTACTTCTCATGTAAGGTCTTTACACCATGTTATTTTGAAAGAGGTTAGCTTTTTTCTTCTGCCTTCACTCAGAGTCAAGATTGAATGCTTGAGAGACAGATTTCTTGTTCAGACTTGGTTGTTTATTAAATCTTATCTAAACTACAGAGAGTTCTTCAGCACTTCTAGCTATCAAGCCAGAAGTGAGGAAATGGAGGCGTATCTAGCTAGCTGCAAAGTCTTTTAAAGCCTAACTATCCAATTAAGAGCTAACATCTATATTATTTATACTTTTGACCCAATAACCAAACACCTGTGACCTGCACTATGGTACTAACAATCCAATCCAAAAACTACTACCTGAAATCATGAAGAAGAAAGAACAAGAAGGAAGAAAGAGACAACACCCAAGAACATCCATCTTATCCCATACCTATTACTATCTTCTAAAACCCCAAATTCCAAACCCTTCACCATGTGAAATCACACACTTCTAACTACACACCAGTGATTCTAACTCTATCACTCAAATTTGGAAGCCTTCTCCAAGGCCTCAAGTCAAAAGCAGTGTTCTTTTGAGGGTCAGTGTCAGAAATCACAGAAAGTTTAAAACTCTGTTCCAACATTGTTTAATGCAGAGGAATTGTGAAAAAAGAGTAGACAGCAGTCTACCCCAGACTCCATTAGGGGTGACCTCAATGCAGAAATTTCCCTCATCACACTTGTGTCTGCCCTGCAGCACTTTGGGCTCCTCAGGCAGTGCAGAAGGTGGACATGGGGCAGGATGAAGGTGTGATGGAGGAGCCTTGCCATACTGGTGGCCCAGCAGATCAGGAGGCTATGGGGCAGCCAAGCAAGGGCTTCCCCAGCCTCTGGGAGGGGTAAGGACATTGTGCATGAAGGAGCATTGGTGCAGAGGAAACCAGGCAAAAGGAGCCAGTAGGATTAATGTCCTAAAACCAGAACCCAGAGCCACAACTGTGAGGGGCAGGGTGAGCTTCTGCACCAGTGATCCAGAGAGAGAAATGAAAATAAACTCAGGCACCAGTCACCTGCAGTGCTGAAAAATTAGTTACATTTCTGTGTCATTCAAGTGGTGGTGTAAACTAAAGGGAATGGGGAATTTCACTTCATTGCACTAGAGCCGTGTGAGGTGAATAGGCACTGGAAAACCACATGAGTTTTGTCTTTATGCCATTGTTTGCATAAAGGGGGAAGACTCCTGCACTTGGCTTCTGTACCTTCTCTGTGAATCATATTTCTTCAAGCAGCATTTGAAAAATATGAGGCTTCAGTAGGTGGGATATGGTTTGGGGAAAAATGAGAAAGGGGGATGAGGCAAGTGAACAGAATTCAGAGAAAGGCACAGAAGAAAAGCTAGCTGTGTGTGAATACCTTTTATTTTTAATGCTAACTGTGATCCAAAACATTCAGATGCAGTAAAGAATCTGATATTTCAGGCAAAAAAGAGCAGGCAAGCAGGATATTTAGTCACATCTAAATGGAAACACATTTTATTGAGCTGTAGTGTTACTGAAGTTCAGTCTTCTTCAGTGATTTCCCCCTCACAGTACCAGCCCATCACTTGTGAAAATATATTCTTTCTTTTCTAAAAATATTGGGCGAGTTCTGAAGGCATGTGTGCACAGGAATGAAAACCATTTCTAGTGTTTCTGGAGGTATATGTTCTCTTATGAAAGGGAAATTGAAGACAAAACTAAACCAATCAATCTATGAAAGATTTAGGCATATTACTTCAATTAGTGCATATTGAAAATTAATACACTGAGTTTTTGAGATTGTAGGTTCATTCTGGGGAAGGACTTGAGAATTACAAATTTGGCTCCATTCAGAATTAAAAAGAAGGTGTTGATTTTTTAAACTGCTGTTTGAAAAATGGTTCACTTTAATGTTGCTTTATGGCCTAATGCAGGTCAGATAGCTGCTGGGGAGTAGTGCCTGTTTTTTTCCAATTCCTGTGGTGTTCAGGAAGGAATGACCTTGCAGACTCAGTTTCCTAAATTTAGGCACTTGTGTGTGTTCACCCATAAAATGGATTTATAAACTTCTGCAACACACAATGGAATTTTAATCTGAAGCATATCTGGGGCTTTGGGGTTGGTTGGTCTCACCACAAGGCAGGCTCCTACATACAGGCAGCTGAGCTATCCTCAAGTCTCTACTGACTGCATGGGCGTGAGGTGGGATTCAGACATTCAGGTTTTATGTATCCCATCCACTATTTTTAAATGTCTTCCTTTGGCTTTCAGGCATCTCTATTTATACCTTTGCATCCTTCTCCTTGTTGCAATTTTTTACCAAAAGCTCAGTGGGTGCAATTTGGTATAATTCCACTGATATCAGTGGAACTTTGCTGGATTTACACTGGTTGTGGTTTCCCTTCAGCTTGGAGGGTTTCTTTTAATGACCCATTTCTGTGACCATTATTGGATTATACCTTTCACTAAAATTTTCAATGTTGTAATTAATTTGGAAACACTGAAACCCAACATTTTAACTTCTAAAGAACACTAATCAGCACTTCTGGCTTCTTCTTTTTTTCCACTTCAAGCACTGGCCCATAAACATCTCATTAACAAGAAACTGTTGCAAGTGTTTTCATTGTTTTCTCTTTGCTTTGTGGTGAGCTAAGTGTTTCTGAATTTCCTGGGTGGATGCATCAGACTGTGACATGCTGAATCTGGTTTTATCAGTTTTATTCTGTTTAAGTTACTTTAAATGCTTGAGGTATGTAGCTATATCATTATTATAATAATTATTATTATTATTACTGTCACTCCTTTTATTGCTGTTATTATCAGCATTTGGGAACTACTGATTGTCAATTCTGTATTGAGAATAACTTAGCATAACTCCAACCAGTTCAGCCAGGAGCAGACTCGTTTTTGCTTTGGTTTTGGTTTGTGGGGCTGGTGGTGACAAGAATACTGTGAGGTTTCAGCTGTTGCAATGTTTGGAGTTCAAGCACTGTTTGTCCAGCTATGGGACAAAGATTCAGTAAGAGGACACATTTCTTTGTAAGTTGAACAAAACATTGAGAGACTTTCACAGCACCTACATGTTCTTTCTTGTTCCAGAAACTCCTATAAGCCAGAAATATTTGTTGCAATGTGAAATATTCTGTGAGATTATGAAAGCTTTGCAGAAATCTTGAAATATGTAGTGTGGCAGGAATTTCTCTTTTCATGAGCCTACATTTATAGATAGGTTCAGCAGTACTTAATGAAGAATATAATAGACATTATGAGACTAAGGATTCTGGTTCTGAGCCTTAGTTTATTAATGCAACCTTGGTTTAAGAAATGGGAGAAGAAAAGGTTTCAGGTGCAGGTAGCATTAGTTGAAGGAGAAAACTTGTTAAAGGAGAAAAGTATGATGATTTGGAGGATAATCTGGGAAGCACTCTTGCTGTGGGCAGCACCACCTCCTGTGGCCATCGAAGCAGGGGCACCACAGAGCTGCTCAGGCAGCTCAGGAGCACAAGGCAGCACTGAGCTAGAACCCCCACGGTCAGGTTTGCACAGAGCTGTGCCTGCTCCTCAGGCAGTGCTGAGAGAATGTGCAGATCAGCTGGAGCACTCCAGTGTGTCCCAAGAGTGTGAGTGCTGGCAGCACATCCATCTGCAAAAAACTTCATCAGAGCTGTGAGGGGTGGGGGAGGTTTGCTCCATATAATGCTGGGCTAACGTGGCCCTGGAACTCTAGAGAAGGGTTAGACACACACAGTTCTGCCTTGCTGTTTCTGCCAAAACCAGGAATTTTAGAGGTGTTTTCAAGTGCTGACTAACAAAAATCTAAAGGAGTATAAAGGAGTGTGTAATACCATTTAGCTGAGGAAAAGAATCAATTAATATTAAAGTTCCATGCTTGAGTATCATAAATGAGACTTTTAAACAAGTTCTTTCTCCTTTACCTTTAAAAGGGTTTGGGGTGATTTTCTCAACGCCTTAGTACTTACATGCCTAAAGACTGCTCACTTTTCTGGGCTACGTGAAAGGCAAAATCATTACTACTTTGCAATCCTAAATGATAAAACTCTGTGCAAACATGTGGTAGTAACTACACCTATTTTATGCAGGTCAGGGTTTGGAATAGTTCCAAAACCAAATCAGTCGCACTGTGCAGATTTGATTTTGTGATATTCACCTGTTGGTTTGAGAGATACATTGGGGCTTTCTAAATGGCCTTGGTCAAACATTTACATCAAGTCTATTAATCTTTCTGTTGGCTTTATAATTAATTGAAAACTGATTTCTCCATGACTTATTCTTATCAGCAGACGTTATTTCCATCATCTCTGTATCATGGGCCAAGGTTAGAGCACTCAGCAATTTTAAAAGTGTTATCTCAGCTGTGGGCTCCTGAGCCAGATCAGCATGTGTGTAGTAAATCAAAATGTATTCAAGATTCCTGCAGTTGTGCATGTACTAATTCTCTTTGGGTGTAACTCAAATGGGATGAGAGAGCAAAAATAGGGTGGTAATCATCAGCCAGAGCCGGATTTCCCAGCTTGTGGACAGGTGTGTTCCTGTGGCCCTCCTCAAAGCAGAGATGTCACTGAGAGGTTAAAATGCCAAACTCTAACAATAGAGACATAAGCAGAGAGAAAGACCAAAGATAAGACATCTGGTGCTTTTCTTAAAGATTCTGAGGTTGAAGTCAACTGTTTGCTCAGTTTTGATAATTTATGACATGATCATGGAACTTGTGTGGTCCAACACCATGAGTGAACTGACTTGAGGTGAAGCAATACCTTACTGTTTGCTTTCCACACAGGCAGAAAAAGGAGTCCTTTTTCCTTCATTGTGAGATAGTCCACTCGGCTGCATGTTATGATCTGACCGTGTGTCTCAGCTCTTGTGGTAGCTGAGTTTAGATGTTCAGCCTGTGCATTGCTCTGGCACCGGTGTGCTCCCTGCTGAGACGTGTTGGGAATGCTAGCAGTCCTGAAGGAAAACCTCCTGGGGCTGCCCGTGCACAGACTCAGCAGCTCCACACGTGAGAGGCTGTACTGCAGCAGCTGGTCTCAGCATAAATGATTCCTATACAGCTCAGCACTGTGCACAAGAGAGTCTGATCAGGAGCAGAATTCCCTTCACCATTGATGGCACATTGGGCCTTGCTTATATCTGTGCAATGGAAATGATTCTTGCTCATCACTGGGCTGTATGAAATTTATTTTGAATTCATATTTGATGCAGTTTGCCATATTGTGCTTGTGTCTAATACATTATATGGTTAAATAAATACATATTTAACTGGGCCTGAATTGTCCCTCTGACTCAACTCCTAAGGTTGGATTGATTTTCAGAAATATGTTATATGTATCAAAAAAATTACTTAGCCTCTCCTGGACCTCTTTAATTGCTTTAGGAACTTAGTTAGCACTGGCTAGTTCAATCACTGACTACAAAAAATTCCTAATTGCTTAATCAAAAAGAAAGAAAAGACAAAGAAGATGACTTCTATGTTTGTAATCAGCTGTAGCTATTGACACGAACACGGCTGCAATCTTGACAAGCTGTGATACCTGCACTGACGATCATATGGATAATGAGGTCAGCTGTTGATTTGAGTCAAAACAAGAATAGACTTGATTCAAAGGAAATAAGAGTTAACTATAAAAGCTTGAGTATGTGAGAATGACTGTAAAAATGGTAGTCCTGAACAAAATGTTTCTTTTTGTTGAGGTATCAACTTTTTTCTAGGTGGGATTGCCAACTTGTACTTAGTGGGTTTTATAAACCTCTGTTCAGCAGATGCCGAATTGCAAATGTTACCAAAGCTAGTTTCTAGTCCTCCTCTTGTGGGGAAATTTTAAAAGGCTCATCCAAATTCAAGTCATGGATAACTGAAAATCCAGAACAAAAATACAGTGCAATTGCCATCAAACCACCCCAAATCATGCATCATTAATAACCTGATTTTGCAATTTTTTGAATAGCTACAGTCTTAGACTCCGGTTTTCAAGGCTGACCTCGCATCCTCTTTCACGGTGTTTCCTAAGGCTGCCATTAATTGCAAATAATTCTGTACCTTTTATGCCTTGGTTGGTGTGCCTTTATATCCAAATCATTCACATCAGAACAAATGTGAAAACACATGGTTTAAGAAAAGATAAATAAAGGTGTTTCATTCTCCCGCTGTTCACCTTTTTTGGTAAATCATTTGCCTTCCCTTATGAAAGACACAAGCCTCATAGAAGTATGAGGTGATCATTGACAACATGACTCTTAAAGTAGTTATAGCTTCCAGTTAAATAATCAAATACTTCTAGACACTGTATTATAACTTAGATTAATTGACATTTCGAGGCATTTAAAAATCCCTGCTGGTGACCTGCTAAGGAAGCTTTATGTGCCATTGTGCTGATGAAGAGTAACAGCTTCACATTCAGCATATTAAGAACTTCGTAAATCATATTATGCATCTCAATAAACACTACCACCTATTCAGAAACCTGCCATGCTCTCTGTTACTTTTTTCTCAGGTCTGACTTATTATATCTGAAGTCTTGTACAGATGAAATGCGACTAAAAATGCTTTAACACAGAGAAATTGAGAGAAAAAAATGCTGAATTGTTAAAAAAAAAATCTTCTCTTTGTATTCATAATGGCAATCACCTGCATTCCTGACTACATTCTTGTAAATGCCTGTCTATTATTTTGAGAGAGGAAGATGAATTGTCTTGTGTGTTGCAGAAATTAATAATAAGACTTTTAATTTGTTACAGGTGACACCAGAATAAAGGGGAGCCAAACATGTCTTTCAGGTTTAGCTTTCAGAATTTCATTCTACTCTTGGTCTTGTGAGGCAGTTCAGCACTCAGGACAGGTCAAGGTCTAAATGGCATATTGGTACCCCAGGTGTTCTGCTTGGGTATTAAAAGATGTAACAAAGCAAAAATAAAAGACAATTATTATCACAGAGAAGCTGTCTAATCTGCATTTCAGTGAAGTTTTTTTTCTCCAAAAGTGAAATAATCTGATCAAAAGAAGAACAAAAAAATTACTTTGTATAGATTACTGAATTATACATAGATATACTGAATTATTAGGACATGAAGGGAAAACAATTCTGCCATTACACTAGGCAGAGCAGAGCTTGTCAAAAAGATAAGGCCAAAATAAGCTAAATATTGTTTCTTTAAGATTCATGAACAGGGTTTATAGCATTGCAATGTTTGTGATTAGTGAGGTAGAAAACAGATGCTCTATCAGTGGAGATAATATCATCAACATTCTGAGTAAGGAATAGTTTATTGTTTCACAAAAGCTTGGTGCCCTTCTGGCCTTGCTTAGGGACTTGGCAGGATGTGAAATGAAGATGAATGATAGTTTAAACAGAGTTCACTCTTCCTCACAAGACCTTATTAGTAAAATAGGAATACAGAACATCAGCTTGCAAGATTAGTAACATGTGAAGCACCTCTGTAATATACTTTCTTTTTTTTAAATAATTGATTAAGAACATGTAGGACAGATCTCATTATCAAGGTCTATTGATTTTTCTACTCACAGCCTGTTGCTAAATCATTTTCCAATTATACAATAATGTTGTAAGTATAGAGGACAGATCTGGATGGAAGTCTTAATAATTCAATGAGCAGAGCAGGTTTTTTAAGTCAAGAAAGACAGGGAGGTAATGTGGAACTTGAGCTGATCTAAGTAGGACTATGAACACTCAGCCTCTCAAAGGAATCACCAAGGAAAGGTTTAAGGTTGATTACTAGAAGACTGTGTGTTTGTTTGCCATAAGCAAATGCAGCAAAAAATGTGGTCACTGAACATTTTTAAGAACAGAAAAGCTGTTTTGTGTTTCTGACAAGGTAGAAGCACTTTTTGAATCCTTAGACTATAGGAAAAAACGTTACAGTTAAGAATCAAGTATTATAATACAGGGAATAGGTGGCAGCAGCCTAAATACTTGGTCATTGACAATGACTGTGTACATAAAAAGGATACATACTTCTGTAATTTTTGACAACATTTTTTAGCCCAGGAACTCTAAACGTCTGTAGAAAATGAAGGGATTTTGCTTCCTAAATTTTACACTTATTTTCCTGTTGCTGAAAAAAATATTAGAGGGTAAGAGACACAATTAATTTCATCTTAATTTTGCTTTTCAAAAGTCCACAGTATATTATTTCGTCTCCTCTATAATGAATGGAAGGTAATTCAGATGATCTTCTTTGAGTTCCTTATTTCAGATGGGTGAATCTCACTCCAAAGGACCTTATGTTGGCATTGAGGGATTCCAGTCAGTAGCTTCAGACCAAATAGAGAACTTCAGGTGCCTAAAGAAGGTAAAGCCTGACAGAGCACTCTTCTCTGCTGATAAGGAATGCCACCTTTTTTTTTTAAATCTCATACATTTTAGACTATGCAGGGCTGGATGTATATTAGAAGCAGGCTAATGTGTATATTCATAATCTCCAATATACCATATGATAACCAAAGTGTAGAGTGCAATAATCATGGGAAACCAGTTCCCTGAGATGGGAAACTGTATTTATACTAGCTTCTAAAAGTGCATAAAAGTAGATCAATAAAGGCAGTCCTTCTTTAGCTACATATATCTATGAAGTTTCATCTGCAGCTGTAGTTTTAAGTATGGATTTTGTAACAAATTTTTGGAATTATTTATTTTTAATTTATTCTTAACTTAAGAAGATCTTTGCTTACTTGCAATTAATTCAATCCAGTTCCACATTTATTTTTATTCATTAGTAACTAAGTTTTTTTTATTTGGATAACAAATCTTTGCAATTCTTCTCAATAAAATGAAATAACATTAAACCAGAAAAAATATTTTGGATTAAAGGAAACAATGATATTATTCCTCCATGCTTATTTAACCCCTTTAAAAATTTTGTTTAATTCTGAAATGGAAAACCCTTTCAAATGCTGAAGATGAAACATTTAGTTTTGAAAATATTGAGTAAAACAATAGTGGAAAAGACAGGAACAAGTCTGTAGTGTTCTAACTATCAGATCTTTTTTGATATCGAACTGCACAGCAACCAGACCTGTCTCATGATTGCTGTTGTGGCACTGAAGCAGCCTGTGGCTGTTTCCCTTTCATCAGCATCTGAGTGCTGCAAGACTACTTCCAGCAAATTTTAGTTCTGCAGGCCTTGAGATTCCACAGGTTCCCCCTCTCATTCTTTCACAGCTCCAAAATTCACAAGCTGTTGAAAGTAAACACACGGAAATGATTTTTAGAAGGTGGTTTGCAGTAGCAGCCTAAATAGGCAATACAAGGATCCATGAGACATGCAGTGCTGCATTTTTAGATGAAAGATTGTCCAATTCTTCTCACACCACTGGCTGTCTCCTCACATTCATCAGCCCTTCAAATTGTGTTATAAGATCATTCAGTGAAGAATTTTGGCTTTACACTGTGAAGAGCAAACAGCTCAGCAGCCCTCAGCCTCAGACAGAAACTTGTAACACACATGTATGAGTAACTAAGAGCAGCACTTTTACCACTTGGGGAAACACTCAATAATTTGGATTGTTTTTCCACATGTTAAACAATGTGATTTGCAAGTGACTCAAATTCAAAAATAACTTCTTGGAAAAGGCAGATAACCCACAAAAATCCCAGAAAGATATAATGTACAGGTAAGGTATTATTTAGCCTGTGTGATTATTTTTAAAAGACCACAGCTTCTTTTCTCACATTCCTTTTACCTTTATAAGATGCAGAGTGTGTAACATCACAGACAGTTCAGGAGATTGCTTTAATACCACTAAAACAAGGGCTTGGTAGCCACTGGGACTGGTGTCTGGTGGCCAGCTTACACTCAAATTTATGTCACTGTACCAACACTACACTAAGATAAAAGATGTCTCAAATCTTCTATCACACCTCCAACACTGGAGAGCTGTCTAAACTATGATGAATGGTACTGGATGTGGGGACAGAAACCCTTCTGGGTGTCCTCTATTCTGTATGTTCAGTCTTGTCCAAAATTTATCCTATCTAGATGATGACAACTGGGATTTTTTGGAAGAGAATTAGTCTTTAGAGAAAAAAACTAGGGTTGTGATGGGGAGCTAAAGAACAGAATGTAGGGCACTGAAGTGTGAAAAGTCTTTAGTGTCTTGTGGAGCAGAAGTTTTCTGTGGTGAAAATAGAGATGTGAATATTGCACTAGACAAGACAAGTAGCTACCCAAAGTTGCAGGCATGGAATATGGGTGTTTGAAAGTCACATCCTTGGGACCAGGAGTGTAAGACAGATAAATATACAACACCTGGCTGTAAGCTTGGAAGTCTCCCACCTGTGTCTTGTGATGCCTGCAGTAGCCTATGTACCACCATTGTAAACACAGCAAAGAAATACTACATCTGAAAACCACGGGACTCTTTCAACTTGCATATTTTATTTTCTTGGTGTTTGGTGTGTTTAATTCCCCTTGGAGAAGGGCAAAAAATAAAGAATCACATAGGTGACAAGATGTCCCCAACACTTATATTAATATTTGTGAAAGTATGGAAACACAGAAAAATATTCATGTATTTGTCATTATACTCCGATAGTGCTGGCATCTGATATCTTGGATAAATTTGGATAAAAGTGAATGAATAGTATACCTGATTAAGACAAGCCAGATGGTATGTATGATCCTGACATTTTTTGAAACTGAAATGTATTTCATTAAATAAATTACTACTTCTCATTTTCCCTAAACAAATAATTAGCATTTCAGCAGCACAGAATAACTACTTAATATAGCTATAAAAATATTTACTGACATTTGCTTGGTTTCTCTTTTACTTTTCAGGTAGTAGAATTTACCCCATAAATACACATTAACAAGGATCTTGGAGTAAAAAATTAAATATGCGTATACTTATATTTATAAAATATATGATTTAAACATTTACAGGTGTTTGCTGTTTGTTGTTGTTGTTTTTTTTAAATGCTTTGATGCTTCAACTGAAATCTTCACAAGAAAATACATCCCATTGTCCCATTTCAAATGAAACACTGGCATGATGTTCATGGCTCATCCTATCTAGCAACAAACTTATAAGAAATGATAGTTTACTTTCTGGTCTGATGCAAGTGCTGTCATTTTTTTATTTTTCTTTTTGTGCTGATAATATTTATTCTCCAAATCTAAATTGTTTTGCTTGGCTTCAAGCAAGGCAGTATTATTTTTTCATATGACTATATGTTTTAAGAAATGAAGGAAAAAGGTTCTTTATTATTGATATTAGATATTAGTTTTAAGAAGCCTCAAAGAGGGCTGAAGCAGTGTAATTTTTAGTGTCTTGCAAATACAGAGCTAAAGATGAGTTGTCCATGCAAGTTCATAATTTCAGTGGTAAGTGTTTTCAGTGTCCCCGTATACTCCTCTCAGTGAAGATAACTTCTCTCCTCCTGCAAACTTCATGCCCTCACATATAATCATGGAATTTACCATGTGTTCATCATTTGGCTGCTCAGCTCTGGTATTGCTCCAGACCCATTATTTCAGTACTACCACATCCTAAACTTGCCAAGGAACATGATTTCATCTCTTACAGGGTATGTTAACCAGTCTCAAAGAGGGAACAGGAGACCTGCAGGAGGGCATACCACCATAAAAAGTAAAGATGCATGAGGCTTTCACCAGTTTAGTTATTTTCGTGGAAAGCTGAACAGGCTGACACGTGTAAGTGTTAAATGGGACAGAGCATAAGGGAGAGTTTGTGAGGAAAATTTCTCTATGGATAAGGAAACCAAATCTTCAATTCTTTTTTGGGGGGGGTCACATTAGGAGCTCTATGTGGTTAATGAGTTTAGTATTGGAAAAAACATGAACTTTTGTATTGAGACTTATGCATAAGAATGTTTTGATGAAAACAAAAGTAAGAAAAACTGAATTTGTGATGATCTTGTCTCCCTTCCCCCCCACTCTTCCCTGCATATTCCAACTAAAACTATTTCAGAAGGTCCCAGAATAATATACACTTTCTCCAGCAATGCAGAAACCTCTGGATGAAGGAAAGTCTGGCTAATCCATAATAGTGGCAGGTCTGTTTATTGATCTCATAAATTGCACTTTACTTGACCTGTCAAAAAAGCAGAATTCTCAGCATGTGCTTTCCTGCTACTCTAAGAGCCTCTCCTCACCTCGGGCAGATTGCTCCCCCCAGCCTCTCCCCCTATGCTGGCAGCTGTTGTAAACCCTGGTCTAAATTCATTAACCTTCCTCCAAACAATCTATTCGAGTTCATCCTTGAGAAAGTGCAGATAGAACAATAAACACTCACTACTGATTTTTCTTCCCTGACTTTCCTAACACACCCACGCACAAGCTGCCTTCCTAATTTTCTCCTAATAGGAGGAAAATGAAAATCAAAATCAGTAGGAATTGAAATCAGCCCACAGACTAGGAATGCACTCATTATAGGCAGTATTAACACCTGTCTAATGCCAAGGAATACTGCACAGAGTAATCTGAGTGGTACCAGACCAGTCAATGGCATGTATCTGTAAGAAACAAAGGGGATTGCCATTGCTTAATGGGAAAACCTGTTCAGTGTGACTTATTGGTTGCACATTGCTCCTACCTGAACAACTACCTGAAATGCAGTGTTGTTGTTGCCATGCAAACGCTGTGAGTGGATCTCCAGTGATTCTTGCCTGGGTAAGAAGATTTGTTTTGCTTCAAATGGATAAAATTGCACACAGCTTCATGACTCATATGCTGGTGTTACTACAGAGTGTTGCTGAGTTGCATCTAGAGCCAGGACAATCTGGAAGTACGTTCCTGGGTACCTTTTAACAGTACCTTTTAAGAGAATGCATTTTATCTTTTAAAAAATTGTCTTTGAACCATGCAATTTTTGATAATGCAATGTGAATGCTACAGTAAACAAAAAGGGAATGCTTTAAAGGAATCACTGACCTTTAAGTGCCTGATTCCCTTTACCAATAAATAGAGGTGAGTTCTAACTCACATCTGATTTTATTGGAATTTTGAATCATAGGTGCCTTATGGTTGACTGGAAATACCCTCTGGTTTTATTGTCTCAGGAAGAATACAAAATCTGAAATTGAATTGTAGACCTAAGGTAACTACAGAGAAACTATATTTTTTTTTTGACCAAAATGAGAAAGGGTGCCTTAGATGAAGCATTAAATTTCTAGGTGGCTAAAGGTAGCTATGATGAATCAAAGCAAAAAAGTACTGAGATAGCTGAATGGGAGGTTTGAAAAAGTTTTGCTAAATTTTTTGCAAGTTCTGCTCTCACTTGAACTCACTTTAAATAGCCATTTCCAAATATTTTCTTACATAAATAGTTCTGAAAAACATGTATCTGACAAATTGTCAAAATCATGTTCAGATGGGTGACTTTGCTAAGTATGGCTGCAGATCAGATGTGGGTTCTGCCAGCTATGCAGGGGTTTGTGAGCATGTTAAGTATGTGGAGTGCACAACAATTTTTTCAAAAAAGTATTAAAAGGGAACAGGACTCCTCAGTGTTGTTTCTGACGTATCCAATAGCATTATTCTAAATGTAGAAATTATTTCTACATTTAAATTATTTTAAATGTAGAAATATGCAGGCATTACAGAAAACTCTAAAAGGATTTTGCATTTTGAGGATGGGAGATTGTCTCGTGCTTGACATTTGCCTGGAAAATCTAAATTTTTTGGTAGACTGATGACCAGAGGCATTGGAAAACAGAAAGAATAACAAAATTGCAGTTTGTGTATTTGTTTCCCAACCTTAGTAATATTTTTATTAATAAACCCCAACTAGTGATGAAACATTTCCAGCCTCTGGATCTGAGAAGGCACTTTAGGACACACTGTGTATGACATGCAGCCTAGAAGGCTGTGAAAATTTAAAGGCTTGCCATTTGGATAATGCTATCTCACTATTTTCCTCTGTCTAGAAGACAGTGGTGAATTATAGCATTTTGCTGCAGTAGATGATAGGATTGTAGATTGGTTTTGAATTAGTTCCACATGTATTGTGAACAAAATAGAAATATTATTTTGGTGGGAACTGATCAGATCTAGCAGCTCCTAATGCAGGGGCTGTTCATTGCCTGGTGTTTCCCAGCAGAAGCCATGTGTGCATTAAGGCAGCTGTAAGAAGCAGTGTGGTTGGTGGGAGACACAGACTCACCTTTCCAAGAAGCAGTCTCAGGCAAAGTCAGTCAATGGGTCGTCAGAGTTTGCTAAAGAAGGGGGAATTCTTGGAATACAAATTCAAGGATTGATTTGAGTCATACTAGGTTAGAATAGGTCAGAAATAGTTTGTGCTGTAGGAAATCACTGAAGTTTTGCCTTAAAATTCCTTAATTTCCAAGAAATTATCGTGTAATGACTGAATGGGCAGTCACTGCAGCAGCAAAAACAATATATAGCTTTACAATGTTCTTTCTTGGCTCATCTGTAATATTTGGTGAACAGCACCTGATTGATGGGAATGTAATGATAATCCAGTTCCTCCACTTAACAAGACAGAACATCCAGATAAAACAGCCTGTGCTTCTAACACCCAGAAATGGCTGAAACGACTGCCAGAAGTTATTGAGCTGGAGAGAATTTTAAATGAATGAATTGGGCATGAGTCACATCTTTCCACAGAGCAACTGTGGGCGCTGGCTGCCAGAGCACTTGAGAAGTCAACAAGGGCCCCTTTTGAGGGAGCTGGGGGAAAATTTCATAACTGACTTGGATTTGGAATTCTGTAGTACATCTGGGATAATAATACCCCACAGCAGCTAAGATTATTTAAAGACAAGCAGCTTCATATTGTCAATAACTCAAATACCAGCAAACTTGGGTGGTGAAGGGTGGCAGAGTGTTAATTGGTCTGGAAAAAGTATAAATACTTTCTGCATTTATCTAACTTACAAATGTTCACTGGTGATATGTTATCAGTAATTTATGATGTGCCATGACAATCGCTTACATTTCTGACAAAAATAGCAATTAGTTAGAAGAATGAGGATTCTCCTTGAATGTTTTCGTCAAGTCATAATGGGGATTTCTTTCTTTCCACGCATGAATTTCCTGCAAAAATCCTTTTAATTTGACAATTTTCTCTCTTGACTGAATTTAAACTTTTGACAGTTTTTAAACTTTTCTAACGACCTTACAAATGCTCTCATGAAATTACATGTATTAATTACGTGCATATCCAGTCCATATATTGGCATGCAATCATGGTGATAAGTACAAAAGAAACTCATCAATTTAGTCATGCACTTTCTCGATACTAGTTTCTTACACTGTTGCTTATTTGATTTTATTTTCTCCTTCACAGACATGGTAGTTATTAACAAATGCCATCTTCCAAAGGAAAAATAAAATGTGCATCAAAATTTTCAAGTGTTGCCTCACATATGGGGAGTCCTCAATTGCCCAAAAATTTCATGCAGGATGCTTATCAGGTGCAGGGAAATGAGTGGAGGGGTCCAATTTGTTACAGTTGAGTATCACAGTGCAGGTAGGTACTGCACTGTGTCTTCACTTTCAGCCTCAGGGAAAGGCATTTGCAGCACTGTGAGAAAAGTCAAATGCTTTCTGAAGATTATGACTGCCATGAATCCAGAAGATCTCTGTGATCTAAGTTGTCTGGTAGCTGGAATAAAAATCCTGTAAAATCCAGGCATCCTTGACATTTTTAAAAAACTTTCTGAACAACATTATCTTCCTGTTTGCAAAGTAGAAAAGTTTCAGATGTTGCTAAGTGCGTCTACTTGTGTTTTTCAGTGAATGCTAGTAGAATTTGTTTGGAAAATGAGGAGTTTGCCTAATTCTTCCTGATTGAAGAGATTCTAGAAATAAATTTCAGAATTCAGATGTAGTATTATAGTTGTATTCACAGGCCACCAAAAGATAGACAGTGGTAGGGAAGATTCAAGTCAGAAGCAATGCACTTCAGTATGTTTCCTCTTTGCAGGAGAGCTGGAGGACGCAGTGATGAAACTCCCCTTACTAAGTTTTATAAGCAGAGATATTAAAAAATTATCAGAGCCAACTGAAAGCAACTGCTTAGGAGTCTTGGGTAAGTCCTGGAACTGTCAGACTTTAGTTATAAATGTAGTTATATTTAGTTATGTCCGTACTTTTCCTTCCTGTCTCACTTGTTTTATAACTCAGCTTTAAAAAGGCTTCACCTGACAAGTCCATTTTTAGCTGTAGATAGAATCTAGGATCTGAAGACCAAATGTGGCGTGTTGAAATATGACTTAACCATAAAAGACAGAAAGTGGGCTTTTTTTTTTTTTTTTTAATGTAATTTGGAAAGATGTAGGAATTGAACCTCTTGGATCCCTTTGTGTCTTCTCTAGGGGCTACTGTGTGAGGTGACCACAGTCCCAGGTGACATTGTTCATTGCCTGTGGCTTTGGAAAGTCATTGGAATAAACCTACTACATCACTCCCTGGGCAGTGTGGAGGTATGAAGCACTGGAGCTGAAATGGAACAACGTTGCTTAATGTTAGGGAGCAGCCAAATGTCGTATTCCAAACAAAGGGCAGAATTTGGTCAGTAAGATCAGTCAATGGAAAAGGAGACTCAATCTTCTGATATATTACAGAAACAGTTCTGTTTTTCTGAAAGATACTTTTTTAGGGATGTATTTAATCTTTTAGTGAACTCCCTTAGTTCTGCACTGCATAACAATGCAGCAGTATGAGCTGCCATACTCATCAATACATGCTTTCCATTAGATCCATGAGGAATAGATCAGAAATGCCTGCAAATCAGATGAGTAAAACTAATTGCAATGGAAAAATGTTATTTTTCCCCCAAATTTTCCTCATTCCAGGTACAGGATATATTTCTTCAATTCTTAGAGAGTAGGTGACAGGCTTATTTCAAGGGTGAAGAAGATACTGCAGAAATACTGTGTGGCAACAGAGTGAATCACTGGATTTGTTGCTTCTGGAAGAATATTTGGCTCAGAGGATTCTGTTTTTTGTGAAACTTCTGTTATCTCCCAACCCCTGTCCTCAGACATTGAGCTGTTATGTCAGTGACACTGAATAAAAATGATCCAGAGTTAGCAGATAGGAAAAGAATCTTCAGTCTGAAAAAAAAAGGCAACTTGCAATTTAAAAACCCTAAAAATCCTAAACCCAACAAAACAACATGCCATGCAAAACTATCTAGTTTTTCAGTTAAACTCATCAGGAAAAGAAATTAATTTTGCTTCTGGAAAAAACATTTCTCCAGATCCTTTCTCTTTCTGTGACTTTGTGTGCAGGAACACAATGTGTATTAGAAGAGGTGGCCCATTCTTTTAGACCACTTTGACAGGAGCAGTGAATTTCAGTTCTCAAATTTTCTCGGGTGTGGAAACTCTGAGGCACAGTTCATGGACCTGGGCTGTCTGCTGGAAATACTGTCAGGAATGATAAAAATGATAATAAATTTTCTTTTACTGCTCCTCTCTGTTATAGTAAAGTTGTTCTGTGTCTTTACACAAAAATGTGTACAGACCTTCTTTATGAACCCCTGGGGAGGAATTTGTGCACAAAAGTAACATTCTCTTTCTCTTCACTTATGTCTGTAGTGTCTTTTTATATTTGTGGATGGTGTCCAACAGGTTGGAAAACGCATTGAAAACCTAAGCCAGTCAGTACAATACCGGTTCTAGTTTAAACAAAAATCAAGCAGGTTTCCCCTTTCCAAAGCAGTGTCTCCAAAAATACTTCTCAGGTTCAGAGAGTACATTTGTGTCTTGGTTTAAGTCCTTCTGTACTGAATAACAAGCAAGGCTATTTTTGCATAGTATACATGTCCCTTTTCAGGGATAATATGTTTCACAGAATTATGGAATTGGTAGTTTTGGAAGGGACTCCTGGAGCTCACCCAGTCCAACCCACCTGGCAAGGCAGGGTCACCTGGAGCAGGTTACACGGGAATGTGCCCAGGTAGGTTTTGAATGTCTCCAGAGAGGCAAACTCCATGACCTCCCTGGGCAGCTGTTCCAGTGCTCTGCCACCCTCAACGTAAAGAGCTACTTCCTCATGCTGAGGTCAAACTTCTTGCATTTTAGTTCATGGACATTGCTCCTTGTCCTGTCACTGAGCACCCCCAAAAAGATCTGGCATCTGTCTTTTCTCTAATAGCAGAAGCAGGTTTGAACAGAATGATAAGAATTTCTTATATATTTGGCCAAAATCTTTGCTAGTACAAAATGAAGCTAGCACAATAGCATTTATGTCCAGTAGTGCAGAATTTGAACCACAGTCCATGAATCCAGGGCCGTGTCAAAGGATATGTCATCATTTCCCTATGTTTTTTCTGGAAAAAATATATACGGAACAAATGGGATTTTTTGACAATTGTTTTGTAAAATTTCACAAGAATTGTCCAGAATGTATGCTTGCTAAATGAAAATGCCATGTGTATTTTATTGCTGAATAAGGAGAAGCAGGATTGGCAAAATGAAAATATTGATCAAATGTAAGTAGTAAAAAAAAATAAAAGGTCATAGCCTGTCCCAGCTAATGCCCAGAATGTTATTTGCAGATTTTTATTATGAGGATGGGAAAGGACAATATTTTCTGGACATGGTCTTTGTTTTTCCTGAACTTAAGGCTTTACAACACACCTTCCAAACTCCACAACACATCTAAAGCATAGCTTCATACTAGCCACTGTGAAGGAAATTAACTTTAGCCCAATCAAAACCAGCACAGCATTCAATCAGGGACAGGAAACCAACTAAAATCTTGTCTGAATAGGTTCAAGCTCCTCCAGATATGGCATGAAGATGCAAACGACTCATTTTAAGCAGTAAGACAAGAGGTGGGTCTGGATGAGGAAAACGAAAGAACAATTGTCTTAACCAACTATCTATGAAGATTTTTCTCTGTCATCTCAAAAATTCCCCCTTTCCAGTATTTTCAATATTCAGTGTTGCTGCAGAAAGATTCTGATAAATGACCATTCTTTGGAAAAACAGTTTCCCTGCAAAATACCTAACCAGCAATACTTTCATTTAGAGTCCAGTCTGGTTCCTGTAGTAGCCAGTGTGAACGAATTCAGATCACCTGAATTCAATGAAAAGATCAATATTACACCTTTTTAAGCTTATTTTCCCTGTACAGTACACTAGAAGAAAAGTGTGCCTGGACAGTTCAAATCTGTATGTGTAGCAGAGGTCCTGGTTTCTGTGAGATATAACATTGTGCTACTCTCAGTGTGAACTATGATTCAGGGTTAGCTAAAGCTCAAATTCAGCAGGTAAAACTGCTGTTGTGGATGAAGAGGGCACAGGTGAGAGATGCATGAAGCATGAGACAGGAAAGGGGAAAGACAAGTGAAGCAAATATGAAGAACTGAGGGGAACAGAGACCAATGGACAGGGCTGAACATGACTGGGGAGGAGTGGGCAGCTGAAGGGGAGAGCAAAGAGGAATGGATTTAAAAAAAATACAGAGAGAAGTAATAGAGGGGGAAGGAGAATAAACCTGAAGGCAGTGAGGGTGAAAAAGTAGAACAGCTTCCATCCTTGCAATGCTTCACAGAGATTTAAAAACACAGTGCCATGACAGCTCTGAATTCAGGGCAGAGTACACAGCTGAGAACAAAAATGGCACTGATTTTAAATGACCTGACACAATGTGCTGTCTGGATTTTTATTTTATTTTATTTCAAGAGTCATGAAGTCCATACATTGCATTTTTTTGAATCTCTGACATTCCCTGTTTTTTTTTCCTGTCAAGAGATAACTTTGTTTTCTTGCATAAAGTCATGATTCACTTTGTATAACTCAGGAAGGAGCCTCAAGGCAGAAATCCTTCTCCTTCATTTGGAGCATCTGTAAAATGCAAAATGGAAAAAAAATCTAATGGGAAGAGCAAGAGCATCCAGACCTTTGCTGTCTTTCACTTGACCAAAGCAAAAGGCTGCCCTGGCTTTAAAGGAAGTTAATTTGTAGCCCTCCTGTCTCCCTTGCATACCAAGGGGCTCATGCTCCTGGCTGCCAGGGCAGCTGGTCAATATGCAAACTCTCATCTGAGGGTAATCCTACCTATTAACCCACACAGTGTAGATTCAGATGTGCCTTTTATCCCCCCCCACCATCAGTCCTCTGCCTAGGCAAAGTCCCTCTGGTTTTCAGTGGGAAGGCTTAGCCAACAGTAGCCAGTGACCTAAATTCTGCCTTTTTCCTCCTTCTTATCCCACAAAATTTGGAAATGATCATGTCCCAAGACAAGTTCTGACTGTGTCCGACGATTAAAAAATACCCCAAAACATGAAGATTAAGAGAGAAGAACAGCCACTTTAAAGGCAAGTGACAGAAGTTAGCTACACCTTCTTTGAGTTTCAGGAGTTGGTTTCTTCTCAAGAGAAATAGGAACATTTGTCTGGGAGCCTGATGCCTTCCTTCTCCCTTGCTCTAGAGTGGGATCTCCTCTAGAGAGTGAAACTGCTGGCTACACTCTGGATTCACCAAGAAGTGGACAGGAATATCCATCATGTTTTGTCCACCCTCTGATCTGCAATACTCCTATACAGAGCATTTACCCAGCTGGGTCCAGTTTCTGCTCAGGTTTCCAGAAGCAACTCAAGGGAGTCACAGGTGCCTGAGGACAGCCAGAAGAAAGGTGCTTATATACCTTGTACTTTCTTGAACGTAATTTTGGATGCTCAGGTAAGACAGACACCTCTTCTTGTGTCTGCCTGAAAATCTTTCAGGACAAAGACTGCCATAAAGAATTTTCTCAAAACACACTTTTGACTTTGCCTACAGATGCATTTTGCAGAAAGTTAGAGAGCTGAGATTCAGAATTCCCATCTCTACAGTACAGCTTCATTGCCTGGCAACACAAACCTGAGGTGAGGCTTCCTCTCTGTCCTGAGGGCTGAGGAAAAAAGGCAGAGAGGCACCTTGAGAGAAAGAGGGCTGTTCTCAGGGATGTATGCAAGACTTCAATTTCATTTTACAGATCTAACTCTTTTCTTTTGTGATCACAACAGAAGTCACGGCAACAATCTGCTTCGCAACTGTGTTTGGTAAAAGGTTAAGGTCACAGACAATGTGTGGGACATTTTTTTATTTTACAGCAGAAGATGATTTCTTCCTCTACTTTTTCATTGATAGAGTTGGTAAAGGTATATTTATTAGATTTGTGCTTGTGGGGTCATACTCTAATTTCAGCTTATAGGGAGCACCAGGAAGTGGAATATATTTTTTTTCCAGTGATCTTAGCAACAGAAAAAACCTTCATAGATATCTGTATCTATATATATATCTGTGTATATATATATATCTATATCGGGTTTTTTTCCCCTTTTTTTAAGGAGGAAGCCTTCAGAATGTTTCCACCTATGGCCTTGTCATATAAGTGCTTGGTCTGCAGTTCTGATGGGGAAAGGAATGGTAAAGCATCACCTACTTCATTCTTGGTGTGTCAGATAAAATCTGGTGATGTTTAGAACATATAAGGCATTGAGGTCAGGCTGTTACAGACTGGTCAGGGACATCATCACAGCTCATCAAAGTGAAATAGGAGGAGAGAGGTTTAAAAAATAAGAGAGGAATAGCTTATTTAGGAGTTCTTTTAGCTCCACTCCTCCATGATAAAGTTTTTCTTAAGCTAAAAAATGAGTAGGCTTGTTAGATAAATATGGATAGTGAGCGAGAGGAGAGGAGAGGAGAGGAGAGGAGAGGAGAGGAGAGGAGAGGAGAGGAGAGGAGAGGAGAGGAGAGGAGAGGAGAGGAGAGGAGAGGAGAGGAGAGGAGAGGAGAGGAGAGGAGAGGACTGCTAACACTGCCACATGAATGTTAAATATGAGAGGGCAAAAAGGGTTCCTCTTTGTGGTAGTACTCTTGAAACGTGTAAGTGACAAATATATACGTATTTTTTGAAAAAAAAAAATCCCCAACAGCTATGTTCTGAAATCTAGGGAAAGCCCTTCCAGTGATATTCTTGAAACAACATAAAAGTCTCCTGGTTTAGGTTACTCATCTATCATCATTTGCTGCTCTATGGAGATTACTCCCATTGTAGACAGAAATTGAAAGATTGACAACGTCCTTGCAACATGTGTAACAGAATCTCTTAATACTGCCTTATAAAGGAATGAATAATTGGAGTTGATTAAGAGAATGTGGGGACAGGACACAGTTCTGTCACATGCAGGGTGATTTTACCTGAGAGGGTTTTGGCAGTCTTGGGTTACTTCTCGGTCTGATGCCTGTCTCTCTGCTGGAACTGAGCAATTGTGGCTATAAAAAGGGAACCTCTCCTGAAGCTGGAGTCACAGAGCACAGGCATGGCAAACCAGTGGGAAGAGGCTGCGAGTTTGTGCTGCAGGATCAGCCTGGTGGGGAGCAGGGACATGCTAAATCCCAGCAGCTGGCTCGTGTCTGTCAGTGGGGGCTGCTGTGCCAGCTGTGAGACCTCCTGCTCTGCACTCTGCTTGCTCCTGCTGGGGATGACATAGGCAGCCTGCAAAACAAACAGCAATTTGTTAGAGCCTGATGACAAATTCACACGTTGGCTGGGAGTGCATATGTAAGAGGCAGAAAAAGAAAATTCCAGCTGGAAAATCTCACAGGACCTTGTATTGGCTTAAGCTGAGCAAAAGCTCCCTTATATCTTATCTTGTAGAGTTGTTTCCTAGGATCCTTGGTGTATTCATTCTGTCTCCAGATAGGGAAAAATGAAATGCTGTCATCGGGTGAAGAAATCTATTGCACAGGTGATGTCTTCTTTGTACCTTCACCTAGCTGCATATCTAATGGCCTGGCAACACACAGGTAGTTTGTGTAGACTCTGTCAATGGGTTTAGGTGCCATAAATCTCACAAACTGATTTGTTTTAATAAGGAGCTTCTTGGAAGCAAAAAGAAAATAAACGCTTTGCTCATAGGATACATTTGAAGTTTGACCTGCAAAGCCATTCCAGGTGGTATATAGCTTGGTGAATCTCTGTTTTCTCTCTTTTGGAGCAAAGTCAGACTGTTTTCACTGTGATGAGCTTTTACTGCTCCCTCAGACCAGATCTGGAGAATGTCTGCTTCTGTAGTGGTAGATGTGTGTCCCGAAGCGACAAGCAACGGGCTTAGAACTGAACTTCTGCCAACCATTTCCACTCCTTAAGAGAACTTGTCTGGAAACACTCATCTACCCATTATATTTCTCAAGTGAAATGCAAACACACTACAAAATCATATGTATTTTTGCTGAAATGTCAGCATTTTGTAAGGGGAAAAGTCCTGACTTTGCTGAAATTGGAAGTTTCACCCTTCTGCTATGTTTTATGTCAGTACATCTAGGAAACATTGACTCATGGTATCAGTAGTTCCTCAAGTTGTTTTACTGGGAAACCTCTTTTCCATTGCATTTCCCCTCTAAGACAAGAAGGTACTGCTAGACACTACAAAAAGATATTAACACATTTTTTGTTACAATGATATAGACAAAATACTTCATGGCGCCTTCTCGTGTGATATATGTCAACTTTTTGGAGAATCTGGAAAACTTCTTGTGCTTAATGGGCTGAGCAGACATTTTCTGTGGAAGTGACTGAAAGAGAATTATTTTCTTTCTGAAAGAGAACTATTTGCAAAATCAATACTTTTACAGAGGAAAAAAAAGTCAAAATTCTGACTTCCCATATGAACAGGCTTTGCCATTTTCATTTGCTGTGGAAAACTTTCATCAACCAGGAAACAGAAAAAATAATTAATTTATTAAAATTAATTAATTCTTTATTTCTTTTTTCCAGGAAATTTCTTCATGAAAAAACACTCTAAACCAAGTTTGTAATTTTTTCAGAATATGAAGATTTTTGTGGGAGAGATAGACACTTTGAAGACTGCTGAACATTTTCATTGTGCTAAGGTTAGGAGAAAGAATGATTAATGTGAATATGAAAGGCATCTGCAATTTCTAAGGATTCTGCAGTTATCCATACCCCTGGGATTTCCAAACTATATCATGAAATATGCTTCATACCTGAACATTGTGGCAAAATATGTGACAGAAATTGCTTAAGAGTGGCAGCTGAATGAAGCACATTACTTTAATTCACTGATTAAGTGTCTGGTTCCCTATCAGCTTCTGAGTGATTGCCATTGATTTATGAATTTATACATGATTTTGAGCCTTCCTAATTAAGATGCTGCTTTTCTTTTTCATTCCTGTTTGACAGTAGAGGTCAGCTGACTTGACATTATATTATTTGAGTAGTCTGCTTTATGAATGACTGCAGCGGGGGGTTTCCAGGAAAGGATCTGAATTTTGTCCTCCTGGAAGTCTGAGATTGCTCCTGTTCAGGGAATCTCTATTTCCAACAACTCTCTTCAGAAAAGATATACACATAATTTGTAGAGGATGGAATATTCATAAAGATATTGATTGCTGACTGATGCTGAGGGAACTTTTAATTTTAAAATTGTATAAAATTCTTTAAAATCAATAATGTTCCAGAGGTCCCATTGACACTAGAAATATGTTTTTATCTGAAGCAATTTCACTCAGAAAGCAAAAAGAGGAAAAATTAATTTTTTGAATAGAACTTTACTTTCTTTTTCAAATAACCTTTTTGGTACCCAAAGTCCCTTTGGTGCCAGCTTTACTGGCTTTGCATAAAGAATGCAATGAAGTCAGAAGTCCCCTCAAGACAACAAGAAACACATGCAAAGAATAGTCAGGAGCTGTGAAAGTCAATACCAGTGTACTACACAGTTTTTCTTCTGCACTGGAAAAGGCATCAATAAAGTCCCTATTAGTAGTCAGTAGTCTTATGTCCTGATTTTGAAGCCATAAGCATGGTAAACCTCTAAAGGGTTATTCCATCTGAAGTATAAATCTGTTAAAGATGTATCCATATTGCACCAAAATACTTTAGCAGTTCCCTTGAGTGAGAGATACTTGTTTGAGCAGTCTATCACATTATATGGATTATATTTTGGGTTGCATAGATAAATTTAACAGTGTTCTTTTAGCCATTGTGCTGGATGCACTATAGACCAGTTTCCTCATGTATTTATTTAATGGGTCTCCATTGCACAGGGTTTTGTCTGATGGAAGGAAAATCAGTTTTTTAAGAGGCCTGCTTGATTTCTTTAACAGCTCTTCAGTTTGCTGGTCTCCGACATCTAGAATTAAGTTTTCTATTCCATCTTGCACAGGACTGAATAGAAAAGGGTGAGAAACAGGGAGAGTCAAACTCTGTCACCTAATTAGACCAGATGGATTTTGCACTAGACTGTGAATTAGCTTTACCTAGAGATGGCTGAAAGTTGGTCTGTGCTTCAGGGAAAACCACAGTGTTTGGAAATCTTATTCCAGGATTATTTGGAAGACAGTTACAAATAGGATTCTTGTAAAGAAGACACTTTGAACAGTATCATGACAAAAACATCATTTGAAGTTAACTCTTTAAGCTGCACCTGATTGTAGCAATTTTTGAAAGAAATGCTGTCCTTTTAATTTCTCCTCTAAAGAGTGCTATAAATTGAGGATGATGAACAATAAGATGGCCAAGGAATGCAAAAGCTCTGTCTTGAGTTTGAATAGGGCTGCTTGAACACCTGCAAATCTCAGCAGAGCTTCAGGAAGTCTCAAGTCTTAGAGAAGTGTGCTCATAGTCAAAGTGAATGCCATGGACAGAAAGGTCCTTCTGTGATGTTTTTTGGGTCAGTGAGTAATGACTTCCCTAAGAAATTCCATTTCTATGGAAAATTCATTCTCCCTTGTTTTACCTCTAACAAAATCACTTGGGAGTTGAGTGGAAATGACTGGAAGGTGGGGAGAGGCAAAGCAGAATCTTATGAAAATGTGTCTCTTGCATCTCTGCACCCCTGGGTGGGGATGGATAGGTTTGTTTTCTGCTTTCTTTTCTTTATTTTAATAGATTGAAAAATGCTGCTTTAAAGTCTCACTTCTGAAGTTGTTTCAGTTCTTTTTTTTCCTTGAAATTTATTTATTTATTTATTTATATTTATTTTTTTTAACAGACGGAGGGACAGAAACATATTCTGGATAAGACTAATTTTTGAGCTGTTTATCTCCAGCAAGGTTGGGTGCCTGCCCATCACTGGCTGCAAAGTGTGTAAGTGGCAGGTCTGTTCTCTGTTTTTGCCTCCTTGCTGCTTCTGTTTGATTAACTCAGCAGCAGTTGGGTATTAGCTGGATAAAACTAGCTCTCCAAATGAATATGTTTATNTATATTTATTTTTTTTAACAGACGGAGGGACAGAAACATATTCTGGATAAGACTAATTTTTGAGCTGTTTATCTCCAGCAAGGTTGGGTGCCTGCCCATCACTGGCTGCAAAGTGTGTAAGTGGCAGGTCTGTTCTCTGTTTTTGCCTCCTTGCTGCTTCTGTTTGATTAACTCAGCAGCAGTTGGGTATTAGCTGGATAAAACTAGCTCTCCAAATGAATATGTTTATTGAGGAGCACAGGGTGAATAAAGAATTAAATTCTGATGCTAAAAAAATTTGGTGCTTTCCTGGAGGGATGTCTAATCACTGAGTGAAAAAAATCCCCAAGAAACCCAAACATAAAGGCAGATTTCTACAGTATCTGTTCTATAGGAATACTTTAGGGACTTAGGTTCTAATAGGTGGTCACTATTCATATCTCTGGGTAAAGAAACAGATACTGAGGAGCTAAACCTGTAAACATGTTTAGATATGCATTGGACTGCACCAAACCAGGCATAGCAGGCTGGTTGGACCAGGTGAACTGGGCTGGTGCTGCTGCCTTTGCATTGGCAGAAGTGCAAACAAAAGGAGAATTCTTATTTAGGTTACACTTTGTACATTTCATTTCTGCTGCTGTGCTGTCAGCAGTCCAGCATTAACAGTCTCTCACAGGGAAGGATTCCATCTTTCATGACTACTGAAAAAACAAGGCACTTTTATAACATGAAATAGGAAAATACGGGTCGCAAAGATGGAGGAATAGAACAATGTGAAATCAAAAGTTCATATGATGCTTATTCCATAGTCTCACAAAATTAGATAAGACACTATCTGAAGGCTAATGGAGAACATAAAAAGCAATGAAATGGAGAAAGAAAAGCAAAAAAGGGAAAGACATTTATAAACAAATTAATCTAAGACACTTTGAGGACAATGGGAAAGTTGTACAAAGAGATTAATTTACAAATGAAAGTATATTTATATCTTATGTATCATGGCAAATATAGAATTCTTTCTGTCTTTCTGCAAGTGGCTCAAAATTCAGTCAGGAAAAGGGTGAACCTGGTAGGTAAGTGCAAGCCTAAAAGGGCTTGAAAACTCAGCAGAAACTCTTTGGAAACCTTAATCAATCTGCTTAATATGCGAAATGATCAAATTCTTGACATATTTTTCTTAGGAGCTAATGCAGTATTTGTCCTCAATCTTAATGGGGAAATACAGTGACTTTTAGCATAAAAGAATAGATAAAGTTAGCTGTATGGGTAGGCTTCTCTTCAGGGAAAAAAAAGGATAATTTAATGAAGAAAATAGCTGTTGCAATTGTTATAATTTAGTTGATTTTAATTTTTATTAATGGGCAGTTTTTTTCATTTGCAGAAAGTTTAGGGAAATATGTACTATAGTGTATGTTAACTCAGGCTTTGTCCCCATTTGAAATCCCAAGGAATGTTCCCACTACTTTCAGTGACTGCATGATTTGACCCAGCAAGGCAAACATCACTGCCTGGAGCCTGAGTCAGATAAGGGCTCTTACAAACCTCATTTGAGCAAATAACTCACATAAAGAGGAAATTATTTCTGAGTAAGCAGCAAGCAAGCAGGACACCAAGTTATCTTGACCCTAATTTGATCTTCCTGACATTCATTACAGTCATCTCTTGGTTAATGCTTTGGCTTGTGTGGTGAGACTGGTATGTGTCTCCCCATGTTCTTCATGGCTCTGGCAGAAATAAGGACTCCTCTCTGGCCCCCCAAGGTAGTGAACAGAGGCAGCTCACACAAGAGAAGCTGTTGCTATCCATGTTTTCCAGGACACTAATTTTTCCCATTACCAGTAAGTGTAACTTTTCCACCATATAGATAAAAACGGAGGTCACAGATCTTCAGTCCTATGCCCTTCCTCCACATTATCTGTGAGCTTCTGCTACACTCATAGGTGGTCTTGGACCTTGGCTAGATTACTCTTTAATTATTCAGAAAGTTTCAGCTTGACTCACCGAAGAATTATTGCCTTCTATTTTCAGTTCTCTGAGGGAAAACAATTTGCATTTATGCCAGTAAAAGAAGAGGCTACTCACAGGAGGGTTTGCAGTACTAAGGGGTGAGCAATAAAATATTCTCTAAGATTTGTTGAAGTCTTGCTCTAAACTCCAGTTATATGGCAGATTAAGCCTTGTGGAACAGGCCTTTAGCCCTAGCCTGGATTTAAGACTGTGAATAAATATATTTTTATTTATGCTGACTAATCTAAACACCAGTAGATTATCACAAACTTCCTTTGAATTATTCCTCATGGAACTTATTTGTATAACAGAAGATTTGTTTCTTTTTCATTCTTTTGTTAAAACTCCAGCAGATTAACAGCTGTTGCAACTGCTGATGCCTCTTGGATCCTGCTGGGCTTCCACTCTTCAGCATGTTTTGTGTACCAGTTTACAGTCAGGCTGGGGCTGTGGTGGGGTACAAGGGACTTGCTCTCAGTGAGTAGGGACATCGAGGATCTCTTTTTTTATTTTTTTTTTCATTTGTCTTTAAATCCCTGAAAGACACAATGCCACCAAACACAAGATTTCCATGTAGGCAGACAACAGAAATTTCCAACCAAAATGACGCCAAATTTAACTTTGCCATCTGCAGAAGTGATCTACTCTTTGTTTGGCACATCTATGTGCATAAGACAAACCTTTGTTTTACTTGCATGTAGTGGACCAGAGTGCATTCCCAGGCACTTGAGTGCTTGATGTATTGAGATGAAGGATGGCCTGGGTGGTGCTGGGGTACGTGAGGGTTGTGAGAGCAGCACCAAGTCCCTGGGGAGGGAAGCTGTCTGTGGAGAGCCATGCCTTTGAATTCCCAGTCTAATAAAGAGAAGTAAGCTGGGGTGAACGTGCTGTGCAGTCCAGCAGGCTGGCAGGAAGGCAGTGCCTAACACACATCATGAGGTATAGAGCAGCTGCCTGTGAGAGATAATATTTCATGGGGACTTTTGGAAGCACTTTTGTTAGTGACTGGCCTGTATGGCTGCCCCTGCTCTTACTCCTCTCTCCTTTCAGACCTAAGACACAGTTGCATAAGCTGCTACTCCAGCCTAGCACTGGGAGGAAGGCAAAAATGGCTGCAATGCAGATGATTTACATTCTCTGGGTTACATTGAAGCAAGTCAGGGCAGAGGTACTTGTTTTTGTCCCCACCTTTCTGCCTCTGCCTTCTCTCACTGTGCTCTGCTCCTCACAGGAGTGACACAGCCCATTCCCCTTGAGCACTGCAAACCATCCCACACACTCTGGAGATGTCTCCCAGCACACTGCTGAGAAAAACTCTTGTTCTGGCTCAAAATCACAGCTGGCAGCTGTTATTTGACGACACAATTTTCCTCTGCTTAATGCAAGGTTTGGGATCAGTCATTGCTTCATACTGAACTTGATTTTATGTGATTCTGTGTGATTTTTCCCCCTCCCAGTGGTAAATTAAAAAGAATGACTGTTTTAAATTAGTGCTATGTAAAACCCAAACACTAATAAAAAGGAACGGTATTCTTGATACTAATAATTCTTTAAAATGTGGACTTTTTGTCTCATTTAAGATGAATATAATGGCCTGGACCAATGGAATTTCTGCATGGTCCCTCTGACTCAGCACTTGATGCCCTCCACTAAGGAAAAGCAGTGGTAACCTACCGGAGCATCCATTTTGTTAAACTCTTTTAACAACATAAATAGAGCTTGAAATGTATGAAGAATGAATCTGCCAGTTATCCAAATATCTTGGATATACTTTCTTGGAGAAATATATGACCATACAATCTTAATGATTATATTTAATAATATGCTCAGCAATATTCCATAATGAAATATTCCTGAAAAACACTCATTATGAAAGATAATAAATTAAGAGCCATGTAAAATATCCTTGCCCAGGCAACTTGAGAAAATAAGGGAATAATTTGAAACACTCATTGCCTATTCTAAGGTTTTTGACTTATGATTCTTGGCATCATATAAGGAAGCCTCCAGACAGCTTCAGCTTGAAAATGTGACACTATAATTTTATTTGCATTTTTTTAACAGAATAATAGGTGTGTAAGATAATTCAGAGAGAACCTTCCCTTTCCCCAGATAACACTTGCTTTTCCATGGGAGTCTCAGGCCATGAGACACACTCAAAAAATCACACTCATCTTTAGTTTTACTACTGTGAGGAGTTTTGATTTCTGTGGGACCACACGCAGTAGGAAAGTTGAGCATGGGAAAAAAAAATTGCAGATTCAGACAAAGAATCCAGACTATCTGGACAGACCCCATAAAACCAGATAGTTCACTGCAGCTAGGGGCCTAAATTGAATATATCTATAAGTATGAGGAAAGCTGACATTCCATTCCATAATATATTTCAAGCTTTCAAAAATCTGTCATTGTTCAAAGTGGTCCCAAACTCTCAAAGTTTTATAATTTTCTGAGAGAAAAACAATCAGTGTTGGTATTTTATTAGTACTATGTTTTTAGCTATTAAAATAACAAATAATAAAATGAAATTTTGTTTGAAATAAGATAGTGAAACATCTTATATTGTTTGCAAGAGAATTATATGTTCTTTCAAATCTCCTACCCCAATTACTCAGACTGTGTGTACTGTACCATATGACCCAATTTATAGGGAAGATGGGTGTGAAAGACTAAGGAAGGACTGTCATTAATATTTTCAATGGAGGTATGCACACTATACTGTTAAGCATAACTAAGAGCTTCCTTGGGGCAAGAATATAGATATGGGCATAAAACGTAGTAGTTAACTATCATAAACAGAGAACAGAATTTGGGCCATATCGGCCCAAGCTGGGGCACCCAGGATGTGCAGGGCTCTCATAGCCAAAGACCCTTGGACCTGCTCAGCACAGCTATAACACTTGTAGGTTATAGCATATATATAACACTCATCAGGTGTCTCTGCACAACACTTCACTGCACAGAGGAGGCACCTTCAGAAAAACCCACGTCCCTCTTCAAACACAATATAGGTACTCACAGGCTCATTTTCCAAAGGTACCCTATTAAACCCTTGTCATTAAAGTCTAGATCCACATCACTAGCCTGTTTCTTCTAAATCCAAAGACTAAGTACCATCATAGAAGTCTGTGCATCTTTATCAAAAGCCCTCTGGTTTTCCTTCTGGTTGGTGTATATATAGACCTATTTAAAATACTTGCAGTAGTAGTACTTTAGTCCACGTAGCACATCCTTAAATGTATCTTATTTTCCCTGCTGGGTAGATGTACGTAGTCCAGACTCTTTAGCATCTCTCAGCTGCAGGAGAATGGCCTGGTTAGAAAATGCATCCCTGGAAAATGGGGTTCATCCAATTTTGTTTCAGCTCCAGGTGTCCTACTTCTCAGGGAAATGTTCTGTTTGTCAAGTTAGGAGGTGTTTTTTTCCTTCAGCCTTTTCCTTTATTTAATTTCTTGCTTTCCTCTCGCTACCCTAAAGAGCAGACTACTTAATTAATGGAAAGGGAAAGATCTGAGGAATTGAGAAACATTGTCCCCAGATACCTAAAAGCATACGCTCAGATTCAATTACCCAAAGAGGAATATCAATGTGGATCTTTGAAATAAATATCCCAGTCATAACACTATAAGGGAGTTTTCTGGCTTCTACCTTTCCCTTCTTTCCCTCCATTTTTCTGTGGAAGTTTTAGCTCCCTGGCTCTGCAAAGTTCATGGCTGTGAAACACAAGTGGGGCCAGGAGCTCTGCTCAGCTTGTGAGTTGAAGCTCAACTCACAAAATATCCTCTGGCTCAGCCTGGTGGAGAATTTGTCTTCTGTGTGTCTGCTGATTTACTGGATGGGGTGTTCATGTTATGCACTGTTCCATGAATTGTACAAAGAATAGCAAAAGTCAAGCAGCTGTGTTAGATCTGTAACTTGTAAAACTGGGTCTAACTTACAGTTTTGACATATCTGCAGCCAAATATAGCGGCCAAACAAATGCAGCAGCTGAAAGAGAGACAAACTAAGCTGATTGTAATGAGGGGACAAGGTATGGCATTTCCATCTTTAGCATCAAACTCCTTCTTGGGGTTTCTGCAGGTCTTGTCCACACAATGCTTCTGTGCTGCCTTGCTGCTGAGAGCTGTGGCCCCCAGGGTCACTACCAGGTGGGACAGTGCAGTAGGAGCTCTGAGCCTCTGAATAAAATTCTCTTGTGAATCTTGTCCCAGGAGCCCAAACCTCACTTAAAATCAGATTATTGCCTCCTAGACACCTCAGAGTTTGTTTAAAATATCCTTAAGTCATGAGATGTGAGATTCTGTAAGGATTTGATGTCTGCTTTAACATCTGCTGTAGAACAAGGGCTGAAGCAGATGTAAAAAGTGGGACAGTAATGAACAAGGCAGTTTTAAAAGGGTTTAAAAGCATATGAAGGAGCCTGTGGTTTTATGCATCTACTATTTCTATTTTACCATCAGGAAACTTCTGTGTCACCTTCCCAAGTAGATTTATTTGATTCAACTCCAGTGGCAATCATCTTGATTATGGTCTGTCCAGCATTTGCTTTTTTCAACACTACTAGTGTTCTTTTTTCCTTTGAGAAAAAAAAATTCTTTAATAATTGCAAGCTCACTGTTGTGGAAAAGCAATTCACAGTAGCTATTTTTCTCAGATGGCACAAACACGGCTTTAAAAAAAAAGGGCTGAATCTTTTCTTTCACAATTGCTCCTTTAATAAACTATTTGTTTAAATCATGTATTTGTCCTCCTCAGTGGTGAAGCTTGTTCCTTATTTAAAACAGGATGACAGGGCTCTTCCAGTGTTTAGAAAGGCACTGAAGCTGGTATTCCAGAACAGAGCCACTCATTCTTCTGCTGGGAGCTAATTGATTAGCCTTAGAGCTACAGATCTGCACCCAGGGACTCAAATAAGAGCACTTCGTTTTTCTTTTGAATGACTTATTTCCCCAGGCTATCTACATTAGACATGTCCAGGTGGTCTCAAATTATTTACAACTGCAGGAACCTCTGTGGTCACAGGATTATCTGCATGGGGAAGCACATTTGAGAGTCAGTATTTCCTTCTCAGAAAACAGGACAGTCTTTGTTAGTACATACTCTCATTTGAAATACTTTCAAACTAAGCTAAGAGAACCTAAATATATGTCTCTCCTTGCAGTCACTTAAGAGTAGTGATTTCCTTTAAAAGATTATAAGAAGAAAAAGGTAGGAAGGGACTTGGAGGTATTACGTGTTTTATTAAACTTTTTATGATGTGCATGTACCCAGTAAGGAGACAAATTTAATACTATATCTTCTGGTCAGTCTACTCATTAATTGTCAGTTCAGTTGTTGAGCTTATTTCTAAATGTCCCCACAGAGGAGAGGCACAATATGTAAAAGAACAATAGGGACCTATCCTATGCAGTATCCATTGTCCAACATAGCTGATGATATTGAGGGCCCATCTTTCCTTCTGTTCCTGTTTTGTTTGTTTGTTTTTCATGTGGTTTTTTTGTTGTTTTTTTCTTTCCCTTGATTGTCACAATGCAAACAGAATTTTAGCTCATAGCTGTCACCATGATTGACTTTTTCAGTTTTAGTGATTATTTCTTTCCAGAGTGTCTTAAGGGTTATTCTTAGGTCTATCTCTGAGGCTGCTGGCATCTGCTCAGCCTGGCAGCCAGATGAATGTTTTAAGAGGAAATCTGACAGTCTGCATATATCTCCTGTAGTACTAGTGCCAAGATAGTCACTATTTTGAATACCTATAGAATTGTGTATATATACATTTATAAAATATGGTAGTCAGACTTGCTTCAGTTTTAATTTCACAGTTTGTTTTTGTTGAATCATAGAATCGTATAAATTAGAGATGGAAAAGTTGTATTAGGTCATTTAGTCTATCCCACTGCCAAAGTGGGATTGTTCCCTGCAGTATATTTTCCAGTGTTTTATCCAGTACTTTTCCATTCTCTGGGCTGCACTTACACTTCAGCCTTTTTTTTAGTTAAGCTTATATTTTGACATTTTGAATATTTTTGTCTATAATTCATTGAATTCTTTTACCACCCTGTGGCCCTAACAAAAGTGATGATGCCTGTTGCTACTTTTCAATTGTTGCAAGCTAACTAAAGTTATTAACCCGTGACTGTGTTGGAAATAAGCCCCTCTGTCATATAAGCAGGAGTGACATTGTGAATTTGCGCTTTGGTGAGTAAAGCTGTGGATTATATCTGTGAATTGCTAACAACACATTTGTCATTTGTTTGCTATTTTCTTCTAGCTGGCACAAGCTCTTCCTCTTTCTTGACTATGAGTCATAAATGAGGTGTATATTTCCTTGGGTCTCTCTTTAACTGATTAAAATTTCTTAGTCAGTCACTCACTTCCAAAATAGCACTTCATTAATATAAATCAAATATCTTTCTAAGAGTAGGCAAAGTTTTAGTGTCTGCACATATACCAAGCATGTGAAAACTTTTTTCTCTGTGGCAATAATAAATAGAAAACATAGTCAGGGGAGGTCATATGATGATAGTACCAACACAAAGAAGTCTGTGTTCAGTAAAAGGTAGAGATCAGTGCTACATGCCAGCTCCACACTTGGCACCACTTGTGAACAAGGCTCAGGCTGTGCTGGTGCTGTGGTGCCTGTGTCTCATGGAGTGAGACATTCTGGTGGCACTTATCCCTGACGATGCTCAGCACGTGTGCCTGCAGCCCTGGAGTAGGACAGACAGCTGGGTCCACAGGAGCTCTGAACAGCAAGGGACATGACCATCACTGCCAGCAGGCTTGGTATTTCCCTCTTGGTGACAGCAAGTGCAACAGCTCTGTCCAGAGGCAGGGGCGTGTGTCTGTGAGTGATGTACACGTGTGCTCCCTCTGGTTGTGTCAGACAGCACAGAGGGCTTGGTGTATGGCTGTGCAGGAAAAGTCTGCAGAGCAATGTTAATTTAGGTCAGAATGAGAGTGTGACTGCAGTGATTAGCAGTTCTTTAGCCTTTTTGACAAAGACTTTTGAATATAATATTCCTTTACAATGTTTGCCAGCAGAAATAAGCATTAAAAATTTTTATATATAGCAGACTTATAGCAACTAACCTCCCTGTTAATGAGATGTTAACTCTCATTGGTTTTAAAATGTGGTGGTTTCAGAACAGAGAGGCTCTGTGGGATTTAATTAGAGGGAGTTAACCTTCTCCCACTGAAACGGTGGCCCTACATGCTCCTCATTTTGAGCTTGCTTGTTGCATCTCCATCTCAAACAAATCTCACTGATGCACTAGTTAATGGTTAAAAAATGCTGTGAGGATGTAAGGGACTAGGAAGCAGAGCATTGTCATTAATATACAGAATTGCTAGTCAGGAGACCTGTGCTCCCTCCCAGCTGCATTGCTGATTTCCTGTAGCTGTGTGTGGAGATATTGTCATGCCAATAAAGTCCAACTGAACTATGCATGACCTGGCCATGTCAGCTACAGCCAGCCAAAGTATTCAAAATTGCTTGCTAAAGTTTTAGACACCTTTGTTTAGTAGAATAATCTGAAAAATTTGCTTTACCTTCCTATTACACTTTTCTGATAAAATTTTCTTGTGATTTATGGCACCAGAATTGGCATGGGACTCGAGTTTCTATTTCTCTCTTTTTCTTGATTTTTGAAATGAGCTTGATGAATGTTTTGGTGTCTTATCAGGATTAAAAACCAGTTTGTCTTAATTCTTTTATGTCTTTGAAATAAAAAGTGCTGGGAAATTGCAAAGAAGATTGTAAAATGCTCTTTTTCCCATCTTCCTTTGTCTCTGACAGGCATCCTGTGCATTCATGAAGATGAAATCCACCTCTGTAATACATGGTGGCTCTGCTTGTTTAGCACATTTCCTGGCTTGGGTTTTGTGAATAGAGTTAGACCTTCACCCACTGCCATTTCTTTGGCAGGTGACAACATATGAGATCATTTTACACAGCTCTAATCACTGTTAAATCCTTCCCAGATACCAATCTAGAGAGTCAAGACAGAGCCTATTTGACTCAAAATTGTGCAAAGGAGACTACTGGTAAACTTACCAACCCTCTCAGTTAAGACCCTCAAATCCTGTGCCAGGAAATTTACAGAGGAGATCAATTTTAATTTATTTCATTTTTCTGACCCTACTATGAATAATTCCTTCATAAGAATCTTATCACTTCTCTTTGTATTTTCTGGGGTAAAAGTGAAGGACCCTGAAGGGTTCATGTCAGCCCCAACATGACTCAACTGAACTGTCTTAATCTGTGGACCAATTTGCTTTACAGGCCCCTAAGGAAGGAACTTGTTGATTTTGGCAGTGTTTACCTTTCCTACAAACAAATCCATCGTTTTCCAGACCGGCTGGCTCTTAAAACTCACTTGAGAGCTGAGGAAAAAAAAACCTGCCCCAGGCTGCATCAGTATTCTTTTTCTTATGTTTGGGGAAATCTTTTGTGTTCTCCACAGCTGCTTGAGGATAATCCATAGAGTCAAGATTATTCACAGAGTCAATAAAAATGCCTGTAAAGTTCTCTGAGTTTAGTTTCCTTCAGTGGGGGGAGTGAAAGCCCCTGTCAAAATAAAAAGGAGGGAAAAAAAAAGAAGATTCTTGACTGAGTTAACTGTGTTACTGTGTTCTCAACTACAACTATGGAGAGGAAATGAAAGGGCTGACTTGAACCTGCTTGCCTTTCACTTTTGGGACCTACATGTCTTTGTTTCTTTGTTTGTTTGTTTTTGTTGTTTTTGTTTTGTTTTGTTTTTCACAGATTCCATACCAATAATATTTAGCATGACTGATAAGTATCTGCTTTTAGATATTATGTATCAGGAGTCAAATTCCCTGTTTCTAACCTAAACATGGCAGGTTCAAGTTTTTAGTTATTCACACATATATCACATGAAGTGATGAGAGCCATGTAATATATTGCAGAGCCATGTCATTCACCTCTGACTGCCTGAATTGCACTTTCTCACTACTTTGTCTCCACCAGAACCAATCTCTTAGCAATCAGATATTTAGTGTCTTCTTACATGCACTATTAAAAAAAATCACACATTTTTAAATAAAAACTTTTCCATCTACTTCCACTGCTTTGAAGTTCTGGCATTCTTCTACTGCATGTGTGTGGGTGTGCTCTAATCCATTGCTGTAAAGAAAGTGAACCCCACCTCTTATGTGAAGACAGCAATAGTTAGACTTTGAGAATTTTTTTTTGCTTCCTTTAAAATCCTGAAAAACTCGTGGTGGTCCTTCAAAGAAAAAAAAAATATTGTTTAGAAGGGGCTGGTGGGTTCTGCAGCTCCAGGCTGCTCCTCACTGAGCTGGCTGTTTTGGGTCCTGTTTTGAGGTTCTAGCCCTTTCTTTAAGGAATTTTGCCACCGAAATCAGCTTCTGTGATGGAGACCAGTCACCTAAAATATTTGGGACTTGAACTCTGTCACTGTATATAGCCCCAAATCATTAAATTGAAGCTATTAAGTAACGTTTAGAGGTTACTAGCACTTATTAGCTAAAGTTTTATTATCCCTTCAACGTCTATGTAGTTAGACTTAATGAACTAAGGACCTAATTTTACATTCTCTTGTGCACAGGCTGCACTTTGCTGCCTTTTGTCTGACAATTCCTCTCACGGAGGAGCGTCACCCTTCACTGATTAGTCCTGTCCACACACCCTCGGCTGCAGCAAGCACACTTTGGCTTCCCTTGTGCTCAGTTTGGAGCACAGTGCACACTGCTTGCTGGAAGTGTACTAGTGCTAACATGCTAAGGTGAAGGATGGATGTCATTTGCCACAGGCAATCCCCTCCCAGCACAACCCACCAGTTGGGGTCTGTCAGCACTTGGAGAGACCTGGCCTCCCTTCCTGCAGTTTCACCCTCTGATGTGTTTATAGGCAGCAGCCAGAGTCCCTCTCTGTTGTGATTTCTGCTGAATTAATAGTTCTTATGTCTGCAGTTTCTCGCTGCTGTTCTTTCACTGCTTTATAATGTCAGTGAAAATAACACATTGGACAGAAACTGAGTGTTTGCTTGTTTATATAAATTCTCTGTGCTCCCCAAAGAGCTGGAATTCATTTAGATGTAAGAAATTAGGTAGACCTCAACCACAATATGGAAGATGTGTGAAAAAGTAGATGGAAGACAGTGGTTCAAAATCTACTGCTTCAAAATATTTTTGGGCTGATTTTAGTCATTTTGACTGAGATAGGTTAGTGTGGTCATGACAGTGTGATCAGTCATTTCAGTCAGAAGTCTGTGGAGCTGAGAGCCATTGAGGGGTGGAATTGGAGACAATAGCCTCTCTGATCAGCAATAATTTGATGGGATTTTTATCAGCTGCTTCCCTTTCTTTTCGTCTTCAGTCTGCCATTTTTTCTCTCATCTCTCACACATCCCTGTCAGCTGAGGCTATATTCTGCTATTACTCAAACGGTTTCACCAGATGACCTTTTCTGATACTCCATAGTTCAGATTTTCTGCTTACCACACTCCCTGCAGAAAACTGCTACTCTATTTTAAACCTATTCTCCAAACCTTGATCTCCTTCCATTTTTAGGGGATTAGTGCTCTTTGGCATATCTTTGATATCAGGCTGAATCACCACCACCACTCACCACAAACAAACAGGTATTACCACTCCCCAGCAATCCCTAGGCAGTGCCAGTCCCCTGTAACCACAGTTAAATTGCACAGAAGTCCCCAGGATGAATGACAGGTCATTATGATTATTTTGAAACTGAGTGGTTTTAAATATTTTCATAAAGATGTACTGCTATTTAGCTGCGTGCTTGCAGACCCCTCCAGCTGCAGTCCAACATGCTGTTCCAATCACAGCTCAGCTGCTTTCAGACACTGAAGTCTCTGTCTCCAGAGCTTCACCATGCCCATACCCAGTTATCCTGCCACTCCTGTTCTGACAGCTGTTTGCTCTGTAAAGAGCTGGGTCTGTAAATGCCACCACCGCTTATAAACGTGGTTAGGCTAAGCCAGATCACTTTGGCAGGTTAGGAAGTGACTGCACAGGGAGGTTTGGTTTCACTCAGTGTGTTGGGGTGGAGCAGCAGGAGCTGCAGTAACCTCTCTGAGTGACTTAGCTGCAGTTTGAACCCCACATCCACGTGCACACCCACCACCAGTACCCACGGCAGAGCCGCAGGGTCCTGTGACTACATGGGACATGGACTGTGCCTGTGCCTACCCAGGAATAATGGAAAACAGCTACACCTGAGTGTGCCTGCTTTCTCAAACCAGCAACAGGCTGTGTGCTCCAAGGGCTGCAGCCTTTGGCAGGTGTGTCTGCAGAGACACTGGCAGCTTTTGAACAGGGCTTCCATGTAGACAGCTATTAGCAGCTGCACAGAACACATTTTTTAAAAGTCAGGTATTAGATAATTCTGAAAGACCTTAGTAACTGAGAGGAAAAATATACCACTTGAATATACAAAGAAAAAAGGTTGGCAAATGAAAGGTAAACTAATTTCAGAAAATGTTGAGTCAAAGGCACAGACCATTAGCAATGTCCATGCACAGCCTGTCATAGCTTGCTTTCATCTCTGCCTCGGTTTTGCTTTTCCTGTAGGAAAAACTGCCTTCAGGACCCAGTGTGCTTAAAATTTTCCACAATTCAGTAGTCTAGAATTTCAAATCTTCACTTGTATTTTCATAAGTTTGGAATTAATTTTCTAGAGGTGGTGACAAAAACCAGTCATGAGATGTTTAGCAATTAGATAAAAATTTCATTTGAAAGAGGTAAGGCTTATATTTGTCCCCAATTTACTTAATTAAATATTTATTACAATTATGAAGTAAGATATTTTCCTAATATTTAGACGCACCATCTTCTATGATACTTTTAATTTGTATCAGGAATTGACCTATAATATTTAGCAAATGCAAGTGCAATCTACTTCTAGGTATTTAATTAATAAAAGGATACCTGTTTGATATAAAATTAATTTTCCCTTTTACCAAACAAAGATATCAGATTTTTGGACCAACCTTGAAAAATTAATCAGGACACTGATTTATCAGGGTCAAAAAAATGTTACAAGTTTATCCATGAACATAAAGCCTTTATATACCTCTTCAGGTTTATATTTAAGTATCCTTTCAGATTTCAAAATTAACTGAAATTTAATGGCTGAGCATATGTTTTCGAGAGCCATTTCTGAATGCTTAGTTCATAGCTCTGACCAGAGATGTGGATACCAAAATGCTGACTGTTGCACAACCTAGCATCTGCATCTAGGCTCTTCTAAAAAAAGCCTGGTTATAGTGCTGAGGATATGCAATACTCTGTGCCTAAAACAAGACTGTGAAACAAGACTGTGAGAAGGAACTCTTGATTTAGTCAGAAAGAAACACTAATGAATGAAGTGTTTTACATACCAGTGCTCCTTCTCCCTGAATTTTAGTACTTCTGCTGAGAACTATGAAATAGTGTTGTCACTCATGTGAGCAATTCACAGCAAGGAAGCTTCTCCTGCATGCCAGTGTCTGTAAATTTTCTTTTGAAAGTGCTACAAGGATCATGCTTTTTCTTTCTAATAACAGCATAGAGGATGTGTGGAGAGCAATTTAGCCATTAGTCCTGCAGTTAAACTGCAGGAGGCTCAGTCTCTTTGCATATCTCAGCTCACTGGGGGTTGGTAAATGGAGAGCCCATTTTCCCAGGGTGGCAGGTCAGATAGTGGTAAATGGTCTCTGTTGCTTACTGGGAAAGGCAGCCCCCATTCTCCAGGAAGTTGAAGAGTTTGGAGAAGGAGCAAATCTGTCCAGTCCCTTCGTCACAGCCTCCTTCTCTATTTCACCCCATGGAAGTTTAATTCAGAAAAGACCTTAAGAACTCAATAACCATGACTTTTTGTGCCCTTTTGCAACCTGAGTGCTCTAACAACAGGCTTAGAGTCATCTTGTTCTATATTTTTCTCCTAGAAGATCTTTAATACTTTTATAGAAAATGGAAAACCTTTGGTGGGAGGGCTTTAAGTGTGCTCTTTTCTACCTGGATAGCTTAAAATTTAGGAGAGCATGTAGAAAAGAACTTATATGTAGAGCTCGGTATTCTCAGTTTTTCCATAAGCTCTTATCCTTAAAATAATGAATAGGAGAGGTGGGTATAAGCTCCTACTCTGCTCATGTTTTAAAAAAAGGGAAGGATATTTGTGGAATTGTTTTCAAAATATGCTCTTGTATCTTTTAGGCGCTGTGAAGAGAAGGCCCTCATTTGTGGATTTAGAACTTTGGTGGAACTTTGGCATTGGTTTCTTTGGTTGAGAGACCCTAGGGGTTGTATGCACATAATGTCACAGAATTTGAGACACTTGGGGTATTTTTATGTTAAATGTCTACATGGCTCCTGATTTAAGTACAACAAATATCTAGGACTTGTGACAACTTCAGTGTTGGACACAGCATTTAGGATTTCATAAGAGCCCTGCTCTAACCCCTTGTTTCAATCCCAGTCACAGAGTGAATGAGATCTCAAGCAGTATGTGAGGTTTTTCCTGCAGTATACACACCTTCCTTAGGGCCAGAATGCTTGAGCTATGACTGATTTGTATTAAAATAGGTAATTTTAACTCTGTTAAGTGAATAGTGAACTGCCCTTCCACGATGGTACCCATAGCACACAGCTGGACACCATTTCTAAAGAGAAAGGAGAGCAGGCTCATAGGCCAGGAGGAAAGGAGGAAAAAGTTCAAAGAAAAAACAAAAGAAAAAAAAAGAAAAAAAAAAGAAGATGAAGGGTCAACAAGTCAACTGTGAGATTTTTGGAAGGGGGTGGGTGGTGAGAGATAACACTAGGCTACACATCTGTGATCATTCATTGGTGGACACATGAGGCTGTTTTTCGTTTTTTAGTAAGTAAGATGGACAAATAGACATGTAAACCAGGCACTGAGCCTAAGCTCTTATGCTCTTCTCAACCAGACTTACAATCTTGAGCATAATATTGCAATTCCTGTTTGTTTTGCATCTGGTTTGTTTTTTGACTATCTGTCTGTCTGTGAAGATTTGTAAGACAGATGCAAGACTGTTTGCAAAAGATCATACATACTCTGACTGTGCTCACAGAAGAATAAACAAGGAGATATCAACAAAGCCAGATATAAAAAGGAGCTTAGTCAGGACAGGTCGCAGCTTTTGTGCTGTAATCATTCCTTCTGGCTCCATCACTTCTATTTGAAGAGAATAGTTGCTTATGCCAGCATATTTGGTCTATACAAAAATCCTAGGGAGAATGATTCATTCAACCATGTTGCCAGCTGCAGTGTTTTTATTAGTGAGCCTTGCAATATTCGATGGTTTTCTTAGAACATCATATACTAGAGTAATGTGGTTGAGTGAAAATCACTGTTTGCTTTTAAAAGATTTGAAGTTTCCAAGGCCTTAGAGTGACAGAGAAAAATTGGAAAGAAGGCAAGAACAAAGGAAAGAAGGAAATATAGAGAGGGAGAAAAAAGGAAAGAAAGAGAGAGAGAAAGTAAGAAAGAAAGAAAGAAGGAGAAAAAGAGAAAGAGAGAAAAAGAAAATGTAAAGACAAGCATAAAGTCTATTTTGATTATCTCTTTTAAAGTTTTAATCATGAGACCTGAATGTCAAGAGCTGGCAATATTGCAGGTGTGGAAGGCTTCTAAGTGGCCATTTTCATCACCATTTGGTCCCTGGGAGAGGCCTTTTTTAATATATGTCTGTGAGGAAGCTTTTACTCTCTGGCGGTAGGAGCTTCACCTGATGTCAATTTAAAGAGACAGGTGATTTCTGCAAGTTGCAAACTAATGTGCCATAATTCCCCAAGGTATAAATTAATACAAAATATATGTCTAATAATATAAGGTACTCGACAAAGAAAGCTCATCCTGAGCAGCAGAGCTGTAGTGTTGAATTCTTCTGTAATCAAAATATGCAGGCACCTCGAGGGAATGTCTCCAGATGGCTGATTACCCATTAAAATCTCAAACCTTTGATACAGGCCTATAGAATGGATCACCTCCCATGAAGAGAGTACTATTTTCAATTTCCTTTATATTTACGGGTATTGGTTTGGCATGGAGTGGGAAGGGGAAGATCCATTATAGTAACTCCATCCTTAGTAGGTTTGGTTATTTTTGTTAGGAATGAATAAATGGGAAAGAGTCCTTCCCAAATTATTTTTATTTACTCAGAATCTTTCTGATATTGTTATTTTCCTGCTTATAATTCTCTGTAGTTTAGTATGCAGTTCTTCTTCATGGACACCACAATTTTCCCTACTGTTTGATTTCCACACCTGATGTTAGAGCATTTGGCAAAAAGGATCCCTGCTATTGCAGAATGAATGATGCCATTTAAAGCCAAGTGTTATCTGGTTTAGCTGAAATAAACCCTTATAAACAAACCCAACTGTACTATGATAAGCATGCAAGTCACAGGGGGATTAGATGTGCCTGGATTTAGAAGATCCTCTCCTTGCTCCTGTTCTGTAAGTCACTTTTCATACATGATTTTACTTCCATATTACATGCATATTTAAAAATTGCTTGTAATTTACAGCCCTGTCAGGCAGGGTTTGTCCCTCTCTGGCACTTGTTCAGTGCCCTGCTTCACAGGGGAACTGAGAATGAGCCTTCACTGAGACACAGGCATGCTATGAGGGGTTGGTGGTGGGCCAGCAGTTGAGACATAAGGGGTTGAAATTAAATAAAGATTAGAGGTGTTCATTTTTTTCTATACGAAAACAAGACGCAGAATTTTTTTTCTTTTGTTCACGTATATTCTTCAGTTTGTTGAATTGGGAAGTGTTGGGGAATGTTTCTTAGAGAACTGGAGAAAAAAAAAATAGAAAAAAATAAAAAAAGGACAGATTCCCAGAACTGGGAAAGCAAAGCAAAAGTGACTAAAAGCAAATCTGTGACAAAAGGACTCAGCCAAGGTGAGCTGGGTTCCTCAGAATTGTCTGATGGTGGTCCATATTTCCTAGGTTCTTCAGAGGAATGGTCACACACCGCCACTGACAGATTTTGTGGGTGAAAAAGTCTGTGCTGCCTATGAAACTGCAGTTTTCAGATGGAGCTTTTCTGTAGCTGGAATGCTTACAGCCTCTTTTCCCTATGAAGACTTTCCAGCGTCTAATATTAAAATCCAATATGCCACTAGTAGACTTTTTTTAATCTAGCCACCTATTTCTGGGAAACACATTTATTTGAGATTGTTATGTGGATGGCTAATGGGTTAAAAAGTCATTAAACACATTCACATGCAGAGAGTGCCATTATAAAAGCCTTTTTCCTGAGCTTCCTAGAATAAATTCACATTCAATGGCGATAATGCAAGAGATTAAAGGCCTGTTTGTTCAGGATAGATTTGTTTCTTAAATGGATTTTCCTGTCAGTGGCTGAGTAACCTTAGAAGTGCGACAACTGTTAGTATGCAATATTACCTGTAAGTCTGCTGGTGAGGAGGGATAAACTCCTCATGACTTTCAATAGGCACTGCATATTTTTGTAAAAGATCAAATCAGGTCTGAGTTACTAAGTGAAAGGGTGAAATTCCTGGGTTAAAATCTATGGCCTTTGTTATATTTGGGGTCAGACAGGATGGTCACTTCTGAGTTTAAACCTACAAGTGGAACTTCATTAAATAGTAGTGTCAGCTCAGTCCAGCCTGCTTTTTCATGTAGGCTCTTTTTTCCTTTCTCTTCTCTTTGGAGCTTAAGCAAATGCTTATGAAAACTTTTAATTAAGTTTTAGCTGCACCCCAAACCCTGCATAATCCCAAGATCACAGCTGACATGTTCATTTGCAACCACAAGATCTGGAAACTAAAGTTAGTCCTGCTTGAAGTCAAAAAGCCTAATACTACAGTTGAAAGGCAAGAATATCTAGGTAGTCTAATAATCCTTTCTAAAATGAAAGAAAGAACATTGAAGCTCTTGTGTCTATACAGAATATTCTACATAGAATGCAGGGAAATGCTCCTGTTGGCAAACACCAGCATACCATTTTTTGTGCTTATGAAGAGCTACTTTGATAGATCTAAGTTTGGAGGAAGTGGCAGAGATGATCTGAGTTTCAATTTTGAACCAGAATTTTAAAAATAATTATAGGCTACCACATCATAGCACAGTAAAATTTTACATCAGACAAACTGTTGGACTCTAATCTTGTGCTACAGTGTCAAGAATAGCAGCTTTATCTGAACCCTCTTCCTGTGAGGTGCAGTGAGGTATCTCATACATTTTACCATATTACCACCTGCAAGAGTATGACACAAGGGATGAGTCTCTTCCTTTGTGTTGCTGGTATAGAATAATGGGATTAGGGGCCCATGGCAAAAATGAATGACATGTTACTGGAAAAGAAAAATGTTCCTGAAGTGGAAGGTAAAGCTGGATGTAAAATACTCTAAGAGGAACTGACCACAAAGCCCAACGAGAAATATTTAAAGAAGGAAAGAAAAGCACTGCAAGGAAAAGCGGAGGGGAAACCCCATCAGAATTCAAATTAGAGGAAAAGCTCCTCCTTTGTTTAGTGATGCAGGGTTGGATCAGTACTGGGATGGAAGATTCAGCCAGCCATGCCAAAGACTGTTTAAACTAACACCTCCGAGGAAAGTGTTATGACTTCCAGCATCTTTGGTAAGATTTACAAGAACAGTAAATTCTGTTCTGCTCCTGATGAAGGAATCAAACTTTTACTGTGGCTTCAGCATTTCATCGCAGAGGTGACTATTGTTACTTTTAAGCTGTAAAATCACTTTCACTGTCTCAAAATCTGGTTTAATTCTTTGAGTTGCTTCCTGAAATGGTTCCACCTAGAAACACTGTAGAAAATTTTTTGCAGAACAGCACAGAGAGAATGGCTCAGGAAACAACACATACCAAGAATAAAATGGTTCTGAGAAGGAAATTCCACTGAAGGAAGGACCACTGCCCAGGATTCAGGGTGGGTGGTTAGGGCAGTGACATGAACTGAAAAAGTCCTGGTTCAGCCAGACACACACTGAAGGTAAAACCATTCATATCAAGCAGACTGGGGACCTCTAGCTTGGCCTCCCACATTTTTAGACCTCCTTCTTTCTCTTATATCAGGTGTCTAAAAAAACCCAAACATCTAGCACAATCCTGTATTTTAGGAAAATGTTCATAATATTTTTAAAGTCTAATCTGTCTCTGCCTATGGCAGGAGGTTTGGAACTAGATAATCTTTAAGGTCCCTTCCAAACCAAACCATTCCATGATTAATGTGGAACACAAAGCAATTTGACAAGTTTCATATTTGCTGTGAGTGGAATTGCCATTCTCCATTCAGGTTTTTTTTCTTGTTGCTGTTGGTTTTTTTTTAACGTCCTTTCTCTCCTTACCACATCAGAACATTTTTAGGAGCTATATTTCTAAATTACCATCTTCATCCTTTCCCCCCAGGAATCTGAACCAAGCAAAGGTGGAAGGAAGTTGGAAGAATACCACCTGGGAAATTTTAAGGGTTGAGAGACCACAGACTTCCCAGATGCATACAAAACCTCAAGTTGCATTCATGAACTGTTGTAAGCATTGCCTGGGGGTCAGGAACACATCAAACCAAGGTTTTATTCCAGTGGTTTTGAGGTTTGAGGTGAGCATTGTGCTGCTCTGGTAGCATCCTGAGGGGTGGAGTGTGGGCAAATTGTGAGCAGGATTTATTTGCTCCAAGTGCATTAGTATACTCCTGAACAGGGGAATGATTATAAGGCAACTTCACAGTAAGGATAAATATTTTTCTGTCTTTTAAATGCATATGTCAATGGTATATTTGTTATTGCTAGCATTAAGGTCTAGAGAATAGTAAGAAAAGAAGGACAATATTGTATTATGGGTTTCTATTTCCCACTGATCTGTTATAAATAAAATGTAATAAATTATTTACATAGCAAACAAAGAGTTGTAAATGCTTAGAGGGAAATGAGTTAATTCACCACTCACATAATTTAAGCTCTGTTAGGTAGTAGCTAATTTGAGACCACCCATTTTTAAAATTGTGGTTTAGAGAGATTAAAAAAATCTTAAGAAATTGAATTTAAACAACCCAATAATTATTCTGGTTTGGCTCTTGTATTTATTTTTGTATAAGAACTTTCATTGATAGCTGCCAGCTATTCAAAATAATTTACTTAAAAAAATCATAGCAGGATAAGTGAATACTTATAAGTAATTGATCTCTGTGGTATATTTCTCCCTATAGAAGACTAACCACCCAAGTATACTATTTGTATTGCAGACAAAAAAGATCTATTTTTTATTAATATAGTGTTTTAAATACACCAGCAAGAAAAATTACAAATAGAGAAGCAAATTATTTAATCTGTATATTTATTTGCTTTTTATATAACCTTCATATGTATCTTCTGCCCTGGAAGCTACATGGAGGAGATAGAAAATTTTCCAAGTAGGAAATGAAATTTAGTTAAAAAAAATATATTTTTTTCTTGGAATTAAAAAAAATCTAATGAAAATATAAAAATAAGTGTTTAGCTAGTTGTCAGTTTCACGTGGAAATTTAAAAGTACTTCTTGTTTCAAAAATTGCAGAGTGACATTATACTAGAGAAATACTGAGATGGATATGTCCTATTAGCATGTCTGTTTTACTTCTGGGATGAGAAGACTAAGTTACCTTATTGTTACATATTTCTCCTGTAAGTGATAAGCACATTCAAATCTCTTTCTTTAGCTCTTCTTTCTAATTGGTTGCCCCAGGTTTTCCTTGTGCTGCTGAGATTTTGATTTTTTTAAAATCTAACAAATATGTTGATATACTCAAATGAAAGGTTTTATGTAAAGGAAAAAGATTGTTGCTCTGAAGACATTATTAGGATGAAAAGGAGTTCTTTCCTTTTTGATAAACTCTTCCTTCCTTCCTGAATACAGTTTTTATGGCATCCCAAATAGGCCTCAAGGTCACAGTGTGAATAATCCAAGACTGGGACTTTGAACTGGTTTTGAAAACCAAGAAGCTTGGTAGCTTTTTAACACCTCCTTATTTTTCCACATGCCCCAGCACATCTTAGCTTTGGAGCTATGCAATGAAGAACACTCCCAATGAACTTTGGATCTTATATCTAAGCAGCTCCCTTTCTTCTTTCTTTTTTCCCCCCTCCTTTTCTTTTCTTTTGTTTCTTTATTTTTTTAATTTTTTCTGCCAGAAGTCTAATCTTATCAGGTTAACGGCATGGGATGTTCTACAGTTTTTACAAGACACCTACAAATGTGATCAAATCTCGATACCCTTGTTCCCTGCACTGACAATCTTTTTTTCTCCTCTTCCCTCTAAGTGCACACCCCATGCAGCCCCTGGCTCGCTGTCAGCATTCCCGGTGCTCAGATCACACCTGGGACCCTCTCCGCGACCCCTTTCAAGATTTCTGGGGAGAGATGAAAACACTTGGAGCGAAACAGGAAGTTCAGCAAGTCAAAACACTGTCTCTGGTTGGGGTTATCCATTTGTCAGGAGTGCGTGTTTTTACCTGCGTCGGCATCCAGGCAGGATAAAGGAAGGGAAGCGGAACTTGCCAGCAGCACTGCTCAGCCAGGAGATGAAACGGGTGAGCTCCTGCAGCACACAGGAGCAGGTATGCTAGCTAGGGCTGGGCAACACTTAACACTTTCAGGGAAAAGCAGAAAAATACTTTTCAAATGGCAAGAGTAAAATGGTTGAGTAGATCACCTCGTCTAGAGCTGCCTGGGAGTCCTCTGGTAGTACCATTGCCCATCAAAGCTCTCATGACTGGTGTGGTCATGAAATGTTTTAGAGAGAAAGTTTATCTGTGTCCACATAAAAGATGGGAATGAAACCATCTGTGGGCCCCGCAGTCCATAGGAACATGACTTTTGGGCCAGACTATTTTGGCATAAAGACTAAAAGCCTTTTAAAAAATAATATGCTGTCGCTTTTGCACTTCCATTATATTAAACTGATTTTCTTTACTCACAGTGGGATTTCAAATTAATTTGTAATTATACACACCATGAGGAGACGAGAAAGAAATGACCTAATTATAGACCAAAAGGATGCCCTACAGCTATCATCCAATTACTCCAACCATCTGAGCTCTTAAGCAAAATGATGGACTTAATCCTTCTTTGGTCACATCTAGTTGTAATTTGCCACTGAAAGCTATAAATTCACTTTCAATATTCATTCCCATTTTATAAAACTTTGTACTGATATAACTTAGGAGAGAAACAGATAAGAATGGGTCACAATGGCAGATATCCTTCTAGACTTTGGTCTAGCCCACATGCTCTCTAACGAGTGAGGAAGAAAATCATGGCTTCTCTGCTGTGTCCCTCAAATGGTAATAATTAACTACAATTAGGCAGATAGGAAACTCCTAAAGTAATAGAAACACCAGAAATGCCCATTAACAAGTGCCCATTAACAACCTCCCAATTTCAGCCTTAACTTTCAGTACAGGCTGAAGAGTTCATGAAAAGCAACAGTTGTACATATGTACTCATTTTAATAGTGTTTGCATGAAAATCTGAAATGGAACAGGAATAACAATTAAGGTGAAGAAAGGAACCTGATGCAGAAGAGGTCAGTTCTCTATGTTTGTTTTTGGTTCATTGACAGTTGTGTAAACTATTTACACAAATTTAACACAAAAATTACTATTAACACAAAATATATTTTCTTAGTTTTTCTGCTAATTAAAATCAAACCCAAACTGTGAAATTCTAACACAAACTACTGTATTAAAAAAAAGAAAAGACAGCTTGGGGTGGGGTGAAGCAAATTTCTCCAACTGAAGGAGGAGGGAGAGCTAGTAGCCCAGTAATGAGGGTGTTCCCATACTGTTTGAATGAACTACACTCAAAAATTTCCTTCTGTTTACCATCACTAAAACTGAGCAATGAGGATATATTTCAGTCCCTTGTGGAAGTTATAACCTTTTACAGAAACAGAAATGCCAACTGTACCAGCAAACAAAGTTAAGCAGTTTCTTGGTCAGGTGAATATCCAAGTATATTATTTTTCTCATCCATTAATTATTTGTATGAAATGAATCAGCTGCAGCTGGCAAGACATGTAGAAATTTACTCCTGTGAACAGGATAGTATTTGGATGAGGGAGGTGAAGCTAACTTCAAGGATCAACCTAGTGCAGTACATGAGAGTTCGGTGAACAGTGTGTAACTTCTGGGATATACTGAGTAAACGGAGGCAACCATCTTCTCTTAATTTTCCATGTGATCTTTTAGACCCCTTTAATTCTTCCTGAACAACTCTATCAGAAAAAAAAATATGCTGGAAATACCAAAATGAACTGTTTGATAGCTTTGGCTTTTAATTTAATTTTATTTTAGGCACTTAACATTAAGTAATGCCTCATCTGAATTTTTTGAGCTCAGGCTGATGATAGAGCTTTGCCTTGTTAGTTCTTGTTGCTATATTTTTTAGAGACACAGTCATCCCTTACAGATTAACCAACTTTCTAACGGGCTGAAATGGGAAACACTAGTTTTGTTTGGTCTTTTAATATTCTGCTATCTTCATCTGTCTCTGGAGATAGAGTTCTTTGTTTTGTTTTTAATGAGGAATGGATTTAATAATGCTGTTGATTGCTTTAGCAACACTTCCTCTGCTTGTCTATTTGTAGGCACACAGTTTGAATTTATTTCTGTTTACTTTCAGGACCTGGAAACATACTTTTTGTATCTGAGTGAAAGAAGACACAGAGTTATGCTTAAGTACCTGTATACTTTGCAGCTATTCTGTTTGCAAGTTATTTTGGTCAATACCAGGTTTTTGACAAGTGTCGTGTTAAAACTGACCTGTAGACTGGCAGACCTGGTGTACAGTCTTAGCTATTGGTCGCCATTACTGCCTCACTCTGTTTCTGGGCTGCTCTTGATGTTGTTGTCTGGTTAAAAGTTTGGAAGTTAGGGTTAGTCCTCTGTGGATAGATTGAGGCTGAAGTTGTCTCCCTTTGAAGCACCTCTGTTTATAAGTTCAAAGCCCCATTTCTTTGAACAAAAGGGAACTCAAAGAGCCGAATTCATTTTCCCACCTCCCAGCACACAGGTATTTTCCAGACAGCCCATGCAGTATCTCTCCAAAGATTCAGAGAGGTACATGCCAGCCACTGTGACTGTTCTCTCCTCAGAGGAGGAAAAGCAGAAAGCAAAAATCCATGTGTGTCTCCTGGTCTCTCTTCAGCCCAAAGACAGAGTCAAGTCTCCTGTGCAGATTGGGAGCAAGCAGGGCTCCTGCACATGTTCAGAGAATGGAGACATTTCCAAAACTCATGGTTTGTTCTTAGGGACCCAAACCAAAAGTCCTGAGCTGTCTTATTGCTTCCAAAACCAAGATTTTTAGTAAAGAGTACGATTGGAAAGGAGAGAAAAATACTTTTGCTACAGGAACCACTACAGCTGGATGAAAATACAATCTTTTAGGCATGCAAATTCTTCCTGAGCATGTTATTTGCCCTATAAACCCTATATATCCCTGTGCTCTTGCGACTGCAGCTGCATCCATTTTACACATACTCTCATTGTCAAAAAATATATAGTGAAGAAAATTAAAATTTCTGCTGGCTCTGACTTTGTTTTGGCTGAAAATGTGTATGTTTTGAATGTTTTAGGCTGAAATTACAGAACTCTTTCCTACATGTGGCTAAAAATACAGTAGATAGCTATCTTCAGTGTAGAATAGTGGTGAGTTTTAGGAGTTTAAACTTGGATCTGGACTAGCAGAATTCATCACTTCTGTTCAGAGTTAAAACTTCTCGTTTTCTGTAGTAGATTCTCTCACTGAAATAGCCATTGCTCCATATTCTCTTAAGTGATCTTCTATAGCCTTTGTAATACATGGCTCCCATAAGCTTGTATTTCTGTGTTTGGACTGGAAAAAATGGTCTCAATAGGATATCTCTAAAATATGCCTGAAAGAGACAGTATTTCTGACTCAAATACAGCCCTGATTTTGTTAATGGTTAGCTGTGAGCAGGGTTGAAGCAGGTGCATTCTTGAACAGCTCCACACGTTTTTTTCTTTAAGTCCACTAAAACTTCCTCCTCTCCATGGTCCCACCGCTGTCACTTATGTGAACAACCCCACTGATTTCAAAGTAGTGTCTTCCATTAGGAATTAATCATTTGAACAATGAAGTGATTTAAATTACTCTTGTGAAGTGGTCCCAGTTTTGTCCCTTTCTGTGAATTCTGAAGTGAATATGTCTTATCTCTGAGCAACTAGCTCATCTAATACATGCCAAGATTGTCACCTGTAATATTTTGGATGCATTTTGTATTTGCTGCAGTGTTTACTTCTCTCTGCCTCAGGAAAGGTATAGCTGTGGGTGTATGGGTCTGCCATCTGCCTATAATTTTTATTTTTGATAAGCTGTGTGAAGAATTTATTTAAATTTCACAGCACTTTCTGCCTCATCCCTTAAAAAAATTATCCTCTTTAGGCATTACAGTATTATTCAGTCACCTTCTGTTCTTACATATTTAAAAGCATTTTTTATAGTTTTGTAGTCTTCTATAAAATCTTCATGTTATTTCTCTTATCTATTTTTCCAACTCTCTGATTTAGGTATTAATTTTAGTTTGTTTTTTTTTTTTTTTAATCCTTTAGGGGTCCTTTTTGATTGCTCTTCTATTTCCTTCTGTATCACTATTAAACATTTACTATTTTTGAATGCTTAGAATTAGGTGTAATGAAATTCTGAGTGTACTTGATGCATGCTCATGTATTTTGACTTAATTTTATACTCTAGAATTAATTGCTTTGCTGTGCTACAACATAGCTCCAGTTGTAAACTGCTAGTTGTTTCAAAAACAATGTCAACTTTAATTTTTGCGAGCTCTTTTGTGATGATAACTAAAAACTTCTTAAAGGCTTTGTTTATTATATATGTCCTTGCAGAAAAACAAAGGAAAGAAACTCCCGAAAGAAATCCCTGGTTTATTTTCTTTATTAAACCTCTACTTGACTGTCATAGCTGTGTTCTTTTAATTCATTTGTATTGCCACTGCAGAGATGGTGGGAAGAAAACTTTTTTCCAAGCTGTGTTTATGTATTCTAATATTCACCAACTACAGCTGATGCTGTTATTTAGCTTGTCCCAACCATAACTAGAATCAAAATGGGTCTTTAGTTCCAATAGTGGCAGATGGAATCAAGTTGTCCAGTGGGTCAATACAAACCCAGATTGACTGCATGGTGCACAACATGTCCCAGAGTAGGATGTTTTGTGTGCTGGCTGTGGGAAGACTTCAAATTTCATTACAGGTGCATCCTTTAGGATGGCACGAGCACTGGCACAGAGCACAGCTCTCACTGGGACATGAGAATGAAGGACAAAACTGCAAGTGAAAGAATGTAGTCTGGAAAGTGTCTTTACAGCATTTGAAACTAACGGGTCTCCTGAAAATGATATGGCAAAAAAATTTTCTGTTCTGAAATTGTTGGAGAAAGTATATTCCAAAGATAAATTATTGGGAACAATTTAAATATCCTGATTTTATGATGGAAAATGGTAAAGTAAAAAGAGAAATATCTCGAACAGGTTTGTAATTGTGTTTCTCTAACATTTTTTTTCTACTAGTCTTTATTTTTATAGGAATTGGAATGTTCTTGAGAGAGTTTTGAAAAACTTTCAATGTCATAAATATTTGAGGGTTATAATTTTTACTTTGTCTTTCCATCTTTCTGCATATTTTTCTTTAAGTCTTAAAACAGAAATGGAAAAAGAAACACATACCCATTTATCAAAATATTATGTGTATTTATATCTATGAAAGTCTTTAAAACACACAAAAAATTCTGGTACTGGCATTTAATTTTAATTAAATGGTCTATCATGTTATTTATTATACAAATAAACAGCTTCACAGGCTACACAGGAAAAGAAGAGGAAAAAAGCATTCTCTTATACATGGAGTCTGATTGTTTATTGTCACTACTGATAGAAGAGTAGACTCAGTTTAAGTCCAACAAAAGAGTTAAAATGGAAACCTACATATCAGGTGTACAAATATCTGATATGAACTTGAACAATGTTGCACTACAAATTGCTTTATCATATGCAGAAATCATGGTCTTACGCTTGGCCATGTGGAAAAAACCTAATTTTTTAGTTTTCTTGTAGGAAGCTATTTATCAGGACACAAAGCCTACCACTCCTTGTTGAACTTACTCCCTGCGGTTCACAGGAATGTGTTGCTGCAATTCCCTTGGATGCTCACAGTGATATTTCAAAAGCTCTTCCAAGCAAGTGCTGTTATTGACCCTGAGCTACACAGAAGTGGTGGCATTACTGCTCGAGTCTTGTGGTCCTTTGGTGACTTCTCCAGTCCCCTTGTCCTTCCATGAGCACAGCTTCACAGAGGAGCAACTCTTCCCAACTGCTGAGGTTGGGAGGAGATAGCTAATTGCAGAAAATGGACATTCACTCATTACAGGACATCTATATATGCTTTTTAGATCACTCATGATCAGAATTCTCATGTTCATTGGTTGGGAAAGAATTGTTAGACAGAAATTCCCTAGGAAGCAAATGTTTCCCAAAGGAACAGTGGGTTATCTGAAGAATGAGAACCTACCTGAACTTATGGGGGGGATTGATTAAAAGGAGCAGTTTTTTGATCATGATGTTTTTGACAAGAAATTTACCAATTTACTGGCTCTTCTTTATGAGTTAAGAAAACAAACTGATTTATAGTTCTCATCCACTTAACATCTTCAATTTAGCAGAAGTATCTGACGTGGCAGGTTTAATCATCGTTCTGACAATTAAGAGATAGATTTTCCCAAAGGCAGTGTCATAATTTTATCTTGATCTTCTAATTATATGGTGTGTATGTGTCTCTGTGTAAATTTTGACTCTGATGCCAACTTCCCAAGTACTTTCTTGCTTGAGAGAATGATATAATGCCTTGGGGGTCTTGATATCTAATTACTGAGAACTTTCCTATCTCTGCATTGTCTAGACTTCAGTTGTATCTTACACCAAAAACCTTGGAGATCCCCAGATAAATACAACACTTTGACTAGCCTGATTTGCAGGAAGAACAATTTTATGCCACAGTAGTGAACTTCCTTTGGTTTTCAAGCATTTTTTTTTTTTTCCAAGCAGTGCAATGTGAAGATGACATGAGGGTGGAATTAATTTGACTAAATACAAAAGTCTGTGTATGTAGACCTCTGGTAGAATAGCTTCATGTGAGATTGGGTTCTGAGTGTCTCAGACTTTGTTCATAGGCATTGTAGTCAATGCAGTGATTCATCTCATTCTGAGGTAGCAATCTGAAATAGACCAGCTGGGTTTAAAGTACTGAGACTACAAAATTGCAGAATCTAAAAGTTAGGTAAAATAAATGCCATCACGATTTTAGTGCAGTAAAGTTACACTGTGTTGTACTATGAAAATCCATCAGAAATGCAAAAGAAAAGGGAATAACTTGTAATATCCATTAGCTTTATTTGGATAGGTTTGCTATATGCTGAAACCTACAGGAAGTGTTTTTATTATATATTATTATTTATTTGTATCAAACATTTTATATATTTGGAATTTCCCTTGTGATCCCAAATAAATTTAAAATTATGGACTTTTTAAAGCAAGGGATCTAAAAGAATAAACAAAAAGTTTTCATACTGGAGAGAGCTCAGAAAGGACAAATATGCATGATTAAGGGGTAGAGAAAGCTGATTTATGAAGAAAGATTAAAGAAGCAAAAAATATGTACTGTAAGTTAACTGAGACCTAACAAGGAACATAATAATTGTCTTCAAATATTTGATGCACTTAAACACCAAGAATAGAGGGGAAATTAATATTTGGCTTAATTTCAATAAGAAAAAACTTCTGACATTGAAGTTAAACGTGTTTTACTTCAGCGTTGCCAGGAAAACCTATGTGCTGCAAGAGAACTAAAACTGAAAGGTAAGATTTATGATTTGTAAGAGGTGTGAAGCCAAAAAAGTCTAATAGAAATTATTAAAACACTTTATGTTTTAATACAGAATTATAAAACCTTTTCAACCAGAAGAGAATGATACAACAATTGGTACAAATTGACAATGGATCCTAGTTTTTGTGATTTTTTTTTATTTTCTCACAAGAAAATAAAATATACCATGGAAAGGTCTTGGCTGGTGAAATGAACAACTCAGTGACCCAAGAAGACAAACTAGTTCCTTTTCATGTATAAGTTGGATGCTCTTCAAGCATCTAAGTTGGCCAGCAGCTGCTGACCACAGAAAAAATGGCTTACTCATGAACTGCTGCATGTCTTCACACATTATACAGCTTTTAATAATTAAGAAAAAGCAAGTTCTATATCAAGATAGTTGCCATCATATAAGGAACATAAATTATGTATTCCAATACTGTGCATAACCTCCACTGATATGGCCATGAGTGGTACTTCAATTGACCTAATTAAATGGGTGGATGAAATATCAGGAGATTCTGATAGGTGAAATTGAGCTGGGAGTAGGAATTGTAGGACCATGCACCTGGATTTACAGGAGGAAAGTAAAATAAGCTGTGTCCTTGGTGGTGTATGTGCTTTTGCTTTGTGAGCTGCAATGGTGGCTGCATAGCCGTGCAGAGCCCAAACCCTTCCCTTTGCCATAGGATATGTCTGGTCGTGTGGTAGAAATTTGTTTAAAAGAATCAACTGAAGAATCCTCCTTCTTCAGTCACTTGTATAGTTTGTCAGAACAGGATTCAAATATTGTCAATCATCTTGAAATCTAACTACTTTACAACTTGGGCTCTGGACCTATCTATCCTTTTGATCTTTTTGCCTTAAGAATGAGAAATACATAAATAAACTTTAAAGCAAATGATACATGTCAGAAAGTCCTTCTAAAAAACCTTGAGGAATTCAGAAGTGTTCCATATTTAAAAAAAAAAAAAAGTGCCCTTTTGGAAGTGGAACAGCTTTTGAGCTGTAGCTGTGTGCATTCATGTGAAGAATTTAATTGTAGTTGCTTACTTCATGGGCAATGCATAAACAACACCAGACGTAGGAAACATATCTGCATGCTTTTACATTTAACAAACCTGCAACAGGTTAGGGTCAATAAAACTAATTAACTAAAATAGAACACAGCGAGTTTTAAGTCGCCACAGTGAAATTGTTACTTCAAATCCTTGCATTCATTGGTTGCCTGAACTCAGTGTCATTTAAAAATAATCAACTCCTCTGCTTGCTCTGAAGCTTTTCAGGTCATATAGTCTAGTTTTGGTCGTTCTCAGAAAGAATAACCAGACAGGTAATATAATCTAATTTAAGCACTCTTGGAATCCTGAAGAGAAGTGAGGTAGCTTCCTTGTAGCTGAGACCTGGGAAGTATGGTAAAAACACATAGAATTAATAGGCTGGGAAAATTGGGGTTGTGTAGCCTGGAGAACAGAAGACTCTGGGGAGATCTTGTTGTTGACTTTCAATATAAAAAGATGGCTCATAACAACAAAAAAAAGGTGAAGAAAGAATTTTTCCCAAGGCCTGTAGTGACAGGACAGATGCAATGGTTTTAAAGTGAAAGAAGATATATTTAGATTAGATATCAGGAAAAAATTCATATAATAGATGTGATGAGACTTTGCAAAGATTATTCAGGGAATTTGGATTTTGTGGATACTTCATCATTGAAAGTGTTTAAAGTCAGGTTGGATGAGGCTCTGAGCAAGCAGGTGGGTTGAAGTAGATGATCTTTGAAGGGCCCTTCCAACCCGAGTAATTCTATGAATATACTGCAATAAAAATGTGAATGTTTCAGAAAGACTTCCCCCCTTGTCCCTCTCCCCCCATTTACTTTGATGTCAGGTATTGAAACATCTCATTTCTGAGGAAGCAGCCTTACCCACGGGGTCCTGGCCTCACCTATGTAGCTGGGCAGGTGGAGTTCACTCCAGCTGCATGGGACTAAGAGTCATGGAGACAGATGAGAAGAGAGAAACTGTATAGAGCAAGCTGTCCTTGCTCCACAAAACTTTTATGTCTATTTTTCATTAAATGGTAGAATTAGGAATAATTCTATGAAGTGTTTTTACCGTCTCATTTTTGTCAGTTTTACAGAAAGCTTGAACATTTGAGAAACAGCTGAATAAGCCCTCATGACCTATGGATCCTCTCTGGATGGAACAGCTACAGCTTTCAGCTGTGACACTGAATGCCTAAACATCATAGGGTGATGACATCAGATGAGTTTCAGTGTTGTGAGATAGAGTTAGATATTTCTTTGCATTTACTTTGAGTTAGTGTCCTAAAGTGTCATATGTTTCCTGTAACAAATATCTAATCTTGGGTTTGGATTGCAGGCTACAATGCCTATAGTCTAGGCAGATGTTGCACTGTTTGGGTCTACGAGCCCCATGGCCCCTTTCTAGATCTTCCTGTCACAGCAAGGTCTCTTGTTGAAGCCCTTGGACAGTGCTGAGCACTTTTGCTGTAACTGCAGTGTGTTCTCTCCTCCTGATATTCCAAGAGTTAATTGAGATTTACCACGTAAATCTTCAAAGCTGAATCAAGACCTTAGTCTCCACAGTGGACTATGGCTAAAGATTAGAAATAATGTGTCACATAAAACTTCCAGGAGCTGAAATCTAGGGGCTTCATTCAGTTCAATCTTTAGGGCTGAAGTAGAAGCCAACAGGAGCAGGACTTGGGCTCCAGATCTCAGACTAAGAATGTGGTCTTGGCACTTTGACCCAGTGCCATTTGTATACATATAAACAAAGAAAATATTGATAGTGAGATAATTATGGATGCATAAACCCAGGGCATTAGGAAGCCAAGTTTATAGGCATTTTTCAGTTTACAACCATACTTTTAAGAATTTCCTGTCTTTTGTTTTAGTCAGACACGTGGGACTACTTTAAAGCAGTTTTATTTGTGTGCTCTGTTTCCTTCATGCTTTTGTTTGAGCAGAAGAGGATGGGGATAAAAAAGCAATCTCCAAGAAAGGTTTACAAAGTTTATGATGCTAGGCTGTGGCAATTCCCTTCTGCACAATTAAGACAATCATAAAAACTCATACACCATATTTTGAAATGTCATTATGACTTATTATGTAAACAGATGATGATAAAATATTATGAGTCATTATTCAAACACAGTACATGATAATTGTTTCTTTGGAGACACTGCATTTCTGTTGTGGGCTTTATTTACAGAATTCATTGTAAAAACTTTGCGAGCGTACTTAGTGTGTCTTCCCATCATCACATATCAAAAATAATGATATCAGTCTCTAACTATGTAAACTCTGAAACAAAAGAAGATCCAATTGTCTTTTTGTGTAAACAAGGGTTGTTTACAATGTTAGATCTTCACCAGTAAACCTTGATGGAATATGCATGATAATTACACATTTTCTCAGTCTATACCTGTGAAATCATAGTCAATGCTTGTTCCAAAACATTTAAACCTAAAAAGATAATTTATTTGACATAAAACCTTAAGAACCAATACCATTGTCACTTTGTTCTTATATTCTTGGAAAAGAATAAGTTTACGAGTCCTTGCCTTGAGATTTTATTCTCTTCTATCTGCAGTTACTGAATCACAAGCAGCACAGAGTACTGCAAGTGAAGAAAGAACTCTTAGGTGGATCCCAAAGGACTCCGCTGGGTCATGCCCTAGTTTCAAAGCCTTTTACTCTCAGGCAGGACTCACTGTCACAGACTGCATAGAATTCACTGCCACTGATTGAACCCAAAATTTAGGTGTATGCCTCTATGGAATCTATATATGCATTTGCTCCCATCCAGGGTTCAGATGGACTGGTGAAACACAGGACCATGAAATACCATAGGACATCTGATTTTCCTTCAGCTGGCCCGTCTGGGAGTGTCAGTTAGAGACAATCCTGTGTTCTCTCTGCCAGCTTTACGCGTGCTTCAAATGGCACTAGCAATATAAGTTTAGGCAACTGTATCAACATGATACTTAACAAGAGTGTGGAGAAATGTCTGGCTACCCAGAGAGTGGGCATCTCTGGGTGGTCAGCAGTATCCTGGAGAAAGATAAAGCAGGAGATAACAGATTTACTCACCTCAGCAAGCACAGGGATTGGGACAAGGCTGTCAGTAACACAATTTTGGTGAAAGACATAAATCTTGGATACTTGTAAACATCTCAGATGTCTCAGTAAGATGGAATTTTGTTGGAGTCTTCCTGATCTTCAAGATTCCTCCCTAGTTTCTAGCTGATCTCATTGAAGTTTGATTTTCTGTCATTAAATTTCTCCAAAAGTGATATTCCAGACATCCACAGAACTGTCTACATCTGCAGCCATTTGGAAGACAGGACTGTGGTACCTCAATGTTTTCCCAATAGCTTTGCAACAAGATAATGTCCTCTGTTCTGTGAGAGGACTCTCCAAACCTCAATATTTCAGCTGCTATTGGTGTCTCACTGTACAGTTAAATCTGCAAAGGGAAACAAAGGAGATATTCTCCCAGAATCTGATGCACTTATTAGAGACATAAGCCTCAGGCTTTTCTCAGAAGCAAAAACTCCTTTGAACCCTACTTTGCTCAAACCTGGGCAATTTCTATTCACTAAGAGGAGAGAAAAGGAAAGGAAAAGCTCAGAAACTCCATTTCTACTTGAAGAAAGGTCAGACTCATAAGGGTAGGTGAGCTCTTAAATGTTTATGTGCCTACCTATGGGTTCTAATGGAAGCTTAGGCACTGAGACAGGTCTTGGAAACATAACTTCGGTTGGATTGGCAATTCTTAGCTTAATTTTTGGACAGAAATCATAAAGTCAGGGAAGAGCAGGGTTAGCTGCATTTCTCTGTCTTTCTAGCACTTGTGTCAGAGTTAATTTTGCGAGGCCAGAGAGAACGGTGAACCCGCTAATTCAAGAGCAAATGACACAAAAACACCAACTAACTTCTTAGCAAGGTGAGGGACCTTGCAGAGCCAGTAAGACACTGGCCATGTAGAAATGTCAGTGCAGTATTGCCTAAAAGACTTCATAGAAGGCCCCACAACACCCCATGGAAATGCCTAGGCAGAAGTAGATTGTTTCATAATGATTTGGGGTTCACCTATTGCTTTTTTTTTTTTTCCATTTTTTTCTGTAGAAGTTTATAAAACTCTTCAAAATTATTTGTAGTGAAAACATCCCCATGTTGTTCTCTTTGTTAATACCACTTACAACAATGTAATCTAATGAACATTGTCAAAAAAGTTCTGCACTTCTGAAAGAAAAGTTAATATTTCTTTCCAGAGTAGTGAGAATGGCTCTGATTTGTACAGTTTGGGAATCTGAAAAGTCTCATCCAGTGCACTGTAAAGGCAGGTAATTGATAACAAATCCATGTTAACAACATAAGAGATAAAAAAGAAAATGCAAGGAAAGAATTCTGGGATTCAGAAGGGCAAGTTTGTATTTACAAGCATTCCAACAATTGTTTTGAGATGAATTTAGAACACCCAGCTGTATCTGGAATTTGAATTGCAAAGAATTTCCCTATTTTAACAGAGGATGGAGGAGTAAATAAGTTTCGTTTTCTATGCATGCATGCATGAACAGACACTCAAAAGGACAGAAACCATTTCAGAAATGATAGTTTCTTCTTAGTCCAATTAGGTGAACTGAATGTGGTTATGCTGCTGTAGTTCTCAGGGCTCTAGTTGGACATAAAAACTTCCAAATCATAACACATGTGGTATTTCCACCTAAAACAAAAGGACAATTATTAAAATGTAGTGGCATTTCATGTAGTATTGGCAGGCAGCTTAGATGGCAATAATTTAACACTTGCACCATGAAATTAAAATTTACATTCCCTCGGTGCACTTCTTCAGACCAACAGCAGACAGTTCTATCCTTTTGATGAAAGCTGAGAGATTTAATTGCTTCAGTTTAACTAAAAAAGCCTTTACATTACTTGATGACAAAGGCAAGAATGCTGGCACTAGTTTGCAGATGTTTTGTGAGTGTACTTTCTACAGTCTCCATAGCTCTGCTTTTAGGCATCCAGCTTTCTGAAGGATATGAACCATCCTATAGATTCTTCCACAGATTCCAAGCAATGTGTGTAAATTCCAGCTGTCCATAAATCATTTTTTGAAAGGCAAGTATTATGGCTGCTATAAACATTTCAAGTAAGTTGCCAAAATCTTCAGCATGGTGTCTTTCTGCAGAGAATGTATACAAATTATACTTCTTCTCACAAATTCTTCCCTTTTGCACTGATTCCTGCTGTATTGTGTTACTGTCTACAAAACTAATGCTAAAAGGTGAGCTGTAACCCACCAGACATGAACTGCAAAAGTACATTTGATTTATGTTGCAATGAGGACTGGTAGGACAGAATTACCAAGTACTCATCCAGAAACATTATTTTTTCCTGACAGTCGAGAGAACCTTGTAGCTAGAACGTTATCCTGAGGCTACCTATATGTCCATACACATAATCAAAAAACCAAACTTTTACACTTGGTCAGACCAGGCTGCAAAGGGACAGTTCAAGGGCTTATTTTATATCCTAGCAGAGTATTCTGATGTGGGTTGCCCTATGAAAGTTGGTAGGAGGGGAGCAGGGAATGAGGCTTAGACTGGTAACACACAGATGCATAATGGAAAGAAGAGAGGACTGCAAATGCACAAGAATTGTATAAGGGCAAAATGGGAAATTAATTATAGGCTAATATTATATCATAAACATGGTTTTGGTTAATTGACCAGGGAGCTTTTAAAATATTTCTCCCTGGATTTGAACTTTTGTTTCTTTCAAGAAAGACTCAGCCGTAGTTATGTTTGATTTCATGACCTCAGTATTATAGAGGTGTTTTACCACAGCCCAGGAGTACATCTTCCCTTTACTGTCTGCATGGTACCTCTGAAACAGTAGATCTCAAGTTCAGTGCAGTGGAAATTATCCACATCTCCTTATGCTTTATAATCCTTCACTGCTCTGAATTTAAGGGTGAGACACAGCTCTCAGGGGTGAGAGGGAGAGGAGGAGAAGGATAAATCCTCCTACAACCAACCTTTTTGTATTTACTCTTGAAATGGAAAATACAGATGTTGCAGAAGTACACGTCTGGGACATTGTTTCCATATTTTTGACAGAGATTAATTCTCACTGCTTTTCAGCTAAGTGGCTTAAAATCAACTTCTCCCTGCCTGAAACTCTGAGAGTTTTTTGAAATAAAATCATGTGAATACATTTGCTGATCTTGCAGACTATGCTGTTGCACTTATTTCCTTTCTCTTCTCCCCAGAAGCTTTGCAGGATTCTTGTCTGGGTTATAGGGTTTAGGTTATTTTCTTCTTTCACCACTGTTCCAATGCTCCATTTGCAAAGTGTTTAGATTATAGCAGACACGAACTTCCTCTGTCTCAGAGCCAGCCATGAATCAGGCTGAGAGCTGAGACCACTGGCTGTCAGAGGACCTTGAAAAGCTGCAGCTTTAAAATAACAAGTGTTTGACAGCTCAGTTTACAAAACAGCAGATTGTGACTGTATTGTACTGTGGGGCTATATATGACATAATAGCTAGGGACTTAAAGTTATTTAGTCTTTTTCCTCTTGCTATAATTTCCAATAAATAAATCTCTCTGGGACAGGAGGTCTGGTGAGTTGTACAATGCTTGCATTTTCCTCACCACAGCTTATCCCCTCTCTTCTTTATTTTACATGTTAAAAAAACCCTCAGTGCCTGGTAATCACAGTTCTATAATGTTTCCTGCTGAAAGAGACGGGCTAATGTAAAGATAAATACATAGATTTTTGGGTTTTTTTATTAGTCAAGGTATTCATTATAAGTCTTCCTCTCAAAATCTCTTCAGAAACTTCTTAATGGACAGAGCTTAATATTGTGTATTTGGAGTGTAACACAAGCAATTATTTTTAAGGCTCTAAAAGGTCCTTTTGAAAAAACTCCTATGATCACAGGATTACTGTGAGTTTTATTTTTCAGAATCAGTGGCCAGAGGTTGCATAAATGTGGATTCATATGCTCTGAAAAAAGCTGAAATGAATAGAATGTGACTACTGGAATGTTCTTCTTTCTCCAGTCATAAAATATGATGGAATGAATGAATAACAACTTTACATTAACATATTTGCTAAAAGAGAACAAACTATTTTTTCTGCATTCCCTCTTCAATATAGAAATGTTAAGAAATGCCAAGATTTTCTTGATCTTATTTTCTCTTTACTAATATTTAGGCTTCCAAAGAAACCCAAGAGAGATGCTTACTCAGTTTCATTAGACATTCAAATCCCTTTGCTTTTGAAAACCCATGTCTAATTTTTACTTCATTTTTTTTCTTTGAAGGCCTTAATTCTTTAGATACTGTTTACACTAATTTTTATGGTAACCTTAAAATAGATATAATAAATTTATTTTATAGGCAAATCTTCAAGAGTCTCAGCTTAAAAATATTTATAATTGAAAATTAATTTTCTCCATCCTGTTCTGTGGAAAAAAGGATACTGGGTATGATAGCCTGCATCCACAAAGGTTGTACTGTATAGTACAGGCATGAATTAATTTTAACTTCAGCTATCTTCAGTTGAGTTCATCATCTTAGGCTCCATCTGTAGTCTATGAAGAGAAACAGACCTTATTAGGGCACAGTTTCACTGCCCTATTTTAAGTGTCTACTTCAGGATGAAATGAATCACCACCTGAACTCCACTGTCTGCACTGAATAGATCTCCATTGACTGTCAAGGGAACCCAGAATGATTAATTGTGTTGACATCTAAACTGAGCCAGATTATTTCTGCTCTGGAAGGTGAAGTGTCCCTAAAGTCTATGAGAATTGTCAGCCCGGAGGAGGAGAGCATTTTAAGCTTCTCATTGTCATCAATATCAAAATGAAGGACACCTAGAGGTATTAGTTTTCCTTGTAGAAGAATCACAGTGAAGCATATGGTTTAATCTCTGTTAGCATTTTTGAAGATGATCTAGAGCATAAAAACATGTCTTATGGTTCTGATACCTGGGTTTACTAGGTGTATACAGGGATAGTACCGTGGATGTGGCCTTCAGATTTGATAAATGCAGAAGATAACTCTTTATGTGAAGGTAAGAAGCTCATTTCACTTGGGTTTCTCACTCTAAGATATTACACAAAACTTAAAATCTTATCTGAAGCTATGAACTAAATTACATTGGAAGAGTGGGACTGAGATACCCTTTCTTTGACCCCTTCAGCTTCAGGTAATGCTTGCTTAACCTGATGGCTTCTGCACATCCACTAAAAAGTGCCCAAAAGTATTGCTACTATTGCAGGCTTATATACTAAATCTGACTAACTAATTAGGACCAGCTATTTTTGCAAGTTTAAGAACTGCAGTACTTAATCTGCTCTTGCAGTTTTATAGCTATATTCTTAAATGTATTTAAGCATCCAACTTCCCCTAAAATAGCTGTTGTGATTAAATGGCCTAAATACTTTTGCAGATCTAACCTCTGGATTCTCTTCCTGGCTAAATTCCCTGAGATTTTTGTAGTCAGTACCTCTGAAAGTGATTTTAAGTACTTTTCTACTAGATCCAAGTTCTTGAACTTAATATATTTGGCATAATCTGTCTACATCTGATTGTGTATATTTACCTGTATTAAAAAAAAAAAAGGTTACCTGTATTTTTGGAGTCCAGTGAGGGCTTCTATATACTCTGAAATGTTAATAGTACATGTCTTGAATAATGTTGATACAACAGTAGGAAGCCACACAACAACCAAGAGGAAACAAAATAGTTTCTAATAGTTCATTTTTTGCTTTTCTTGCTTAGAATCATATTTTCTTTACACATCAAATGTCTATTTTAAATAAATTTTTGAATGAATAATTTTTCTGGGATTTCTTCAATAGCCCTTTTCTATCTTTGTCCAAATATTGTTTTAATTTTTCTATAATTTTTTTTAATTAGTTGATTTTTTTTCCCCCGAGCTTTGCATTTCTGAATGTGGCTTTAAAAAATAATTCTTCCTATCCATTTGGAGAGAAACAATCTATAAATATGCCTATGCACTCTCAGGGTTTTAGTACTTGACAGTTTTATTAAAAGCAACAAGTAACACACAGTCAGCATTGTTTTTGTGATGTTACTTGCCCTTGTCTGTAAAATATCAGCAAAGAAAATGAGACATTGGAGTTTCAATTTGCCAAACGTGAGAACTTATAAAAACAATTTTCCTATACAACATATTTATGAAGAAAATGTACTACAAGAATAAGAAGTTGGAAAAACTGGCATATTTAGAACCAATTGCCATAAAAGTGAATTCCTTGTGAACCTTCAAGGTTATAATATTTCTTGTTTTTGTCCCTAACCTTTATTAGAAAAGGGATTTCTGCTTCCCAGAATCTTTTTACTGCTTTTACACACCTTTTGTATTGCCAGATTTGATGTGGAAACTAAGAGCCATAAAATTATTAGAATTTATTTAGCTGACCTTTGTTTTAACTAACTTTAGTAATCTAAAAATAAGGTTTCTGGTTCAAACCGGTCATCAGGTTCCTCTTGGAGTCAGAGAAGGCACCTAGAGAAGAACAGTGAGCTCCCAGGTTCTGATAACTCTGTGCAGACTGGGTCACACAGCTTCTGAGTCAGCCTAGGTCAGAAGAGCCTGACCACTCTCTGACAATGGAAAGGAAATGCAATAATTCCTAGGAAACAAAACCCCACTCAAAAGAGTAATTCCACTGAATCTTCTACTGTTTGATTGAGCACTGAACCTAGCACACACTGAATGCTTTCTCCCCTCCTCAGAAGACAACTCTTGGGATGACTTATCCTTCTACAGTGGCCACCATCCTCAACCAAAGCTGAAATGGCCCATCGTCTTTGCTGTTCTACAGAATTACTTTTTATTTGTGTCTTTTTAAAAAATAATTTTTCATTTGTAAAAAGAAAAAGAAGTCTCAAGCCAATGAATTCGGAAGAGGAGAGCCATCCTTAATCTGATTTTGGAAGTGAGAAAAAACTATTGTGGGAATTAAAATTTGTTTGTTTTTGTTAATTTGTCTGGTTTTTTAGTTTATTTTCTTTTTTTTAAATCAAGGTTATATTAAATTATTTTCTTTTAAGATGTTCATAGGAGCATTGAGAGGAAAAAAAACTGAATGAAAAATAAAATTCCAAGACTCTGAGAAGAGAGAAATGAGGAGAAAAAATAACACTAAAAAGAAACAATTTTAAAACTCTCCCTTCAGTAAAACTACTCTGAAAAGTGTATGTAGGGAGATTGGTTGGAGTTCTGCTAAATTCATTAACCTTGAGAATGTCCACAGAAGTCATAGGATAGGCTACCCAGGACATTGAACTAGGCTTCAAGTCTTTCCCAGGGTAAAGCTTTTCCAGCACTTGCAGCACGATGTCAATGCAAAGCTTTTCCCAAACTTCCTGGAACAGTTACAGGCAAATCACTGGAGACATAAAAAGTATCTGGGGCTTCAGCCAACAGCATTCCTGTATGAATACTGGTATCTCAACTTACTCTTTATTTTTCTTAATTGGTATTATGCAATTTCAAAGATCTACAGCCAGCTAGACTAGGAAAAATAAAATAAAGCAAGACCCCAGCTGAGAGTGACAGTAACCCTTCACCACATAGTGGACATAATTTTCTACTGCAAACTCCATTTACTGCAAACTAGTTTACAGCAAAGTCTCCCCCTCAGTCTTCTGAGATGTTGTAAAAAGCCATCAACCCCCCAGATTATATCTCATCTGTGTTTTGTAAAATGAATGTTTTAATTCACTGGAACAACAGAATAAACCACAATTGCATATATTTTAGACTGAGGGTATGCTTCCTTAAAAATGTATCCTATTTTAGCATGTAAATGTCAGGTTCTTAAAACAAACAATCCATAGACTACATGATTATTACTTTATATTTTGCGTATGCTGTCAAACCTTCCAATAGCATTTTAAAGAAGTACCTCAAAGTACTGCTGTTGTGAAACCTTTTGGAGATAATCTCAGTAATCAGGGACATCTGACTCTAAAAGAGAAGGTTATAAAAGGCACAGAGGGCAGTTTAGCATGTAATTGTCTTTGAGAGATAATGGGAATTGGGCATGCAACTCCCGTTTGTACCTCACAAAATCTCCCCTAGAGTGAATCAAGAGCCTGTGGTTATGTGGGATCTACCACCAGAGAGAGGTTTGCCTTGGGAGAACTTTTACCTTGAAAGCAAATTTCATACAAATGAATAGGGCAAATGTGTGTAGATTTGGCCTCATGAGATCAGTTCCTTAACTACTTTCCTGCACTTTGTGCCCCTGATATTATCAGTCATAAGAAGTGGCTGAGGTTAGTAGAGTTAGAGAACTTTCCTTGTGCTCATTACACATTAAAATATTAATCATTCTATGTGTAGTCAGTCCCCTGCTCCCGTTGATCATTTACTGCAGCTCTGCTTTGGAACACAGTGTTTCTGGCAATCACAGCTACAGCCAGACCTGGGTCTGATCCCTTTGCTGTTTTCCCTGCCTTGTTTGTCAGCTGTGCTGGAGAGTGATGGTACAGTTGCTCTTGTGTGGCCACTCAGGCTGTTTCTTCCAAGGGACTGAACTGTGTTCCCATCCCTTGGCATCCTTCAGCTCATGGCCTACCAGCAACAGTGGGCTCTTTCTTTTTGCTTGGAAACATATTCAAGCTTTAGGTTCTCTGCACTTCTCTGCAGAGGATGCTTCCAAAGCCTAGAGGATTTTTCAACTAAACTGAAATCCAGCTCAATATTTTTCTTGAAATTTGTTTGTTTTGTTTTTCTATCTTCTAATTTTCAGGACTATGCCACCAGCTGTGTTCAGGTGCTCTAAAATATTTCAACATTAAGATTTTAGAAAGGTGGCCTTAGTTTTGTCTCAAATGGCAATCTTTGCATAAGCAATAGCAGTACTGTGGAGAAAGATGCCAGATGAAAGGACTTTAATCATACTGGATTTTTTTTGGGTTTGGTTTTGTCTTTGTGCTGCAGACCTGCCATAGAGTCACACATGAGGAGCAGTAGTCCACTGCATGAGGTACTCTGTACACAAAAGAAGAACACAGGTCTTGATAAACTCAGCAACGCTTACTGAAATCTTAAATAAAAGAAAAAGTCTTGTAGGGACAACCTCTGCCCTCATTTAGCGATTCATTGTGATCAGTTACCAAATTTGGCCTTAAATATAGTCCATGTATTTTGACTGTATATGTCTGGTTTATGTATTTTAACTGTATTTGCTTGACAATAAAGGCAGAAAAGTCTTCCTCTTGAATTTAGTGGAAGTGCTGCCTCTGACCTCTTTTAGAAAAGAAACAGACCAGAAAAGATGATTGTTTTCTGTCTTGAATTCTATTATTATTCCTAACTAAAATTGTAATTCTTAATTGCCCTGGTATAATTGGACTGAGTGCACAATTATTTTTTCGAGGGAGAAAGCTCACAAGGTCCACAAATCAATTAGACTTCTGTGAATGCAGAGGGAAATGTAAATCTAGAGAAGTCAATACACCCTGCCACTCACTGCTCATTTTATTAAAGACATACCTCCAAACCTTCTCAAATGCATATCACAATAGGAAACTTGGATGTGAAATTAAAATACATGGAAGTGACAGGACAAATAATGAAACTGGCAAAAAACTGGAATACATGCAAAAGCTGTAAAATATGAGCAGTGAACTGTGAATGAGGGAAGGAATTGAAGGAGGCACAGAACAATTCAGTTATTGCTTTTAAAACTGAAATTTTTTGACTGTTTCCAAACTTGCCTACTTACTGAAGGGACACCCCAAAACAGAGGACAAACAATGAAGACTGTTGATGAAAAGAATCAGGGACAATTGGGAGTTAGACCTGCTGTGGGATCACTTCCCTGCCCTCAGTCTGTTCCAGCCTGCAGCAGTTGGATGCGAGCCTCTTTCTGTGCCAAGATTGCTGCAAACAGCTGGAGGGGCACCCATCCCCCTTCCTCTCCCCTGCCAACAGAACAGTCAGTTTTAAATTCATTAAATGTGGGTGAGAGAGCAAAAAAATGTTTTCACTGCTTCTAGGCTGACATGGAGATGTCTGAACTGGGAGGTTTTTTTAAATTTTGAGCAGAAAAACGTAGTGACTGATAATGAACATTCTCGGAATTAGGAGTTTTGCTTCGAGTGTCTCCTCCAGTGTGGAGGTTTGCAGAGGCATGAAACTCTGAAGCAGTAGATTAGAAATATTGTAGAAGAGAGGGTTTTGTGGAGGATGAAGTGAACATTACCAATTTCAAACAAGTATGTGATATGGTGGTATTTCTGAAGGCTGAGAGAAATGTTATCAAGTGGTTCCTTCAGCTGAGGCTTAGTGATGGAAAATCCCCATCTTGGAATGCAGAGTGGAGAATAAAAATAGTTGTTGTGCTTTAAATCACCACTTATGGTCACATTAACACCATAAATTCTGATGCCTGGTAGACACATGCAGATCCATGGGTGAGTGATTAATAAAAAAATAAACCCGCACTCAATTATTTTCTCCTTTTTTGTTTTAATGACTCATCTATATGCTTAACACAATGCTCTGGGTGAACACTTACTTTTTTTCCATAATTAATTTACAATAGGATTTTTTATTTTCAAGTTCCAAAGCATATTCTAAATGGATCTGAACTCCTATGAAGCCATTAGAAAGCATGTGACATTTGAAAACCAAATTGGTAAATTAAGCATCAAGGTCACAGCAGAACATATACTCTTTTAAATTTTTACATGCCTTATTATTAAAATTACATTTACTATGAGAATATTAGTAATTATACAGACATATCTTCTGTGAAATTCTGTAAAATCCATCCAGAAATTCAGTTTTGGTCTTCCTTGTCATAGCAATTATAAATTTACTTGTTCTGAAGTCAGGAAGAGAACTGGATGACACAAAGTCTATGCCATTGTATAATGTTGCAATGGGCTCTTTATCACTGATGTTTCCCTGGTGGGAAGTTTCCTATGGAGCTGTAGCACGTCCCCTAGAAAGACACGCTGCCTTAATGCCAAGATAAGCAGTAGAGCAAAACACTTACAGGCAATACCTTGACTTTGAGAAGCTTCATTTCACTTTTACAATCTCCTGCTTGGTAACATCAGGACATTCTGGTGCTTGGTGTGTTTGGGCTGCCAAATGACCTGAGTCAGGAATGTTCCTTGGGAACAAACTTCCCAGTGACACCTGTGATCTCAGTCAGGGTTTAAAATAAGAACTGCACAGGACTGAAGCCAGTGTAGAAAGCCACAAGCCAAGGAGGCTTGCACTTAAAACACTAAAAAAATGAGTAATGCTCCCTAGTGGGTAAGGTCCCCAAGCAAGCACAGGCAAGAGACACTGGGCTGAACAGCGGATTTTGCAGGGTATACTTCTCCTTTAAGCCTTTTGGCATATTTCATAGTATTTTTTGTTGTTATCTTTAGGTTTTTCCTTTCCTTTTTCTGGTGGAAACATTTCGTATCTTTCCTCAAGAGAGCTCTTTCCCTTGTTATTACTTCAACTTAGAAATATGAAGTGAATGTTGCCCAAATCCTTGCATGTACTGAGTTACACTGAACTTCTAGAGAATCTTGGTATGTGTGGGCGGAGATAATTCCATTGTTTGGAGGAGAAAGTATTTTGGTAGCACAAGAGTCAGAGTTGATTCTTTGGCACAACTTAAAGCTAGTGTCAGTTGCAGGTCAAGACACATAAGGTTTTCTTAAATTATACTAATTTTACATTTCTATTTTATCCTTTGTGCTTTTGCCACAAACTTAGAGTAGCTTGCAGACAACGCTAACACTGGGAGAATTGAATGCCTTTCTTCTCCTGTGGTGTTTTGTTACCTGTTGATTTAGACCTGCATGCAGTTGTTATCACAGTCAACTTTGCTCACTCACAGAGTTATTCATGCTTTAGGCACTTTCACCTCTGGACATTGTAGACATGTTTTCCACTACTCAAAGACAAGCATAACCCCTCACTCCAACCTAAAACCAACACATGAACAGAAATTTCAAAAAGGCAAGTTGCTTGCTGGATCATACCTATTCTGACATGAAAATAAAGTGCATGGAAATATTTCTTTCCCTTAAGAACCCTGAATGGACATTGCATCTAGTATGAGCTCTATTTGCCTTTGTGCAAACATGCATAAGACTCCATATGCTTTCTCACTTTCAGCATGTAATCATATTTTTATAAAAATAATTTTTCAATAATTTTTCCTCAGACATTTCATATTTGACTTAAATGGGATTCTGAAATTATCTGAGCCATATCCCATAGGAAAATGTGACATAAAATACCATATCATCTATATCATATCTTCTACAATTCGTCTTTAAATCTTGGATGGGGATACTGGGTGCTCTATTTATAGGTGCTCATCCCACTGCTATCTATTCCTTCTCAGTTCTGGAACATGCTCAGTTACATCCCAAGTTTGTCCCTTTCAAGCCAAAATGAGAAAGGTCAGAGAGGGAACACTAGAATACTTGTTCCTCTTGTGTAAGCTTTGCTGATATGGGACTTAGGTAACTGTAGAGACCTACAGGAGACTTTCTTCTTAAAGATGGAACAAAAATTCCTGCCATAGTCCAGGTGCTAAAAAACACTAGAAATTTAGCAAAAGATGATATGAACAGTTGAGCCAGGGATGAAGAGAAAAAAATTGCAGATTTTGCATGTCTCTCAGATATCTTGAAGCAGGTTACAAAGACTGAAATTATGCAGATGTGAATCACTAGTTTGATGGCATGAAAAAGTGCCAAATCCAGGAAATGTAGTTTCATTGGCTGCTGCAAGAGTCTTTGTTGTTCAAACAAGCATGTGCGTAATGGAGATTTCAGTGCTATTGCTGGCATTTAAACTGACTGGATTTATTTTCTGACAGCCTTTAACAAGGTGTGATTATTAGTTTGATCAGTAAGCAAGGCTATAAATGTTAAAAAGATTTTCCAAATAAAAATTCTGGTATTGGTCATCATATTTTTTATGTGACCTGGAGCAATACATTGGGGAAGTTGCATTCAGTCAGCTCATGCTGAATTGCAGTGAGTGATCTTCCAAGCAAGTCACACTACCAGTCCCATAAAACACTAAGCACATGACAAGCACGCTATACCAAACAAAGGACTGAAAAATCAATGTATTTTTGTATCCTATTTTGTATTTGCACTTTGGAAAGTGTGCTCCTTATTACTTCTTTCTTCTGTCTTATTCAGCCTCACTTGGACTTTCATGTTCTTTTCCACACACAGCTCAGCAGTTTTTTGGGGTATTCATAACTTCATACCTACACCACAGACAAACATTGACCTTTAACAGAAAACTGTGCTCTAAATGCTAGTTCCTTATGTTTGTACTGTATATCTCACAGGTTTAACATTTTATATATATGAAATGATTAATGTTTTTATCCAACTTTTCCACTGAGAGGATAACCTTGAAGACTGTTTCTGTGTTTACTATTTAAAGCATATTTCCTTCCTGGGGAAATTTGTCTGTGGGCAGATTATTACTAAAATGTCTATCTTAATGCATACCCTAACTCATTTGTATATCAATGTGCAAGCATGCAAGTTATTACCTACACTATAATTTTGACAGGCTAAGATGATGCTAGTCCTGGCTTGAATCTATTCCCAGACCCCCTGTAAGTTTTTTTGGCATTAGAAGAATGTTTGTATTCAGAGTTAGCAACTGGTAGAAGTTTGGAAATCTCTCAAAACGACCAGAATTCTCAGCACAGTAGATACAAAACAGACCATCAGGGAAATCCGTGGAGTATTGCATATAAGTCAGTTATTTACTTCATCTTACCTAAAAATTAAAGACTTGTATGATGGGAAGGTACCATCAGAAAGCTCTGCTCTCATCCTGTAACAGTCCTCAGCTGAATCAAGGGCACAGCTTTAGGAAGAATATGTCCTATTGCCATCGTGAAATGCAAACTTCAACCCCAGAGATGAAAGTCAGCATCAAAAAGTCTACTTTTACCCATTGAGGTGCTCATAGAACCCCCTTCTTAGCAGTGTGGCTTCACATTTTCAAGGGGTAGGTGCAGATTTACCCCAGCCTTTATCAGGCTTATATTTTCATTTACAAAGGACTATCTGTTTTCACTTTTTGCCATTACTTTTTGCCCTTCATCATGATCCCTCTTTTTGATTAAATGTTCCATGATTTTATATGGCCTTTACATATTCACAGCAAAGGAGCATTTAAATTTAAATAGTTTTGGAGAGCAGGTTGGCTTTCTATCCATCTGCTTCTTCCCACTGGGCCCACTGTACTGCCTTCCTGCCTGAGGGGTCTGCTGTTAGACCTCTGGCAGAATCAGCTTTCCACAGCTGAGTTTCCTATGGAAACTTGACTTCCCTGAGGAAACAGGGAGAGAGCAATAGCAAAGTAGGGAAACCATGTTATTGTCTGATGGAGCAACTCAGCAGAGTGACAAGTGCTGCTGGTAGGATGCTTGGTCAGCTTGGATTTGCCCTGGCTGATGGATTTGCCCTGCTCATCCTGCAGAAAACTCTCCTGCTGTCCCAGGTGCTGGCACAGTAACACCTGGCACGGGGAACTTGTGCTGCTGGCACCTGTGTGTATGGCAACAATGCAGCAGCCCCCTGTCAGAGACAGAGCAGAGGTTCAGCACTCATCCAGCCCCAGAAGTGAAAGGTTTCCCCACAGCAGGCGTCCTTTCTGTCCTGCCACCTCCTCCTCCTCCCACCTCATTAGGTTTGCTCATAGGTCCTGGAAATTTTGTTTTCTCTTGTTCAGTGCTGGTGTTTCAAGACATTGTAAAGACCAATAACACTTTGCATCTGCTTCCTTAATTTTTCCTGTAACTTCCCTTGAGGAGTAAAGTCAGATTTTAATCAGAGATTCAATTTGCAGCCTTACTGTTGGAAGTTGGTCAGGGCTCAAGGACTTCTAAAGCTGAGTATGGGAACCTGGGGATATAGTGAAAAGGTTGCTTCAGTATTTCTCAGTTTGTGTTTGCATTAAAAATACAAATGCCTTGTTATTATCTGCTCTGTGTGGGTTACTTTTATTGTGTTTGTCGCTGTCTATTAATTGTTCTTTAAATAGAAGAAATTAATAAGTTTTGTAGGACTTGTCACATTTTATTCAGACATGAAGGCAGTTTGGGTCAATTCAAGAGGTAATAAAACACTTGAGGAGAAATAAAAGTTTTTCTTGAGAATGATTCTGAAGGAGAGGTGGTCTTTACTGTTCTAACTTTTCTTCAGTGACAAAGCATCTTTCTTGGTAGTTCATTAAACTAAAAAATATCCTAAGTGGTCAATCTTTCTATTGCTTCAGGTATTGAGACATTCTTAATGACAGGTTCATTTTTGCTTTTGGTGACAGAAAAAGAAGGCTGCCATAATGGTAAAGACTGAAATCACATGGACCTACACATTTACACAGCTGTTTTTTTCCAAACGTTATTCCCCTGTGTTATTGCTACAAACTCATATGCTGAATAGGTTGACTTATTCAACTCTGCATGTACTGCAGGTGACTCTAATAAAGCCACACATCTAATGGCTAAGGCAGTTCAGAGATAGCTACACAAGCATTAATGAGCTGCTGTGGCTAATTACCAGTTACTGGCACCCATTTCTCAGCCTCCCCTTCTCTGTGGTGTTACTCTCTCCACCTAAGCAAGATAACATCAACATGTAGACTGAAGTGACAACCACAGGAGCAGAAGCATAGCCACTTTCAAATGTAAGAGATTCAATATATGAGCCTTTACAGGATCATGATCCCCATCAATAAAAATCCCAAAATAATCCAATGCTTTATGAAGGAATGGCTTTGTTCCTAAAGGAAATTATATAGAAATCTATCTATAAACTTCATGAGTTCCTCACTCAGCAAAAGTATCAAGGCAGGCAAAAGTCTGTGTCTGTTTCCTTAGGCTAATTCTGAGCCACCAAAAAACTGCACCCCAAAAGCTGTGTACAAACAGGAAAAAAAAGAAAAGAAAAAGAAATTTTGATATAATGCATACTAAATGCACATAAACACATTAGCAACTCCAAAAAAAATTAAACAAGAGAGCCACGTCAGGGTCAGTTCTGTTCCTAAAGGAATGCTTAACAAAAAAGAAGTTGACAGAGAAACAAACAAAAAATAGGTGTTTCAGTATAGTGCTAGCTTAGAAGCTGAGACTCCTGTTGCCTGGGTCTTCACAAATGGGTGGTTCCTCTACACCTTCGATTTGCAGGCTGTGCAAAACCATGACATGATCCCAGAGCCAGAGGAGCAACACCTGCCCATGCTACCTCTCTTTAAAACAATGAGCACAAAAGCAGCTGAATAGATAAATGGACTTTATCTCATGTCCCTGAAACGTTGCCCACCAGCTGGAAAACCAGATAGAGGTTTTGGGTGATGCATGCCTGTCAGCTGTGAACTGTACCATCAGATGACCTGCTGCTAATTACATAAAAACCTGTAAACAGCTATCAGGTGATTGTAGACTTAAATCACTGGTATTGAGCAAGGAAAGATTCAAACAAATCACTTTCACGTGAAAGGTTACAGCCAAAAGAATGGTTGTCCTACAGGATGCTGATTCTGTGTTTATCTTTTCCCCTTTTTATTGATGGGTAGAATTCCTGGAAGGCTTAAATTTTTTAAGAATTTTAGGAGAGCTATTTTTCTCTAGCATTCTATATTTTTTTCCTTTTCAAAATTACAGCAGTTTTAACACTGATTTATCTTTTTTGCGGTCTGAGAGATAGCTCTTGCATTATCACCACAGCTATTGACTCCCTCGCTTTTATGCCTAAAAAAGAAAAAACAGGAAAGGACTGATTTTCTTTCTTTTACTCACCATCTATTTCTTTGACTATTGGGCATGCAATACTTTGAAAGTTAAAAGCAATAATATATCCTTTTATAGAAATCCATGTGTTAATTAAGGAGCTGCTGTTCCTATACTTTAAAATTCCAAAGAAATTTCTCCATTAAAGAAATTTATTTTAGTTATATGCCTAGGACACTATTCAATGTTTAATGGTTCTCTAGCTAACAAATTTGAGAGTACCCATTTAAATATACAAACACAATATTTTCCTGGTAAGAGAAGAAATAGTTTTCTAGCTTTTATTCTGGAATACATTTACTCTGTTATATCTCGCCTGTTCAAAACCAGAGGATTATAACGTTAATCCAAGACAAGCTGTAGTGATTCAGACACACAGTCACAATGCTCAGCTAAACAAAGAATTATTGATGTTCACCCTCTAAACACTCCAAAAATAAACCAAGTTTTTTTTAAAGTTACTCATAAACAGCTTCCACTAGGGTTTCAGTGGACATGAACTCCCAAATATTTGAGTTCCAAATATGTGAAAATGAGGCCAAGATTGACTATGAATGATGAATTTTGACTTAGATATGACTGAACTTGAAAGAAAGCATCTGTTATTGTTTAGCATTGTTATTGCTACTTCCATCAGTAGCAAATAATCCAAATTTGAATACACAGAATTATTGTGTTTCAAAGAAAGAAGAAGGGACAATAGAAAGGGTGAACACAGAAAACTCGTCCCTCAAATCCAGAATTCTAACTGGTAAAATCCTACTTTAACATAGTATCATTTGCTCAGGCTCACTTGAAATGAATAGTGTAAATCTGACTAGAAATAATTATACATAAAGTAATATGTTATTTAAAAAGGGTTATTGCCTAGATCTGTGGAATTATGATGAGATAAATTGTTCTTTTAGTGATGTGAGACTACAAGCGGAGTATTACTCCAGCACTCCACTGCAAAATGCTGCCAGCACTGTGGATGTGTGTGTGCAAGACAAACATCAAATCTCACTGGCCTCATGGACCAATGCTGAGCTGTTTCTTAGAACTTTTATTGTGACACACACATGACAGCTGCAGATAGTGCTTTTGTATACACAAATCCCAACATCCTCAGGCAGATTTATTTCCAAACTCTTGTAAACGAACAATGAAAATCTAAACTTCACACACCCTTTTCCATGCTGTTTTGTTTTGTTTCTTTCATCACACACTGCTCAAGCACAGCTATCAGCTGTCTGTGTGGCTTGTCTGTGCCAGTGCTGCTGGGTGTAGACTGTGATCACTCACTGAAAGGGAATTGCCTTTTCAGGCAGTGGCACCAGAGTGACAATCATGGGGAGTAAATATGTAACTGCTGCAGGTGGCAATGGAGCTAGCACGAGTGAGGAGACAGACTTCACCTCTGAGAGGAAATCTTCTGAAAAGAGAGTGTCTGTCCTTCAGCACAATCCTGGTATGCTTTTCTATTTATCTTGTTTGCAGAAAATACTGTATCATACCATTACTTTTTGAAAAAGAAGAAAAAATGACTGCATATTGTGTGATTAAGAATCAGAGTACAAAAAACTATCACAAAACCCAAAGAATTAAGATTTGGTTATAAAATGACTGATTTTTGAGGGTCTAAACTCAGGGGACCCCTCTCTCTTCTTTATGATGACAGTGGATTTAGTCTTGATCAGGGTGATGAAACTCACTATCCATTCTTAGTGAAGAAACAGTATGGAAGATACAGTACTGAGTAACACTGTTTATATACTTGAATGTAATGTTCCAAAATCTATACTCAAGAAGTCCTTTTAGATTAAAAGTGATGTGCCCATAACATGTAGTATAGGTCAGATTGAAGATTTAACATGCAAACCTCCTCCTGTCAGTACTTCACAGTAATATCTATTGAAGTCTTCAGTTTGCACTGTTCCTACTGTGTTTGTACAAGGGGAAAGAATAAGAAGTATAAAACCAGTAGAAAACCCAAACTTGTTTTTGCAGATTGTTCTTCTGCTGTCCTGGCTAATGTATAATTTATTGCATTCTTTTGCACTGAAAAAGCAAAGGGTAAAACACATGTTCTTGCAAATGGGATGCTTTCTTCTATCTTATTTTCTCTTTTGTCTCCCATCTTCACTGCAATCAATATTGGGATCTCAGATCACATTCACTTTAAATCTCGACCAAATCTGAAAGGAGTTGAGGCGGAGGTGGAGGGAGAAGATTTGTTACCCAAAGAAATTTTCTTTGGTGAATATCAAAAGCCTGCAGCAAGTAACTGGGGAGAGCTTTGAAAGAACAAATCAGAGCAATCCTTTTAAATAGAAATTTTGAGGCAATGCTATCATGTTCTTACAAAAACCAAAATAGCGCCTTCTGTCTGAAAAGAATGCCTCAAAGTGGTACTGGAAGGCAAGAGGTGTGAAAAACAAAACGTTAAGGATTCAAAGTTAAAGAGACAGCTATGATCCAGTAACTCAGTTAGTTTTATAGGGGAACTCTCAAGGAGTTTCTCCATCAAATCCAGTTTGTACTACTGATTAATTTCTGTTCTGGCCATTAAAATGAATGGGAGGTTGAATTTAGCAGGAACACAATCAGGCCAGGCTGAATACTTTTAAATATCCTTCTACCTCACCCACTCTGAATACCACTGTGTTAACAAACTTCTTCTGCTTCCTCTAATCCCAAAGGGAATTCCATGTCGGTTAAAGCTCAACGTATTTATTGGGGCTGTTCATTTTGCATTTGAAGAAAGAATTTCACAGCTATATTTCTAAAGATTTCAAGTTGACTAAACAATGGCAGCCACTGTTGACATCAGGAAGCACTGGCAGCAGACATGTAGCAACCAGAGCTATATATTATGTATGCTGTGTAAACCTTTACTCTCATGTTAAACAGCACTTAAAAATGCCATCAGTGTTATGCCATATATTTCTCATAGAGCTCTATTGTATGCACAGATGCCTTCAACATCTTGCACTGCCATTCTTGGAACAGTCCTGGACAAGACAAACTTTTAGAAGAACATTTTATTAGTGACCAGATCTAGCGAGCTTAGGAACAATAATTCAAGAGAGGCAAGAGTTAATGCAGAAGGAATGGTACATTTCCTGAAAGACTTCTGCCTTCTGCCATGGACTATTTCACTCAGACCTCCCACAGAGTCAGCTTTCTAAAACTGTGGGTTTCTTTCTAACCTTAATTTAGAACCTACAGAACACTGAAAAGTCAGATAAAGTATCCTCTCTCATTTTTCTCTCTGTCCTAGCACTTCGAGCCCATTCTGAATTTGGTCCTTTCTTGCAAAGTCCTTTAAAAAATCTTGCAGTTTTCAGTGGGATTTAAAGACCTAATGCTTTTACCAGCTGCTGCTGTTAAAAAAGCAATTAAGAGCTTCCTCCTGCAGTCTTTTCTCCAAGCAGTGAAAAACAGGATGATTTCTGAGAACCTTAATCCAGGGGAAATACCTGCCAGGAAAAGTTGGGTAGCAGTGGGGGTGAAAAAACCACTCTGAAGGGAGTTGGAATAAAAACTCAGACACAGGATTGAACCATTAATTCTCTATTCATTCACTGAATCTGAAAAGACAACTTAGATGAGCCTTGAGATGGATAAATGGGACTATATTTCACTTCTCTAAAATATTCTTCAATTTCTCAGTGGAATAATTCCATGTTCCTGAAGAAAAACCCCCTAAGGAATCGCATAATTTTTCTGCTGGGTGAAACAGTAATGATACGTGTTTCAAATGTTGTTTATAGCATTTAAAAGAAAATGGTCTACACTAAAATTTAAACATCTGAACTCTGAAGACATTTTCTGTAGTGTCATGAACATGCTTTTAAAGATGAAGACATCTTTATCTTAGAACTGAAAGGAGTACAATGGAGAGAATGGAAAGACTTAGAACTAATCACAGCCGTGTTCTGGACCAGTATCACTCAGACAAGATAAATCCTCTAGGTTTGTATCATTCATCACTCAGTCCGTGTTCCTATGCTGTAGGTCTTCTACTCTATCTCCCCATTTCAAAATGAAGCTTCGTGGTTTGTGAAGCAAATGGTGGAGGAGTAAATGAAGATGCAAAACACTTCCTTGGGCAGCAACAAGTTACCCCAGATTATCTGGTCTGCCTGAATCTGCACTTTTTGCAACAATACAAAAGTGAAGGTTAAAAGAAGGACTGTGTTGTTTAACTGACTTTTACTTTGGCTACCAAAAAACAAAAGCCACTAAGAGGAGAAAATTGATATGGGTTGATTAAAAAATTTACCTGTCTTCATCTTTTTCATGCTCAAGAACAAGAACTCTTGTCAAATACTACATTCACTCTTTACCATCTACAAGAACAAGCAAATGTGACTGCATATCTGAGAGGACTTTAATTTCACTGTGATCATGAGCTTCTGCATGCTTTGTTTTCATGTCATACAGCATGCTGTGACAGATTGTCTGAGTATATCCAATTCAGAAAGAAAATGAAGGGCCAGATTTACCAGTGTGCTAGAAGAAATCCAGTATTCAATAGAAGCAGCAGATGACAAGTGCATAGTTGTGACTGCCGTACTGGTGTCTGTGGAAAGCTGAAATAGCACACAAAATTCAGCAGTGTCAATATCTACTTACTGAAAAGCATGCAGGGTTTGTAAGATGTTCTGTTATGTTACAGAACTCAGGAGATTGGGGCAGGAGAAAAGAGAAGACACATGACAAATATTAAAAACCAACAAATTTTGTGTTATCTGTAAATCTGCAATCACACAGTATATGAAAATGAACATTATTGAGGGTGCATCAAAAGGAGTAATAGAAAAATTATGAACCCTTTGGAGTATCTAAAGAACTTGTAAAAACAACTTAAAAGGTAGGCTGGAAGGAGGGAGGCATGCATACATAATCATGAGGGAATTAGATAGCCTCCTGGCAAAAATCTCTTTCTTGGCTGGAAAATATCACAGAATTCAAGTGGAAGTGAAATAAACTCTATCAAACAGCAGTTTAATTTATCAACAACAACAACAAAGACAAACTCTAAGCTACTAGAGAGGCTGTGAGCTGCCTCAGCTAGTGAAAATTACAGAACTACATGATATTCATAGAAAAATATTATAATGACAATAGTTTTAATACATAAGAAAATTACTTGCAAGTCATATTACCAGATCTGTAGTTGGGTGAAAGTTATGGTCCCATATTTTGAAAAAATACCTATCATTACGCTTGCAAATCTTTTCTTAAAGGGAATAAAAATTATAATGAGAGGGATGTAATAATGAAAACAGTGACAAGAGTTGCAGGCCATGAAAAAAGGGAAAAGAGTAAAATAATAAAAAGAAAAGAAAGTTAAACTGTACAAGTTAATAAGCCAAATCTAGGGCATGGGAGAAGCTGAAGTCTACTTATGGAGGTAAGTGTTGCATTTTGTCTTAAAAAAAAAAAAATACTTCCTATTATGTCCCACCTCTCCAAAAAGCAATCAATTCCTAATGTATTTTCTCCATTTAAAAAAGTACAAAAAAACCCAAAAAAACTTTGGAAACCTCTTGTTAACAAAGCTTTATAATGTGTGCTGCCTGAAAAACTTAATGCATGATTTCATATTAATTGCTAAACCACTGGATTCCTTCATTTACACAAATATAGTGCTCATGGAGGTACATAAAGACAGGAGATGCACAAATATATGGAAAAAATTGAAACTGAACCTCAAAATAAGATCACTATGACTTTCATCTGAGTGTTGGAATTAGCTGCAAGACTGAGTAAAGAAAATGGTATTAGCATTCAATTAACTGTCAAGAGAATAATCAGTGATATTATTTAATTTTAGGAAGTATTTGCCAGTGATTTTAAAGAGGCAAGAGGTAAGTCATTCTAAATCAATGACACTGACAAATGTCAGTAACACATGATCTTGTGAGAATAAGCAGCCTCTTCAGAAACAGGACATATCTGAAAAACCATCCAGTATGCACACTCTGCTTTCCTGTCTGCCAGGCATGTGCCAGGTTTGCTAAACAGAAATTATAACATCTAGATACTTTTTACTTCTCTAAAAAAAATTGTCAGTAGATTCCTTCTAGTTATTTTTATAGTCCACTTGCCACAGCACTGTACAATTAAAATTTAGTAAATTACTTGTGTTTAGAAAGCGACAAAAAGATTAATATCTACGTTCAGACAAAATTTGTCCCATCTGAGGAACTGGTGTGCTTAAATGGCTGACAAGGGCTTGGGATTCAGTTCCCATTGGCATTAGGAGACAAGAACTATAAGTTAAAGTTGTATGTTGGGAGATGCAGCCTTAGTGACAATGGGACTGTGAACTTGGGAAGAGCTTGTTCAAGGATCCAAGGGATATTATCTTCCCTCCTAGGCTGTTGTGAGAGGGACGTGAACCAAAGGCACAGGCAATCATCTGAGACAGTGAGTAACACCAACTGGCATCTGTACCAACACCTCTCCAAAGCTGACAAATGTGAACATTGGAGGTGAGCCAAGAGCACCATATTCTCTTCTCTGTGCAGCCTTCAGCCTAGCCAGAGCCCTGGTTGCTCATCCAGCTATCTATCCAGCTTCCAGGGACAAGAGCTCTGTCTGGGAAGAGGAGGTGCAGGCACTGAAGTTGCTTGGGAAAGTAACAAGCTGTTCCTGCTTATTGCATTGCTCCAGGGATCACCCTTGGCAGAAAACAAGATTGCTCTCCCACCCCCCCTGTCCCTCCAGGAAGGCTTTATTCCTTTGTGCTGAGTTGGAACTCTGCCTCCGGATGTGAAGGTGTTTCGGTTGGGGCTGTGAAATATAAGTCAGGCTCCTCTGGGTTTTAGTCTTTTTATTCTGTTTTGCCTCTTTAAAGAAAAAATATCTTTCTCCAATCAAGAATAAAGATGTTGACACCTTTCTGATAAGAACAGGTTTTTATTCTTACAGTGCACAAACAGCCTTCGTTAATGGATTCACCTGCAATTCCAGGAATTTGTTTGGTCCATACATGTAGAGGACTTCACAGGACTTAGGACTATGATCATAGGAACTTGTTTAACTGTCTGAAGATTACTCATCTAAACTTGGTTCCTGCCGTAGCCACTAGGGAGATATAGTGACTTGGGAGGATCACCCTAGAAATGACATAAATCATTCTTTCCCATGTCTAACTTTCTCCATTGAGTAGGGATGACAGGTTTACACTTGATGCTGAACTTTAAGATGGCCTGGCATGTTAGCTGACAGGAAAAAAGGGAGCAAAACTATAATAATTTGCAGTTGCAGACTAAATAATATATATCACTTTTACATTGGAATGATCCATCATCTGCGATTTAGAAGGAGATATTAGCCAGGTTCCTTCTGAGCTAATAGAACTTACTCCAGCTACTGAGTTTTAGGCAAGACTTGACTTATAGTAATGCCATTGGTTTTTTTACATTGCCAACAGAAATGTCTCCAGTGCTTCCTTCAGTGATTTTACTGGTGGTGGTGAACATCATCTACTTTTAGAAACTCCCACTTCAAGATGCCAGAATCTCTTATGCAAATGCTAAATCCCATTTTTCTCAGGTCCTTTCTTCATTGTTGAATTTTTATAATGATCTTTTGTGGCTTCACTGGGTTTGGTTTTGTTTAGTTAGAGCACTTCTCTTTTTAGGCCATATTGCAATTAGCACTGTGGTGAATAATCTTTCACTGCAAATACATGCAGGCAAGAAAGTCTCTTCTTTCCTTGCAAAGAAAGAAAATTCATACTCAATTTTTACAATTTCAACCTGTGTTTATACTCCAGAAATTAACACTGTTTCCTCCTTCCCCCCAGAAGCCCCCCCCTCAGATTTAGTTTACATTACCAGATTCATTTTCATGGAAGTTGGGAAGCCATTGGATTCAAGCTAAAGCTGTAAAATATATATGATGGAAGGAAGTTCTCTGCTAAAACATGGCTGCACTGCTAATATATTTCTTGATGACTTGTCTGCATAAATCACAGTTATTATAAATGCAATGCAAAAAAAAATCACAAGAAAATAACAAGAATTTTTGTTATGAAATGAGAAATATCCATTCTGAAAGAATTTGTCATGCTACCTTAGTTCATGGTGGCATGAATGCAAAGCAACATGCCATTGAGTGGTGCCTCCAGCAATACCTAACTGTGGCACTCTGGTCCCACTTTTTTCATCTGTTGGAGATTGGACCCCCACACCTGTTAACCTGGCACAAAGTCATACAGGCATTTGCTTTCACTACTCATTTGCTTACTACTGCAAGATTTCAAGCTCAGGGTTTCTGTAAACTACTGTCCAAGCAGCTGGACTCTCTGCACTCTGTTTCTCACTAGTCTTAGGCATATATATTCATTATATTTGCTCCTATTTCTCTAACTCTCCTTCCTCTACTGTCGGTGACACCATTAAGTTCTGTCTCTCTATAACCTCTATCTATCATCTCTATAGCTCTATACCTCTTAGCAATACCATCTGTATCTAGATCTGTAGGTATCCAGTGGATCATTACTGGCAGTTTGTAGTCAATGCTGTCTGCAATGACTTGTGGGATCCCTGCAGTGCTGATTTGGCACCTCTCTAAGTAGCACTGCCATTACTCAGTAGGGATTTTGTACAGTACAAGAACCTATAGACTGGCTGAACCAAAGTATTACAAGAGAGTTTTAAATAGAGTGCAGTCAGTGGGTGCCTGTGGCCTCATTTATTTTTGAAAGACTGTATTGATGTATCTCCTCCCCAGAATTCAAATGGAAATCTGGGAGAAGATCCCTTGAAAGACAAACCAGAGAATGAGGGAGACCCTCTATACCCCCTACATTAACATTTCAACCTTGCCTCAAGTGCTTAGTACTGAGTTTGAGAACAAGGGAAATGGTGTCCTGAGGCTTCAAGGCACTACTTCGCCTTTGTTCAGACTCAGGCCATCCTGACTATATAGATTACTGTGTTTCAGCACTAAAGGCTCCCTCATGTCCTAAGGAGGGAATAACTTCACATCATCATTGTCTCAGCTCAGCAGTCATATTGCTAATTGACCTTTGGTGTCTCTGAGTCAGGAGATCATGCTAAAAAAGACATCTGTGCTTACCTCTAAGTGCCTACCTATTCATCGTGGGTAACTGTGGGCTAATGAGCCCTCAAATCTGATGTGTAGTGGCCAACAAGTAATGGATAGTGGAGGATGAGAGCAAGGTTAATAATGTACTTGTGATGGATAGAAATAATTGTCTATTTTTTTTTTTGCAAGTCTCTGTGCAGTATTCATAAAACAACAGCAGGAAAAAACCCGAGGGATTTGCAGCATTCAAAAAAGTGAAACTCACAGGAAATTGATAATGGATAAAGTTTCCAATCCAACTCCACTCCACGTAATGACTTGACAATTCAAGCCTGCAAAGTTTTGGATTCTAAATGTTTGTAGTTTTTCAGTGGGAGTTTTTCCCCCAAGGCAGTCGTCGGAGCTGATAAGAAAGTACTGAGGCAGTCAGTTGTCTAGATGGGAACCAAATACACTAACTTCTATTGAGGAGATATTTATATGCAAGACTTTCTGAAAGTCAGGGAGGATGGGGAAGTCACTTATGGATGTTCCAGAAACATCTGTGTGTCCCAGATCACATGTAAGGGAGGTGCAAGAAACTTGCAAAATATACCTTGGTGGATCTGCTCCTAAAGATGAATGACCCAAATTTTTTGGTTCTAGTGGAAGTGAAAATTCTCAGTCCTTAGAATTCTCAGTTTGGTAAACCAAAGAACTCGATGGAACTGAGTTGCATTAAATGTTTAGATGCATTAAATGCAGTGACACAGGGCAGGTCTTAGGCAGGAACACGTACACAAGAGGAGTGGTAGATCAGGCGTCAGCATAACCAGCCTTGTGCTCACTTCTCTGCACTGCTAACACCAGCCTGAGATCAGAGCATCTTACACTCATCAGCTGGACTCATTTTATATGGCTCCAACAGTAGTGCTCAAATCCACATTAGAGAATGACAGCTGTATCTGATCAGGATCTACAAGTTTTGGTTCTGTCTTGAAGTCCGGTGCTCATTTTGGCAAACACACACACTGAGAGGAAACCAGGAGCTAAAAACATCAGTGGTTAGAGCAATCACTTATATTGTGGTGTTCTCAAACTGAGCACCCTTCTTTAATAGAGTACAACACAGAAGAAGTTAGAAAGTTGGTTGTCTGTGGATAATTTTACAGTCTCTGAGAGACAATTAATTTAAAAATGAAATACAGCTTGATATTATCTACTATAATAAATATAACTTTCTTAATTTTTGAGTTGAATTCTCCAGCTAAGTGACTGTAAGTGTGGAGATTCTGTAGATTGCTGTGGTTTGTATCTACATGTCTGTCATCTGATTTATGAAATGTAAATGTGACTTCAGCTTTTTGCTCATGTTGCATAAATCAGCAAGTTTTGGCTTGCCCATTAACTATGAAGAGGCACCAGACCACAGGTTTGATGAAACACATTCCCATTTTTTAAAAAAATTTGCCCTCAAGATATTTCAAGCATTTGAAAGCTGAATAAAATAACAGCCACTAACTCAGTGTTTTATTTTCCTTTTTTAACTGGCTTTGATTAAATTTTCTTCATATTTAGGATTACTTGGATTATAACATTGCACTCAAATCAGAATGTAGGATTGGATCAAAATATCAGATATTTGTTGAAAACAAGAGCACACTTTCCAGGAGGAAGTGATAACCTGGATGACTAGCAGATATCTTCGTGATTATCAGTCCACCTGAGATTTAATTTCAGTGTGCTGATATTTCTTGGTGATTCAGTGTCAAGGGAACCAGAAGAATGAAACTTATTTTTAGGTCTTTTTCCATTTTATTTTTCACTTTATACCCAGATATACAGTAAAGTGAAAGGGTAGAAGATACTATATACAGCAGAATCTAAGAATTAATTTATTATATGGAAAAACTGTGATATCTTTCATCTTTCTAGGTATAGTGTTTCTTCATAACATTGATGTAGCATAGGACAGTATTTTTATTGACAGATAAGTGTTCCCATGTGCAAATCACCTGCTTTTATCTTTGCTGGCTAGGATAGTAGTGCCTTGCTGTTACAAAGTACTGCTAAATCGCCAATCTTACAGTTCAAGAATTCAACAGGTTTTGAATAAATTCAGTCATCAGCCTCTTAAAGTCAGTGGAAGTCAAAGATCTGGTTTCTTGTGAGACTTTCAGTGGCAAATACGAAGAGCCCAACTTTTAATCCTTTTCAGAACTCACTGGTAGGCATATCCACATACAGGAAAAAAAGACCTGTTTCAAGTGAAGTAAATGGTGGACTTGATTAGGTTAGAAGAGACCTTAAAGATAATCGAGTCAAACTGCAAAAGAACCCCAACAACCCTCCCTGAAAAACATAAAGTAATGAATAAAAGTTCATCATGGTCCCTGGTCATATAGTTGTCCATTTGTCTATTTACTTTTTTTTGTTTCCATGAGCCAGGGATTCCAAGAACTGAATTGATGACATACATAAGTGTGAAATGTCATGTGGTTATTTAGAATTTTATTTTGCACCTCTAAGAGAGATTCTTTTTAAAAGAATAAATCTATCCCCTGCTTCCTGCCTCCCATTAATTGAATGATTTCTTGTTGCTGGGGTTACCTTAAGCAAGCAGTACACCAAGTTCTTTTTGTATACACCATGTGTATTACATGTACATGTGTGTGTATGTGTGTGTGTAAGCTGTTTGTTCTTTCTTTCTTTTTTTTTTTTTAATGAATAGAAGCTGTGTTGGGAAGGTGGGAGGTCAAAAGTTCACATTTTCCTGAAGAATCATCATGAAAAATGAGTCCATACAGACTGGTGTGGTAAAAAGCTTTATGAATGGCAAAACAGTATTTGAAAGCAACCTGTTGAAAATCTTGTACCATTTTCAGAATGTTTCTCTCATATTAAAAATAAACATGGAATATACAGTGTATTATTTTATATGCGTAATTGAAAATCAGTTTCTCCTTTCCCCAGTTGTTAATCTTGCAGTTATACAAAAATCTTTGTGTCCCCTCTGGTGGTGATGATAGCTCTGAGGCTATATAAAGATGCAGGAAATATAGCTCCTGGTATAATTTTAGGTGTTACTAATCAAATGCTGTAAAAGAAACACAGAGCTGTAAGCATGAATTCTTGCTCCTAAATATGCTTGCTGTTAACCTTTAAATTAAAAAACCATCTGCAGACACTGAAATAGCAGTGAATATATAGTAGAAATAGTTTTCTACAAATAAATTTAAGCATAATAGAACATTTCTAACAACTTAGAGTGATATATATGTACATTGAGTGAGGAATTGACATTGGCTAAATATGGGTTTTGCATGCTTTTGTGTATAATCCAACTTTACCAGAGATCCCAGCTGAGTTGTCTTTGTATTAGACACTTCCAAGATACACAACAAGTTATTAGAGCATCTTTGCAATGAGGACTTTCATATTATAAATCTTAGAGACTTAAAATTATGTCCTTTTTCTGAGTGGATAAGCAGCAGCGGCACAGAAAGATTAGATGAATTTTTCTAGAACACTTTGCAAAAAAAGTATGGTGAATTTTATTTTAGCCCTGAATATACTTGTTTTTACAATTAATTATCATGATTTTTTTTGCATTGATTGTCTCTGAAGACATGATAGGATCTTGTTGCTGCTTTTCTGTTGGATCACAAAAGTGTTAGCAGCATCCTGGGAACTGGATCTCTAGGAACTGATTCTAATTCAAAATGTGACTGACTACATTAATGTCTACAAGCTTGCCATTGATTTCAGTTCATTTCACATCTATCCTGAACAAATCCTGGGACGGATATATACAGACATTTTAGGAGGTAGGGTTTAGTATGATAACATCTGAGTTTCAGGCATGTACCACTTCTTTTTCTGGCTATACCATTCCTCCTGTCACTGTTCCACTGACCAGGTTATTCATTTGTCTAAATGCAAAAATCTATAATATAGAAAAGCTCTTCACAACCAATCATTTTAGCCCCCTTTCATTATCAGAGAAGAGACAGTGTCAATACACTCAAGTGTTGCTTTATCCTAAAGTTAGTTAATTTTAAAACTGGATATCAGAATTTTATCCTTAGAGTAACTTATTTCCCTTCATTGGAAACAGCAGACACTGCATCTGATTAAAATATAGATGTCTGAAATATGTGATTGGCCAGTTCATACCTAAGACCTATGAAACCTATGAAAAGAAAGTCTTAATTATAAAGACAATCCCTAAAAATTTTTATACAGAGTGAATTTCATGCACTGGGAAGACATCATCCCTCTATTGTTTCTATGGGAAAAATGAACCTTTCAATTGGAAAATTCTATCTTCTTTGGGGTAACTGAGGAGTGACTGTGATGTCTGCACTGGCCATGTTAGTGTATATACTCAGTATAAAAAAGATGAGAAATGTTAGCCCGCTATTAAAATGTAACCTGTGTTACTGATGAATGCTTCATCATGCCATGGGCAGACAGAAACAGTGACTTCCCTGTGGGTTTAAATACTCCAGTACTTGAGTATATTAATAAAATTTTATCCTCTAATAACATTCTATAATAAAATTCTAATAATATATTCTGTATTCATAAAATATGATTCCTCTAGCAGTAATAATACTATTCTGGCTATCACCTTTTTTCTCTTATAAAGGTACAAAGAAAAAAATGTGAGGCCCCTAGTCAGGTCAACCTGCACCTTCCAACAATTTGTACAAATTATACAGTGATTGTCAAATTGTATAACAACAAAACAGGAATTATTGAGCACTTGGAAAAGAATAGACTTAAAGACAAGAACTGCACATTATGTAAAAGTCTGATCTTTTAGTTTAAAAACTCCACTAATGAACTTTCTTGAAGCAAAAAGAAAAGAAAATGTCAGCTCTGGATCTTAGACATCACTGTTAAAGGCCTACTTATTACATTCTGCATCTCCAAAACAAATATAGTGGCCTCTCAGGATATACACTGTGGAGAGCACTAAATGCTAAAAAAAAAAATGCTGTAAGGGCATGAGAAGGATGCAGACTGGCTGCAGTCCAGCTCCCCATTTGTAGCTTATTGCTCTAAAATTTCCATACTTCCCCTGAGTACAATGAAAAACTGTGTAAAGTGATACTTCTGGCTTTGAATGAACTAACAGCACCAGGGAATTCTTACAATAAAATGGAAGAGGGGCAGCTTATACAATTCAATCACTTTTTCCTTGGAAAAATGGATACATAAAAATATTTCTAGAGGTCTGTCTATAATATTTTCTTGGTATATTTAAACCTTGTTTCCAGACATTAAGCAACTTTGCAAAATGTGGTTCTGGGTACTGGCAAGACTGGACATGCTTTAGACATTATTGAAGCTTTTAAAAGGTGTGGTATGCAAGGAGTCCTATGCAAACCTGCATTTTAAGCTGAGGATTTACTTAATACTAATAGCAACAGCTTACTAAGAGCCAGGCCTTCCAACTGAAAGTTAGAGGAAGTTGTTCTCTATTTACCAAGTTACAGTCCTCAAAAATGGACTGAGAAAATTAGCGGGATTAAAAATGAAATTTTTTTTCCACAGACAACATATACATGAACTTAAGGTTTATATATTTTGGGAATGGAGAAATTTAAGTTCCTGAAACTCAAAAAAATGCCCACCACATTTTTACTAAACACAGAGCAAACATTATATGCAAGGTCAGAGCCACAAAATTGTTTAGATTTTTCTACATTTTATGCAATGCTTGTGAAGCAAAATACCTGTATGGTCTTGTAGGATGTGGGCACATCCTCTAGGATGAGCTGCATGAGGCCCAATTCAGAGCTGTGGGGTGTGAAATTCTGCACACAGCCCATGCACAGGGGGCAGCTCAGACATGCCTGGCTGGGGACCTTAGAAAGGTGAGTGATGACTGGATTCCTGCAAAGCAAATTAAAAGGAAAAATGCTTGGTTGAAAAATCTCGTCAGTTGAAATTGAAAAGTGTTTATTTTACGTTACAGACGGAAGATTTAATTTATTAAAATGCACAAAAATAAAGTTCAGATGAAATAGAAAGACTTCTTCTTCCTTATTTTTATTTTTGCCATAAGCTCATGAAGAATTTGTCTTTCTCATACATGAGAGCAAAACTCTACATCCCCAAAATGCCTAATTACAACTTAAAATTGTGACTCTGTGTCTGTAAGAGAGAAAACAATGAGGCTCTGGTCTGTGTCCACAGCAAGCACTCTGCCCCACGGACCCAGGACTGTATGATGTTTCTTATTCTGAAGAGGACATTTTATTTTTTTTCTGCTACTTTTCTTCAGCTTGATGTTAAAGATTTTGCAGCTCTAATGAAATTTTTCCTTTATACTTATGACCTCAAAATATTTATGAATGAGGATGTTCTTTTAAAGGTAGTCAATTTAAGGGAATTTAGGGCACCTAAAAGTCTGCATTTTTTGTTTGTTTGTTTGTCTACTACTAGTAAGTAAAACAGAGATATTTATTGTGAGAGGCAGAATTATTAACTGAAAAAAGATGTATGTTATCCAAATTAAAGTCTAAAATGATGTTGTTGACATTTTCCAAATGACATAATTTCATACTGTGCAATTTATTGAAAATTATGTGTTTTTATACATGTATATATTTGTGTGAAAGGGTGATGTAGTATCAAATTCTTATATTTGGTGCGGGCATTATTTATGTAGCCCTTTATTTCTGCATTTAAAGTTATGAAAAAAGAGAGAGATCCAGAAGCCTTTGCTTTTATTTTAACAATGTGAATCGTGACCAGCAACAGATATTCAGATTTATATATGAAAGACCTAATAAATTAAAAAACGTGATATTTTAAACCATGTATTAGAAACCAAACAATCCATCTTAGAGGACAATGAACAGCAGATGTAAGTAAGATTTTATGTCGAGCAAAAGGCTTTTAACCTGATGTGAAGAAATGAAAGGAAGTGAGAGCTGGGGCACTGCTGGGCACTGGGTGGGTGCTCTGAGCGTGGCCAGGGACAGGGTCCTTGCAGGGCTGCAGGTGCTCACCCTGGCTTGGTTTGAAAAGCCCTGAGCTGCCACTGAGACTGAGCAACTGAAGAGAAGATTGAACACAAGTCTCTCATCTACAGCTCACTGGTGCTAGAACTGAGTATCTGCATCAGCATCTGAGCTGAGAGCTCATAGGAAGGCCACTGGTGTGGGGGTGCTGGTACCCAGTGCAGGGGCATCACTGGGAGAATCAGAGCAGCACAGTTTAGCACTATCAGTTAGACATGACTTAAATATAGCTTCCTTTTAAAACTTATCAGAGGCTTGGAGGCACAAAGCTTTTTGGGACATAAAAGGCTTAAAAGGCTCAAAAGCATAAAACATAATACATATAACTATATTAATACAATTATTATTTGCTCTAGGGATAAGCCTTTGATTTGCTAGATTTCACTCTGGAGTCAAAATTTACAGCTGAAACATAAACCCTCGATGATGGGGTTTGTGGGTGGAAACTCTGAGACAAGTTTAACTATATTAGTGACTAATGAGGGATGACCAGAGTAAAAGATCTGGCCTCTATGCAAGCCAATTTTGGAGGGGTTTTTACAGCATTAAATGGGGTTACCCTGTATGGAAGCCAGAAGTAATTTTTTTACTCAGTGAACTTTATAGTCTTCTAATGAAGAATCATTGTGTAATGTCCTGGAAAAGTTCCCTCAATTTTCCTAACCAGTGCTTTGAACAAAATAAAATGAGTCCCCATAGAATCCATCTCAGTTTCATACAAGAACCACCTGATGCTTTTGTGACAGAATACACTTACTTAAAACATCCAGCTTTGTATGGTTAAAGTGGGGTTAAAATGTTTGGAAGTGGACTTTTACTAAGATGTAGTTCCTTAGTAGGCCTATTTCCAAAGGAGATGGTAGACCAGTTTTTAGGAGTCCTTTGCTGAAGTTTTGAAATCTCAAAAATATGCGCTTTTATTAAGGGTTTTTTTTTTGTGTGTTTTTTTTTAATTTTTTTTTTTTTTAACTGTACCAACCAGCTACCAACACTGTGTAAGATTATATCATTGGACTTATTATACAATTTAAAAATTTAGATTGGTAATGAAGTAACGAGTATGGAAATGGCTGAGCAACACATACAACGACAATTCTAACTTTAATTAGTCTCAAATAAAATTATAAAGGGTCAGATCTCATGTAGAAGCTTGAAGTTTTTATGTCAAAAGTGCAGAACACAAATGAAGCCTTTCAAGAGCAAGGATTCTGGGACAGTGAAGAGGGTGTTTTAGGAGGCATTTAGCACAAGAGGGAAAACCTGTCAATATGTGAAGATCAACTAATTAGTTAATGATTTACAAGAAATTAGTAGAAATGGGATCAGCTAAGCTCAGGCAGTTGCAGCAATGTATAGCTTACTTTACAGAAGCACTTATGCAATCCTTCCACCTACTGTTTGAGGAGCAGAGATTATTTTGGATTTATGTGTGACTGTATATCTTATTTTCTCTTGGATTCACCAGTGTTCTGCATATGCAGTACATGCTTGGCAATGTAAGTGTAGCATTGTTCCTTTTCAAGAGGCAATTTTTGGTGGTGAAGACGATTTTTCTGACAGAAACACTGGGCTGGTCCAGGGCCTCGAGCTCACAAGGAATTTCAAAAATTCTATGGAATTTTCAGCCAAATACCAGGCAAAATAGCATTTTCTGCAAATGAGAAACCCTGCTTATAGACCACATCCAATTACCAGGGCCCTGAATAATTTTTATCAGTGACATTACTTTATCTCCATAATAATTGAGTATTTGCTACTTCATATCGCATACGGGCTGACCCACCTCTTACCTTTCAAGCAAACAAAGCCACAAGACTGATGTATTGTGAGACTGTTATTACTGAAATTGCTCTGATTAACCACGATATCTAAACTTTTTTACTGAAAATGATGGTTTTCAAATATCCTTGGGATTTAGATTTCCATAGTTCAGAAATGCATCATCCTTGCCAACACTGAATGTCATAAGTAAATAGCAGAAGTTCTAACTTCCAAACAGTTCAGAAGCCAAACAAAATATTAAGGGCAGAAAAAAAACCCAAATCCAAACATAATTATATAGCTGCAGTTCAGGTTGTTTGGACTTGGAATGGGACTGCTTGCCCAATCCTATCAGGGGTTCTTTACTTTTCCAAACCCACGTATGCCTCAAATTCACCATTTCTATTCTATACCAGCCTGCTATTTTCTGCTCAGCTGGTAAGCAAAGTTACTTTAAATTTTTTTCTTTGGTCTGTACTTATCGTCAACTGTCAGACAACAATAACAGCCGGAAGAGTGTGCTAGTCCATCTGCCATTCAGGCAATCCCTCCAGGAGAGGCTTTCTTTATCTAGGTGGATATTTCAATCTGTTTCAGAGAGCTACCCAGTAAGAATGTTTCTCAGTCAGCCATAAAAATAGCAAAGACAGCAATTAAAATATCCTAATGTTTCTAGAAAATCTTTACATTCACACAGCCATGATTAAAGTGACTCAGAGAGAAATTTATAATGTGTATAGGAAAAAAATGTTCATGATTTTCATTTGAGCGCTTAAAAGGAGTATAGAGGCAGGGAAGTTATAATTTGATTTCAATTTGAGTCAATCCTCTGATATTGTTAATATGTATTCAGGTTGAGGTTATAAGAGTATTTTAGATGGAGAAAAGGACAACAGGATTCACAGCAGCTCTTAGAACTATTCTAACCAATTATAGAAATGGTTTCTCTAAAGGGGAATCCCTAAACCCTGTATTTGCTGAAGGAACAATATCCTTTTGGCTGTAGTTCTGCAAATGGCACAAAGTTGACGGCAACTGTTTCTTCCTTCAAGGACATATTTGTTTGTGTAGGAATAGAAACTGCTACTCCACTGTCTTTTGGGCATTCCCTGGGTCCCCAGGAGAACTGCATCTTCATATCTGTGGCTTGGCCACGAAGGATCAATGGCCAGGCAGGCTATAGGGACAAGTAATGTTTTTCTGGGGGGAATTTGGGGAAGAGGACTAGCCAGTGGGTTACTAGGGGAAAACCTGAGTCTGTTAAGCCAATGACCGGCATGAGAATTGGGGAGAACTGATGCTCATCAGTGTGGGCACCTATGTGAAGAGTAGGAACAACTCAGGCAGCTGACTGTGACATAACTGGGGCTAGATGTGTTTGCTGTACATGTCTGTACTGCACTGTGCACTAGGCACTGTGAAAGGGAGAAGGCTTTAGAGCTACCATTGTCACCCAATTATCTGTTGTGTTTTGCTTTCTCACTAGAAATATCTCTCCTTTCAAACTGTAATGTGCTAAATCAGAAACTATTAATGCAGTGTAATCCAACAAATTATTTCTTGTGTAACCTTTGTTTTTGATGACAAATACAAGAGGACTCATCATGAGTTATATGAAATGGTGTCACAGGTATTAATTTAACATAATTCTAGATTACAGAGACTGGTGCCACTGAAAAACACTTTCTCTGAATAAATTATTATGAATGAAGAACAGGGAGTGATATCAAACAAATAAACTAAATGTAAGTATCATATATTTGGAAATTTATGTAAAGGCTTTTCCCATGTCAGAGAAAAAAAAATCAAGAAATAAAAACCCACAAAGCAGTATATATAAATATTTATAAATTTGCTCTTTGTTCTATACTGTTAATGATTATCAGAGATTTTTTTTTTCTGATTAGAGAAAACAAAATGGTCCTAGCCCAAATGCAGAACAGGTACTGCTGAAAAAGCAATAGCACAGATTGCAAGCTTATTTTTCAATCTTCTTCTGTGCCACAAGGACTTTTTCTTTTGTTTCCTCATGAGTGCCTCTCTGTACAAGACTTTTTCCTGTTTTGTATATCATGTCCTGGCTATGGAGCCTCCATGAGATGTATAATCCAGCCACAAGAAAAACTCCCAGAATCTGAAGCCTGGCTTTGCTCAGCTTTTACCATTGGGACAGTTCTTTTGTGAAAAAGATTCTGTGTTTCATGATATTGGATTCCAAAAATGTATTGGCTTATTTTTTCCAATTAGTCTGAAAGAGAATGGGAGGGATATCATTGATTACAACCAGGTCTGGAATGAATAGCTGTCACTGGTGCCTTTAAGGAGATCAATATTGGGGGGTGAAAGGGGTGGTCTAGAAAGACCTGTTACTAAAATTACCTGACATATCTCATAATAAATATGTTCACCATATTTCAACTGTTTGGGTTGAACTTTTCTATACTCACTGACTGCCTCTGGCTAAATTCTTTAGAAAAATTTAAACAAAAATCATTTAGCTAAAGAAATAAGTCTCTCAACTGGCTGAGCTTGAACTCTTTCCAACTACTAAATATAAACCATCTTTCTTGATTTCTGCAGCTGAAGATTCCTGTAGCAATATACTTTTCTTTGGAAATGCTCAGCAAACTCCTTACCTGCTAAAAGGAAGCAACACAGGTAATGGTAATAGGGAGGGGTGATTTTGCACCACTAAAATTTTGACCTGCCCACAGGCCTTCTCTGGGAGAAGTTAAAGACTGGTACAATCAGTTTGATGGAACTGCAGGGAATAGAATGCTTGATTATTTTTATTTTGTTTTCAAAGTGAAGTAATAGGCATTGATCTACAGATATGATTGTATTCTTCCTGGCCACAAGGAAAAACTGTTTGATTTCAGTCTGACATGGACTGATGTAAAACTTTGATGTGTTTGCTAGAGATATTTCTAAGAGAAATACATATTTAAAAAAAGTTAAATTTTTATTTTTGTATTTAATTGATCTCTGCAACCTGATTAGCGAAGATATGAGACCAGTAAATGTGGCTTTGTTCTATTTTATCTTGCACCTCTAATAAAAATTTAAAAATCTCTCTGACATTACTCTGCTAGAAGAAATGAAAGTGAGAATCTTCCATACTATTAAAATGGGTCTTCTTTCATGTGCATCTTCTACAAACATTCACAGCTTCTGTGATGGCGCTACCACTTAACCCAATTTTGAAACCTCATTAACCTCTTTCTTGATGCTTGTGAAATGAGATTTGTTAGATACTCCGCTCTTTAAATATTTCTCTTCTGTAAAACTAAAAGCAAAACAAAATAAAAGCAGAATATAAAGACTTGGAAAACATCTCATCAGCAATGTGCTATTTGTTTTCCAGTAAAGTAAGTGTAGAGTATGGACCTCCTGATTTGTTGCTAACTTAAGATCCACTGATATATCTTCTGTACCAATTCTTTGGCTCTTTTCTTTCAGATAAATGTAATTTTATAGACATTCTATTCAAAATTACCATTAAAATATAAACTTGAAAAGACGTTATAAGATATAACAAAACCCCACAGCATTTGACTCTAAGAATCCAATCCACTGATAATAGATAATTTTCTCACAATCTGAGTGGGTGGTTGCTCTCTGAAATGAGCCATTCCCAGTATTTTTGTCATGTCTCAGCCTTCTTGCCTTTCTCACTGTATGTTTAGAGTCCTGCATCAAAGACTTACATGCAGACTAGACTTCTTTTTTTTTCCCTCTATACTATAGGTCTCCAATGGAAAAACAAACAAATCAAGGTAGAATGTTTGTCTGAGTAAGTGGATTTTTGAAGCTTGATGGAATTCCAGCCTCTCTATAACAAAACCATCCATCTTTATGGTATACCTAAACAACATCACACATTCTTACAGATGCACAGATTGCTGTAGTTTCACCTACTACAGGCTCTATCAGTATCATGATCAGGTAAAAATCCCCATTTCTAGAGTGTGCTGATAACAGTTAAATCTAAAATCTGACTTTTCCTTTAAATCTTTAAGTCTATTTAAATATTTTGAAATATGAAGCTCTGCAATGGACTCTTTCCATGAGCATTTCTCCTTGCTAAGTGATTAGGCAGGGCTCCTGATATCCTTGGGAGAACAGGATTTTATCAAATGCCTGTGAAGAGAACTGAATGGTAAATGTGCAGCTGCTAGATTTATGGAGCTGCTGGATAAGAAACACTAATTTTTCCTGGTGTTAATATATTTGTATGATATCTTTCTGAAACACGGCTGAAGTGTGTAGCCTGTACCCCATGCTCTAGTAGAAGAGCACATGATAAATGTACAGTCAAATACCCTTAATATTTTGCAGATGCTGTGAACACCAATTATAGAACACTGACTGCAGTGAAGGGGTTAATGATTAATTAAGTATGATGATATGAATTAAGTATCAGCAGGGTCTAGGGTAATTGATGTCAGGTGAATGGGAAACTCCCCAGGATAATGTCAGTGCCAGAGGGAGTGGTGATTAGTGGGGATAAATGCTGGTGTGATCTGCATCTGATGAAGGCAGAGCTGAAATATTTGTGGGACTGAGCCCAGCTGAGAATAATAAAGGCTTTTCTGTTCCCAACTGAGAATAAAGGAGATTTTGAATCAAAATATGTAAATACAGGTAGGACCCTTTCCATCTTTAGAAAGTGCAACAAGACATATGTTTTTAATATGTATCTGGACAAAGCCTTAGAAAGCAATTCTAAAAGTTCATTGTGAACCATGTAATCCCTGATTTTAAGCAGTTTCAAGAAAGGAAGAAAATTGAGATCTATTATTTTTCTCTGTTCATTTCAAAGAATAATACAGAAGAGTCTTCAAAGTACAGATGAAGACTTTGCTGTGCTTCTACTTATTTCCCTTGCAAACTAGATTCCACATACTCTGGTAGAACTTTGTAAATCTCCTTGAGGATCTGAGATGGAAGACACTGGTAAGTATTGTTTTTACTTAGGTTTAGATACATATAACTTCCTATTGTTGTAAAGGCGGTTCTAAGAAGGGCTTCTTCAGAAAACTCTAGATAACTTTGATTCATTTGCTGAAAAAAGAAAGTGTGTTGTGTGCACTGTAAAATGCAATACAGGATTTGTAGTACATAATCACTTAAGAGTCTCTCATAATGTAGGTAATTTACTGAGATTAATTAAGGTTGTGCAAGAAAGCTCAATTACTCCATTACCTAACTTAGATGTGCTTGAAAATGCTCTTTATTGAGTAACATCTCACATTAATCTAGACAGACAGTTGTGTATCTTGTGCAATTATTTAACTTTAATATTGCTTTCCTTCCACACTACCTACAAGGGCCACAAAAATGGTACTTCCTTACTTACTGGAGACAAATCCTATGAACTCTTGGTGTGAATCTGGGCCATCACCTTAGTTGACTTGCCAAACAAGAAAAACAGGCAGAAATTTAAACTTCCCTGAGATATCAAGAAAGGTTTCCTGTGCAGAAATTTGCAGAAGTCTAACCAGGTTTGTGGACAATGAAACCTAAACACAGGTCAGGAAGAAGGAAAGCTGATTTTTACTCTGTGGTTTTCCAATCATAATCTTAGCATGATTATTGGGTGACTGGATGGCTCATTATTTACAGTACACTGCCAACATAGACAGTGTCCACTTTTGCATTATATAGGATCGTATCTTTAAATGTAATGTGAAACAATGCAGAATCTATCAAGTTCCTACTTCTGCAGCAATTGTTCTAGAAGTACAGCTTTGCTGCTATATATTGGAAGTGATTCTTGTTGATAACTACCTCTGGATAGTGAGATATGTGTAAAACGTGCAATTAATAATTATTTCAAGTTTTAAATATCTATATTTCTTAATTTTATAGTTAAAATTAATTAATTTAAATTAATGAGGGGGTTCATCTTTGGAGTGTGCAAAACTTACACACTTTGTGAAAGATCTAATAATACGGGGATTGTCCCTGTATCTCTCAAAAAATATATTTTTTTTCTAATAATGGATTAATTTTTTACAATTTACATAACTCTGAGTTAAAAAATAATTTAATTTAGTACTCTACACATAGTACTATAAATGAAGAAATTCTGCTTTCATTAGAGGTGTAGATATTTTGCAGTGATGCCAAAATCTGCCACTGAATTAATTTCTTGCCTTACTGTTAAAGTTCTTAAAGAGCTCTGTGCAATAGAGTGAGTAACATTCTCCATTCTTTTACAAAAGGGAAACTTGAGGAAGAAATTACACAGGGAATCCACTTCTTTGATGTGTTTTATTCAACAGATCTTTCATGGAGGTCAGCTGGAAGTCCCACTGACCTCTTTGCAGCTACATTTATGCCAACACAAAGCAGCAGATGCCTTGGAGAGCTAGAGAACCTGGTCAGTAATTTAAAGCCAGGCCTTGTACTTTTAAATCCCACATGTTAAAATGAGAAGAAATATTTGTTTTTCTGACTCTTTCCCCCTGCCTATGAACACATAACTGTTATGAACTCAACATTTTGGATTCTGTGGCTGCACTGAGAGTGGGGTCACTTGGCCAGCATGGCAGGGCTCCACAGCTGCACCATGAACTCACCAGGCAGTCTCTCCAGCAGGGTTTATTGCACTTGAGTGTGCAGCAGGTCTTGCTGAGCGATGCCTGCAGCCTCGTGCTGGTAGACTCCGTGCAGTTCACCCTTCCAGTGAGCTCATTGCAACTGTCATTATCTAATTCTCCTAGGGGAAGAATTTCTCCTTTTCTGAAACTATATGTCTGATTGTAGAGGTGTTTCCCTGCTGCTGGCAGTAAACTGCAGGAAACATGGGACAATGCTTGGAGGGGAACAAGAGGTGACTGAACATGGTGCAGCCATGCAGCTAACGCACTGAGTGGGCATTCCAGCAGCCTGGATAACGATTATTTATGGCGTGGCTACATCTAAAATCACCTGGGCGCTTTCCAAATACAAGGGAAAAAGCAACCCTTGCACCCAAGAACTGGAGTATAAGAAGACAGAGGGACATAGTGAAGGCTGCTTGAGGACAGCCTCAGCAAAGAAACAAGGCATTAAAGCTGAAGACAGACATAACTAATTTTCTTAAGTTTGTTGCTTTGTTTAATGTCAATACTTGCAACCATAATAATATTGGTACCATTACTACTAAAATCTTGTCTCTTTTACAAGTATCTTCACTGTTTGCCTTCTTGTCACTGTAAGGCTAGGGAATGGCGAAAAAATACAGCAACACAGGCTTCACCCAGAAAGCAGAAGAAGCGATTTATTGCAGGAGTAGGCACATTTTTATAGACTGGTTTGCTGAACCAAGGATAGAATAAGCTCATTGGTCCAGGGAAGGCAACACTTTTCGTAAACATGCTTTTACCAAAACATCACTTTCTTCACGCGCTTCTCTAGTCTACAATACCAGGTGCTAAACTTTGCTATTAATTTTTCTCTTTGAGTAGCTTGGGAAAACTCCAACTGCTGTTTTCCCTGGCTCTCACCAGCACCCACACCTTCTCTCCACAACCAAGATCCCTTATGTTCTCCCTTTTACCAGGTCAAAAATCTTTTTGGTAAAAAGACAAAAAGTAAGTCATATACCCCTGAGCTATAAAGAGGTAACAGTCTGCAGTTTTAGGGGCTGGGGCGACTTACAGCCATACAGGATTTGAAAGTGAATAAGTCTTTTGCAGCAGAAGTTTACCCCATGTTCTCAATCCTGATGACTGGAGACAGTCTTTAAAATATACAGATAAAGTGAAAATGTTATCACGGCATGAGGTTGTGGAAAGTTTGAAATTCTATGTTTATTTTGCCTGATGCCCTAGGGACTACAAAACAATACAGTCTTCAAGTGTTCAGCAGAGTCAAAATACAGAAATTAAAATGTCCTTTGTGATAGCGGAGTGGAAAAATATAATGAATTGGAATGCCTGGTGAGTTACTGCCAGCTGAAGTCTGTAAGAAATGTCACTGATGCCATTTCTAAAGCCTTATGGAATAGCCATATGGATGGTTTTGGTCAGGGCTGGATTCTCTGGATAAATACTCAGATTAAATTCCTGGTGTTTTCTAGCTTTGGGCAACAGTGTAAAGGTGCCTTAAAAAAAATCAGGGAATGTTCTGCACAGACATACAACTGTAACTTTATAGTCATGTGGCTCGAGATTCACTGCTGAGCCAACAAGGAAGGCAGTGCAGTGACAGCCCTGGCTCATGCAGGGATGCTCATGGTCACTGTGTGTGCTCAGTGGAGCAAAGGCAGTCAGCACATTGAGTGGGGAGCTGCTTCTGAAAGCAGAGGACTGGTTTGGTCTTGCCTCTTGCAAGTAGGTGTCTAACCTGCAGTCTGGCAGAGACATCTCTCCTTCTTTCCAGTTTCTTGGTTTCCAGTGCTTTCCTGGGGACAGCTGACCTGTTTTTAAGAAGTGGAGATATAGCCAAACTTGTTCTTCCAAACACAGCCCTAAGGACCTTTTCAGACATTTCCTTAGGTGCCAAAATTGTTTCAGACAGCTAGGAACGCCAACCATTACAGGACAGTTGCTTATGGGGTTTGAGAGTCATAGGTTTGTTTTACTTTCCTGAATTCTGCCGATCTCAATCTTGTTTAAGGCTCTCGATCTTGGTCTGGACTCTGGCTACAGAGTGACTTCGTGTCAGAATGACTTCTGCATCAGGTGTCTTGCATTTATTTTTATAGTTTAATGGTTAAAATTCCTGTTGGACTCAAAACTCCTGGTGAGTAGAATAGAGCACAGACATGTAAGTTGAACAGGGCTGTAAGGCATAAGCAGGTCAAGAAGGCAGTTTAGAGGGGCGAAGGGAGCTAGTGATGTCAGAATGAGCTGTGCTTCCAAAGAAACCTGAAAGTTGTACTTCTTTGGGGCTTGTGTGTATAGTCATCAGGGAAAAAGAAAGGAGATTGAAGACTAAGACTGAAATCCATACATTTGGGGTGCCAGATTTATTTTCTCAGCCTTTTCTGAGATACAGATAACAACCACAAAATTTCTGAATATAATTTGCATGGCACAGAATAAGATTAGCCAAAAGAATGAGAAAATAAAATAGGAAAACAGAATGGCATGATTTCATGGAGGAGAGTATAGGCTGTGGTTCATCTGGATTTGTTCCCTATAGTGGCTCATCACAGAGCACATTTCTCAGTTCATGCAACTCCTGCCTAAATAAGAGATGCCAAAATCAATCAGTGGAAGCTTTGCAGAACAGCAGTAAGCCAGGTCACTTTAATTTAAATTTGTCTCCAGATTTCAGGTGTGAGTCTCAACACATCACGCATTCTTCTAGCAAACAAGATGCTGTCCCAGGACTCTGCAACCCAGTCTGGTTAATATCATGACAAAAAAGGAACATATTCTGAACTTTTCATTCATCTTTCCAAAAGTGTGGCCACATCCAAGCACTGATATATATTATTTCAAATCTTCTGGGTCAGGCTTTAAGATGTATTTGAAGGCAAACTCCTGACAGTTTTTGGGTAAAGGCCTTCTTACAGCTCTCTGAAAATATTTCTCCAGGTGTAAAGTTTCTAAATAGATCAGGATATCTGACTGCAGGAAGTGCCCCTGTGGTGTTCTGGGGTGCTGAGCAGGTGGTGGATTAAATTCAGAGTTATGATGGTGCAAGAATGAGTTCTTAGTTGCTTCTCAGATTGGATGAAGTTTTCAAACGAGACTGTAAATTTCATCTGGGAATCCCTTATATCCTGGAATGAGACTAATATTTAAAGACTGAGAAGTGGCCATAGTAAGACCAGGAAATGTTTGCTTGTACCCAAGGATCCTTTCTAAAAGAACAGAGTGCTTTATATTTCTTTGTGAACTCAAAAGAAAAATCAGCCACCACTGAAATGCAAAAGAGCTACAGTTATTTGTACAGGACCAAAATATCATGCATTTACAGCGACAACACATTAGCTAATTTCCTATTTGAGAAAAGTGACAGTAAAGGAAGTGCTCTTTTGTGACTGCTGAAAAATAATGAGCAGATTTGGGCAGCTTAATTAGCACAACTTAAGGATGGAGCTATTATGTACTGGACTTTCAATATGTCACGATGATTGTGTAAAAATATTTGCAAATATAAATAACTTTACTATTACTTGATACAACATAAGTTGCTGCTGATAACGTGAGTGGTGATTTCAAGAGAAGCACCTTGGTTTCTTGAGGTGCAAAGAAAATGAAAATGAGTGTTTGCCAAGAGCTAAGTACACAGTGATTTGCCTATATTGCAAATATATGTATGCAAGTACATGCAGTTTCTCATATAGTACTGTTTGATTGCTCATAGGTAGAATAAGTTTTCATTTACCTTTTTCTAATTATCTGGGAAAATAGCGTTAGAATCTTAGAAAATATTCTTTTTGTCAGCCTGGCATATTTAGTAATTCCAAGGAAAAAACTATACTCATAAGTGATATTGATTGAAGTTGGAAATGTCTTAAAATGTTTTTCAGCTGTTAGAAATGGCTTTGGACACTAAGTGAATACCAATCAATTGCAACTCTCTAAGACTGTTAATAAGTAAAATATTAAGAATCATTCAACAGCCTAGCATATTTCTATGGTGGATCTTAGAAAAAGTTGATATTGTAGAGTTATAACAATCTGATATTATTTCTTATAAAGTCTTATACCATAATACATTCAATTAAAAAGATTTCAATTAAAAAAACCCCTTTTTTCATAATAATGGAACTGAGCTGAATGCACCTTAGGAAAAAAAGGAATGTTGTTCAGTGTTATATATTAATTCTTTACCTGCTTTCTCACTCTGAATTCAGCACACAGAAATGCCTTAATATCTTCCTCTAAAAAAATATAGTTACTTTATAGAAAATATTAAGCATTGCTGAAATCTGAGTGTTATTGTATGAGGAGTACTGCGTACTGAGGTTTTCATTCTATTAGTTCTCAGTGCTTCAGGATCTTGGTTTTTAAAATGGTGAAATATTCTAGCATTGATCTTGCTTCTCTGTTTCTTAATGTGTATGAGGTATTATATCCATTCTTACCTCAAATGAATAGTGAAAATATTATTTTACACAATTTGGACAGTTTGCAGTAACCTCCTAAATGCTATTCTGATATGCCTGAGATACAAATTAAAATTAATCAGTTTTACTTGTTAAAGGCTTTATAAATTTTATATAAATATAAAATTAAAGGCTTAGAAAGAATTTAGAAGATACTTGAGTGCATTATACTGGTACTGAGTGCCACTTAATACAATAAATTATTTATAATGGTTGAAGTACTTTTTTTCCCCCCAGCTTGGCTTCATGGCCTAGTATAGCTGTCACAGCTGCATAAAACAGTTTTAAGAAGCATCCAGTGTTCCAAAGTATTCTCAGTGATTTAACTTTTCTTTCAGTAACATAGGCATTACTTAAACACAAAGGTAAATTGAAAGATAGCTGTGATTCCACTGACATGAACCTACTTTGGAATTCAACCAATCAAAATCAATTCTACTGACCTTCAATTGAAAAGAATTTTTTTTTTTGGTTTTTTTTTTTTCCCTTTTTTGTTGTTGTTGTTTTGTTTTGTTTTTTTGTTAAGAAGGTGTTTCTCTTAAAAACTGTAGGGTGCTGTAATCATAGAAGAAATTGTGAAGCTTTTCTTATATTTCTTTTTATGTGTTGGTGAATGGACCTTGCTAGAAAAAGAATTGAAGTATTGTTGGGTCAAATACTGACAAGACAACAGAAAATAAACTTTATAAATCTGGTCTTAATCTGGAATAATGTTAGAAGAGGGGTCATTTGCTATAATGAAAAAATATTAAAAAAAAATTATATTTTATTTTCGAAAATATTGTAATGAAGAGATGAGCTATATCCTACTTACCTGGCTAAGCATTTCATAGATTTTATAGCTAAAATACTTTCCTAGTGTCCCATTGGATTGTTTTTTTATTTCCTCAAGCCTCATTATTTTGGAGATGGCTCTATTATTTCCCTTAGTTTCAGACCTCACATGGAGTTATTACACAAGCTGCTTATTTGGAAGAGTTATATTTGCCAAGGCTGTCTACCTAGAGTGTTGCTGTTTTGTGAGTACTGATTTCACACACAAAAGGAGGAAAACGCAAAGTCAAGGAAAACTTGGTTTTCCAAAGTGGCCACAGAGATGTATCTGTGAAACTGAAGGCACAGCCTTAACCTCTGAGAGATGGATATTAAAAGCGCCTTGTTTTGTTTAATATACTGTTTATAGGTACCAGGTATTGTTGTCAGATGGTTTTAGAAAAACCTGAACTTCATAAATATAGAAGGGAGGTTTATAGAGGCTCCTTAGCATAAACTAACACTGATGACACTGAACAAATCCCACTAAAAATGTATGTTCTGGTCTAAGTGTTAGACTAAGCAAATGACAGAAGAGGAAAAAAAGATTTTCCAAGTACCATTCCTAAGGACTTGCCTGATCCTGACATGGGAGCACTGGAGCAGTAGAACAAGCCCAGCATGGGCCAGGTGTGTGTTTGCAGGCAGCCTGGGACACACACAGCTCTAGCACAGCCCAGCACTGGCCAGGTGTGTGTTTGCAGGCAGCCTGGGACACACACAGCTCTAGCACAGCCAGGTCAGGTTCTAGGTCAGCACTTGCACCCTGTTCTCCCCAGCAGGAGCACACCAGCTGCCCTGGTGCTGGCTCCTTTTTTTCTTTCCTGGGACTTCAGGTGGGGGAAAGCACAGACGTGCCCTTCCTGTGGCTGAGGAATCTGTACCGCAGGGAGGTTGTTGGCTCTGCCCCCCACCATCTGAGTTCTGCGCATCTCCCAGCCCTCCTAGAGATTCTGGGAGCCCCAGGGGAGTGGTGATACATGACCCTGGCAGCACAGAGCTGTCTGAAAGCAGTGGCACAGTACATTTCTTATAACACATTAATTCTGCTGAGAACCGTACCTGCGCAGAAACCATTCTGATGAGAAACCAGCATGTGATTGTGGCAAGTCCAGAAACAGATTTATACTCCAGATGGTAAAATGGCAGATTTCTGCTAAATGGGCTGTGGTTTGCTGCATGGACATGGAACATACCAGTGAGACAAAAGTGAAGGTTTTTATGTACAGAATGACTGCTTTTTCTCTCCACCTGGAGGTGAGCAAGTAGGACTAATGAGTGGGAAATGCTCTTGATATCTCAACAAGCTTCACTGAACAAAAGAGTTTCTTTTTGTGTATTTTTTTCAGTTTTGCTAGTTTTGTTGCTGTCTGATAAAAGGTAATAAGCCCTGTGTAAGATTAAAGGATAAATAATTTTTACCTCTGTAGCTAAAGTACTGCCAATAAGTCATCTAACACATTATATACCTCTATCAAAGACTGACTGTGTACTTAAGTCTTTCCAACTGCATGAAGGACAAAAGAACTCTAAATAGCAGAATATTTCAGAGTATGCTTTTGGTAATGAAAACCTCCACTACTAGGATATCTGTCTAGTTATCTCTAAGTGGCTGAACTGAATAATACATTTGGATACTAAAAGCTCTGTTTTAGGATAATATTTTTCTTAACCGATTCTGGTCCTGAAAGACTTAGATTGTCTAAAGAGATATTATGAAAGTGCCTAGACAAAATAGATGCCTAATTTTACTTGGTTATTCAAGTTAATGCTATATATTTTGAGTATTGTTAAATATTATGAAATGACAAAAAATCCCTGTAAATCAAAATATTCAATTAACTGAAGTTTTGAAATCTAGAGGTATTATTCTGGGCTGTTTTCCAGCCTTTGGAACAGGATAGTGCATCTGTGTGCACAGCTGCCCATGACACATGCTGGCTTCCATTCTTCTGTGTTCAATACCAATATAATGGCGTTCATTTGATAATAATATAAAACTATTTTTTTACACTGGGATGAATTACCACAATCTATTATTATGGCTTTCACTTCATTTATTGTTTCAAACTTCAGGTAATTATATATAGATGGGGGTTTTCTATGAGTGCTTATATAACAAACCAAATAGAAGGAATTAAAATCTATTGAAATAGTATTAAATCCAATTCACTTTAAAGCTTTAGATTTCTGTGGCCTTTGGGGCACTATGGAGAATTTTTAAGGTTCTGTGGTGTAACAGATATCCCAACAGGTAAAAACACCACTCAGAATACTTGCTGCAATCACCCTTGATATTTAAATGGCATGATGAGTGAATGAGACTTTTTTGGGCTTTGACCTTTTAAAGAGGTAGTTAGATATAATTATTTTAAGAAAGAATTCAAATTTTTCACAGGAGTTGTCTACCAATAAGAGTAAAGAAGGGAAGAGTGTATGCTGTAGTGAGAAAGAGTAGGGAAGATGTTTGCAGCAAGGCTTGAGGCGGCTCAGGCAGTCGCTAACACAGCATAACTCAGGCACTGGGCTGTGTGATCAGTTCTCAGGAGATTCTTGTCCTCACCTTACACACACATCACGTTGTGGGAACTCTTTCTGTCTGGTACTCTTTTTGCCTGGTACTGCTGAGACTCTTCTACCCACTCTGGAAGAAGTGACACAGATACACTTAGCAGCTGGGAGTGCTTTTAGAAGCCAAACACAGTTTCAGCTCCTTGCTAGATGGAATTTAGGAGGAAAGAGTGAAGAGCCACAGGGTATTGAATCCCCTGAAGGTGGGCAGGTGTTTACAGATGTTTACAGGTGTTTAACACATATGCTAGATGAAAAGATTTTCAAAAGCAAACCTTCACCCCTGATTAACGATATCTTCAGGTACAGATGTTAAATTTTTCAAATATTTTCCCATGCCATTCTTATTGATGACATTGTTAGAAACTTTCTTAACAGACAAAAACATTTTGTGCCAGGACTCTGGTAGGATCTGTAGTAAACTCTCTGTTTCTCTTTTTATGCCATACAGATAATGTATGACATGAATAATGAAGTGTAAAGACTTGAAGCTTTCTCTGCTCATCGCTCAAGTGTGTGCACAAAGCAAATATATAGTTGATGAATTTGTATCAGATAAAATTGAATTTGTTTTTTATCTTTCATATCTGTATGGTTTTGTCTTACAAATCTTTGTTCCTGAGGATGGAAGCACCTTTATGAACCAAATATGTAATTTTGTAGCTCTTTTTACAGTTTTGATTCTTCTATATAACAGAGAAATTTTTTTGACAGAAAACCTCTGTGCAACGCAACTTCTTATGTTTCATATTTCCATAGGTACATTTTTACATTAAAATTGTTCAATGGGATTATAAGGTAACAAGAATTACTGTTGAACAACAACAGAGTGCTCAGACAGGCCCCCTCATGCTTTAAGCTTGTCATTTTAAGTTACCCCATCCCTCAAGACCTTATAAATGGAGATTTCAGACTTTTGAAAAAAGTATTTTCATATAAACATATAGACTGTTGATTGCTCGAGAAATTATGGCAAAACAAATCAAGTCAATTTTACTAAGTTTTAAGGCTGATGAACTTGAAGAAGGCTGAAAGAGCAGATTAGTTGGCTGACTGAAAATTGAGTTCAGAACTGAAAATTAAGCATTCAGCCACCTGGAGAAGCATGTCACTGAAAAGGAATCCTGAATAGTTGTCTGTAGTTTGGTTTGCTGCCTACAGTTTGTCAAATGTATAAGCACAGTAAAAATTTATTTGAAATTATTTATGGTGTTTTTTGCTGAAGAACATATGCTGCTTAGCCTTGCACAGATTGCTATTGTCAGTCTGCTGTGTTTTGCCTATGTACATGAAGGAGAAATCCAGAGTGGAATTTTTTATAAGTTTCTGAAAAATTGGTTAATAGAATGGACTTAAAAATGAAGATAATTTCATAACAGAAACAACAGACAAAATTAAATTAGCTTTTAAAAGACAGTGGTTTATTTTGAAAGCAGTGTAGCAAAATACTTAAAAAATAGTGGAATTTTGTAGTTTTGAAGCTATATAATTTGTCTCTGTCTTGTTTTTGACTTTCAATGCAAGACATAGAATATGGTAAATAGTCATCTCTCTTCTGAAATAATTGTCATGCTTCTCCTCTTCCCCGTCCTCACACTTACCATTTTTTCTTTTTATTTTTCTATTGTTTAGATTTAAAAAAAAATGAAGATGGAAATCAACAAAGAAAAAGAGAGAAGCCAAAAGAAAAAACTCATAATATTGGACATTTCAATTAAGACTTACGCAGATTTTCAAAATTAAGTTTATCTGATTTAATGATTTTCCACCACAAAATTTAAAAGAGAACACTCTGTAAAATAAAAGCTCTCATGAAAATGTGAAGTTTTAAATCATTTCTAGCATTCAGTTATGCTTGTTCTGTGAAATGTGGATCTTGAACAAAGTCACCCAACAAATCTAGAAATTGTTATCAGATAGTAATGTCTTGGTCCAGTTGAAACTAATGACAGAAATCCCATTTCCTTCAGGTTGAGATTTCCCCCCCCCAATATCACATTCAAAGAAGTGATCAGAGTTTCATCTGTGCATATTCTCTGACTCCATGTATGCAGTGGTTCCTCCCTCTCCAGGTAGAGGGTCATATTTAACATATTTTGGTCTCTTTAATGTGAATATAATAGGAGAACCAATAAACCCACAAGATTTTCAAGTTATCCTGTAGAAGTTTTCATCTCTGGCAAAAGGTTTTACTGTAGCTCTAACAAAAACAGATAAACACCTCTTTTATTTAACGCAAACAAAAAAACCCCAAAACAAAAAAAAAGAAAGAAAAGGGAAAAGAAAAAAAATCCAGTCACTTAAGAAGTTTATTCACATTTTTATTTCAAAGTTTTCTTTGAAAGTCAGGGAATAATTGTAAATGCAATTCCTAAGGAAGTAGTTGTTCTTCTGGTGAGAACCAGCATGTAGCCAGGTTAGAGCCGAGTCCTTTTTGCCTCTTGAAGAAGTGATCACAGGGCTGACAGCTGGAGTTTACTCGACTGTACAATAAAGCATTCCTATAGGTACTTTTTGTTGCATTTAAAATGCCAACTGTAATCTTAATGCACCTTTTTCTTTGCCTTCCTTTTTTCCTCTGTTGAGTATTATATCTTTAACCAAGGAAATGAAAAGAAGATAGATAAGCAAAAGAGATCAACATGTATCCGCAATTATTTAAGACACTTGGGGAAATGATGTTTTTTGCTTATTTATGTTTTATTCTTGTGTTTTTGGGTTAGTCAGTGAAGAGAAAGTCCAGTAATTACTTGAAGTTTTGTACCACAATGATAGTTTAAATGAGTAGAAATCTGTATGACAACCATATCTCTTGATGAGATTTCATGTTGTCCTTCAAATTCTGTGCATTAGCACTGCTTGAATACCGGTATAATATACTTAATAACTGGAAAATAGGCCCTAAAATAGTGAAACTCAGGAAAAAAAATCCCCAAAACAACAAAATCTCAAATGTTCTGAATGGGCTAATTAAATTTTCTACAGTTTTGGAAGTTATAGTATGTTTGAATATATTTTGAAAACCCTTTTTACTATCATTCTAGAGGATAAGTGTGTTTGCCAGTTTATATTCCCTATACAGTCTCCAGTCCCAGGACTTGCCATAATCATTGTTCATTGATCATATTTTGTTAGCAATTTTTCTCCAGAATAGGACAAACCTGTGACATCTCTCTTGCTGTTGAAATGAAACAATCTGTAGCCCAGCACAGTGTTTTGTGATGTCCTTGTTTTATGACAGAGGGAAGATAGGTATGAGTGGAAGCAGGCATCTACTGCCTGGAAAATCACTATGTGAACTTAATATTTTTGAATGTGTGCTGTCACACCAGAATATGGTGGATGACAAATATTTTGCCATCATATTTCAGAGGATGCAAATCATCAACTGTGTGAAATTTAATGAGGAAGAGTGCCAGATTCTGCACCTGGAAGATTCTGGACATCTGCACAGACTGGGGAACAACAGGCTGGAGAGCAGCCCTGTGGAAAGTGATCTCAGTCCTCATTGATGGCAAGTTGAACATGAGCCAGCAGTGCCCTGGCAGCCAGGAAGGCCAACCCTGTCCTGGGGGGCATCAGGCACAGCATCACCAGCAGGGCAAGGGAGGGGATTGTCCTGCTCTGCTCTGCTCTGTGGTGGCCTCACCTCGAGTGCTGGGGGCAGTTCTGGGTGCCACAATACAAGAACATAGAGCTATTAGAAAGCATCCAAAGACTGGCTACAAAGATTGTGAAGGGCTTGGAAGGGAAGCATTAAGGGAATACCTGAGGTCACTCGGTCTGTTCCTCCTGGAGAGGAGACTGAGGGCAGACCTCATTGTAGTTTAGAGCTTCCTTACAAGGGGAAGAGGAGGAGCAGGCACTGATCTCTTCTGTCTGGTGACAGTGACAGTACCAGAGGGAATGGTGTGAAGCTGAGTCAAGGGAGGTTTAGTTTGGATATCAGGAAAAGGTTCTCCACTCAGAGGGTGGTTGGGCACTGGAATGGACTCTCCAAGGAAGTGGTCATGGCACCAAATCTGACAGAGTTCAAGAGGCTTTTGGACACTGTTTTATGGCAGATGGTATGAATTTTTGGGTTGTCCTGTGCAAAGTCAGTATTTGGATTTTGTGATCCTTTTGAGTTCCCTCTAGATCATGATATTCTATGATTCAATGTTTTATTTTCAGCTTTACTCTGGAACTTTGCTTTAGGTATTACGTAAAGAACTTCCAATGTACTTTGTACTGACTTGAGATGTTCATCACTATTTTGCATAGAGGTCACATAGGGCATAATTAAAATTCACAGGTAACATTGTTCTTGTTACCAAATGTAGTAAGTATTCATTTTTGCTTTTAGACATCAGGAAGCTAAGACTGTGCCTTGACAGACTTTGACCCCAAAGAACATACAGAATGAAATGAAAGTTCTTGTTGAAATGCAGAATTACATTTTGGGTCAGCTTTTCTTCTCCATTAGCATCAGATGACAGGGTGCCCTCTTGCAGGACCTTAGTCATGCAAATACAGAACTTCTCTATTTCTTCCAAGGCAGTTTCATAGGTGTGAGTGGGTGCTTGTGAATGGAGAAGTGTGAATTATGTTCTTATTTATTATTCTGTTTTAAGATGTAAAGCAGAGTGGAAGTTCTTGAGCTTCAGACAGGCAAGGTTCCTGCAGAATTAACTCTGCTAGTGACATATGACGGCCAAGAAAGCTCTGCCACAAGCCCCGTAAAAACAAGTGTGTGGCTCCTGAGGAAAAATGTGTGCTAAAGTCTTTCAAAAAGAGTAATGTGTTTTATTGCAAAGGCACCCAATGAGGAACTCAGGTGAGTAAGGCTGTGCCAACATTTTGGACAAGTATGCCTCGCTTATGTCCCTTTTCTTCGTATCAAAAGATTTAAATTCAAACAGTTTACTTCTAATAGAAGTGAAAAACAAAGTGACTTTGTTTGTTTGTTTCAAAAGCAGACCTAAAAAATAACTTTCACTTCTACACCCACCACTGATTGTTTAGTTTTTGAAATTTATCCAGGAAATATGCTATGAAAGAAGTGGACCTGAATGATCATTTAAATGTTTGTTACCTGCAATAGCTGTTGGGGCTGGGTGAGTGTCGTGAAAGCCTCATGAGATTTTGACTGAGCCTAACGTGCAATTCTTTCATGAGCTCTAGATCATAAATATTTCACATTTCTTGACAGCTCACAAGACTCTCTTTTCTATTTGAAATAGGTACATTTTAACTTGCCCACTGAGCCTCCTTGCACTCTTAGCAAATATGGATATAAACAGGATGCAAAGGGTTACCTTAAAAATTAATTTGTCAATTGGAGTACCCTTTAGTGTGTGGCCTTTTGCATGGCCAGGACAGGCTGTGACATCTGAGGAAGAGCCCTACAAAGGAGTGGTGACTGGGAGTCCTTCTGCACCTCCATGGCACTACATTCACTGAAGCTGGCTCTAAGAGCAGGAGAGATCAGATTATAGAAAATTCTGGGTTTATCTAGTGTGCAGTGGTCAATCAGGCTGACAGAAAGTGCTAGTCTGGCATAACCTCTCTTACCATCTTGTTCAGTCTTTGGCTTCAGGCACATCTATTTTAAAAACACGAAATTCCTGTAACTTTCCTCCCTAGCTCCCATTTCTATTCAGTACACTTACAGGGTTGAGAAAAAAGCCCAGAAAATGGCACTGTGGCCAATGTTTGTCTGTTATAACCAGAGAGGAATGTCTTGAACTTAATATGTTTGGTTTGGGAGATCTGTTTTTGTCCGCTATAACCAATTGTCCATTATAACCATGTCCATCATAAGTGTAGTGTGCACTATATAATTTAACAGCAGTGGTTAGTACAGCAAAAGCCAACTGTTGAGGCTGGGTGGGAAACCTGAGATATTTTGTTAACCAAATATGTCCTAAAATAATCTTAATTTTTTGAGAAACTATCAATCTCTGCATTCTTGGCTAAGTGCTGTTGTTGAAAATTTAAAATGGTCTATTCATCCTTAAATATACGCTTCACCAAGAAAAGAAAAGAAAAGGAATTTTTTTATTCTTTTAAAATATCAGATGCTTTATGTACTAAGCAGAACCTTGGCATCCTTGGGCTTGAGGAAAAAAGGTTAAAATGGGTGGGGAACAGATTAGTTTCTGTGGAGGAAAGTGGAACCTTTAAAAATTGGAAATGTAAAAATATGTTGTATCTTATGAATAGAGAACAAGTCTATAAGACTAAGCTTTCTCATCACAGTTCAAATAAATGTTATGGACATTTCAAGATCTCAGTAAAAGTTGTCACAGTTTAAAACTTTTAATTTATTAAGTCTTGTATAAAGGGCAGGGAATGGAATAGGGATTAATTTACAAAACAGTGTATTGTACCCTTTTAAATGCCAATGATCTATAAAAAATGGAAATTAACTTGGCTTTAGCTAAGTCTAAATAAACATGTCCTTGCTTTTGCTACATGAAAATGAAATGAAATTGGTTAGAAGTAGGTTTTTGGGGTACAGAACAGAATTTTTTTTTTCTATAAAACAAAGCATTTCAATTTTACATACCAACATATCTCCATTAAAATCAAAGCCAGGTAAATAGCATGCTGGACTTGTACACCATTCATAAAGCCAGCAGGTGATGCAGTCAGTCTTGCAGCCAGCAATTCACTGGCTGGGGAACTTGCCTAAGGTTTGGGGGAAGAAGGCTCTCCTGCCAGTGAAGGACCCCTATCTCTACCTTCCAAGAAATATGCTGTGGAGACATGATTTTTTTAAAAAAAATCCTTATTACTGTAGTCCCAATTTGCACATGATAAACAAGGATTCTTCCAACTTATAAGTAAGAGCTTTAGTCATTGTTTCCTTCTTCTTGACTCTCTCCTGGCATCCTGAGACCCTCAGTTCCCTGGAGTCCACCAAAGGTCCTTGTTGGACTTTATGGTCTGTGGATGGCCTGGGGAGGTATCATTTGGAGACCATCATGGATGTGTCCTCATCTGAGGGAGCAGGACTGACACGGGGCTGATGGAAGGGAGCAACTTGCACGAACTCAATTTTTGAGACATACACAGGCATCTGCATGTACCAAGCAGTTGTGGAACAGAGGAGCAAGCCTCAGGCACAATCCCTGATTGGGTGGTAGCCTGTGAATTTGGCAGTGAAGAACTGTGAGACAGCTTCTAAGAGAACTCTGCTGTTCAGGGGTCACTAACCAATCCCTATGTAAACTCTTCCTGAGGGCTCCCTTCTACGAAACGAAGACAAAAAACAATAGGGTCTTTTCTAATCCCCCAGTAGGCTGCACACAGCACTTTTCATTTTTTTTCCCCCCAGTTTTTCTGCCCTTACTTGTGCTGGTAAGGTAAAATGGATTACAGGCAGTTTAGTACCAGAGACTGACGTTTTTCTTCTTTTTTCCGTCTCTGCTGTGAATGGAACAAGACTCCTCCTCTTGCTGCAAAAATGCAGCTTCTTGATGAGAGGTATTATGCAAGTTACTGTAATTACTTAGCCAGAGCACCCTAGGGACCCCTTCTGAACCACAGCTCTTCTGTTCTTGCAGGCAGGATAAAGTCAAACTTGCTCAGCAGTGAAAGTAAAGCTTTAGAACTGTGAGTTCTGCCCCCATCCTGACTAAAACAACAAAAAACCTCACTGCAGTAAGCTCCAGCCTGTCTCAGTCCACCCAGATATAAACTAACTCATCTACTGAAAGTTTATGACAAATGAGATGCAAACAGTTCCACTTTGGCCTTTAGGGCTGAGGAGAAGTAAAGGCCTGTCTTTGTCCAGTGATAAATGAGATGCTTATTCCAGCATTTTGCTCTGCCAGTGAATTATAGCTGGGACTGTTGGGAAAGGAAAAATTGTGGTTGGAAAAAGAAGTGTATTATGTGTGAGTGACAAAATGTTTGTGCATGTATGTGGGTGTTCTGAGCAGATCCTTATGATCCATAAAAGAATAAGGATGAAGAATGCTTAAGTGTTGCCAAGTTGCCAAGTGTTTATCTTTTCAGATATATAGCTGTATCGACAGTGCTTCTTACTGGATGGCTCCTACAGTAAGGAGGGAGAAGGAAAAAAAGTTGATAGAATCCTAACAGAATAATATGAATTTTATTAGAATTAGAAAATAGTATAAAAAAGTCAATAAAGAGAACTTGTTCTAGGTCATGACATGAGAGAGAATCTTGCAATTGCAAAATTGTACAAGCTTGGAATTAAATCTTGAGCTGAGGTTAACCTATTCAGGCAGGTTGGCTCTGTTTCTAAAGCCATCACCATACCTTTGTGTGGTGCTGCTTTGTCAGAATTTCAGTGCTTTGGCAGCCCTGAGCCTTGTTTTGCCACCTATCGTCTGTCTTTGTCTGCCTGTCTCTGGCAGGAGCACTCAGCCTACTTCATGGGTTCACCTTCCCGCTTCAGAGTTTCAGGTCATTTCTTCTTCTTGTTGAGAGGGGTGATATTGCACCTCTGAAGATCTGCATAGCCTTATGTCTATCTAACCAAGATGAAACAACTGCATTTCCCACCACAGAACACAAACCAGCTAAGTCCACTTGGCCATTCAGGCTTGTCTGCTGTTTGGATCTCTTTGCAGACCCCAGAGGTTCTCCTCCTCATTAAGAAAAGCACTTGCAATCCCAATAACTTGGCTAAAACTGGAATGCCTCTATATGGCCTACCAGACAGGGAGCATACTCCAGTGCTCCCTGTCACTTCACATATAACCACATGACACCATTCTTGGGCTCTCCTGACACAAACTGTCAGTTTGTCAAAGAATTATTGTCCCACTCTCCTGAATTTGGAAACTTGGGTATGGAGAGCCTTCGCATCCACACAGGAAGACTTCTGAGTATTGAAGGGTGGTGATTGGGACCAATTTTAAACTTTGTATGACTAATAACCAGTGTATCCTTTATAAAGTGAGCACCTGTGATGCCTTCCCCCCTTGGTATCTATCCCCTTGGCTTTTGCAGTAGGTGTGTATATGCACATAGGCACAGGCAGCAGTATGAAAGCTTCTGCTTGCTGTATTCCATAACACTGTACAGATGGTCCTCTGGATTACAAAGGAAATGCCTCTGGCAAGCTGTGCTCTTCACTGTGATTGATGCTATGAGGTATAAGCTTAGAGGTTCTGCAAAATATCTTCTTTTCTCATCTCTCTTTTTTCTTTCTTTGTCTGCTAATAGAATGGTGTAGCAGAGTGTACTTCTAAACAATTACAAATTGTTTGTAAACTTTTTTAGATACCTATGATGTTTGCAATTTGTAATGACTTCTTTAACAGTAACTTGAAAGGGACATCCTAAGACCATTAAATGTTTTACATTCAGGAATGAATGACTAGAGGTTATTTAATAGTAAAACAACAATGTGAAATCCTCTGCTCCTATCTTCTCCATCTCATCTCCTAACTAGCAAAACATATCGTCTTCCAGTTTATTCTTTCTTCAAAACAGATTTCAGAGACTAGTGAGGCATCTTCTCTGAGCTAGAGATAAAAAACTGCCTGCTTCATATTTGGGATTTACCTTTATATATATATTTGGGATTTACCTTCATATGCTTCATATTTATCTTACTTGCCATTTCCATCACTTTCCAAAATGTCAGACACAGCATTCCTCACCCTTTTCTTCACAAAGATTTTCAATTTTGAATGATAAATTAGTTGTCATTTAACTTGAATCAATATCTAAAACCCTCACTGCAGTAAACATAGGAAGGGTCGAAATAATCAGACTACATTAGTTTTAGAGTTCAGTTTTTAGTGTAAAGCGTTAACTTTTAGATGGGAAGAAAAAAAGCTGTATTTTTCCTTTTATAAATTGAAAAGAATGTACTCATACAACAAATTAATTTAGTGGTTTTTTTAGATCTCTGTATGCCAAATTATCTGACTCCCTAAATGTCATATTAGCAGTTAATGGATGCTAGTTGAGACCATGAGCCTGGAATAGGGTGGTTGACAATTATATCCATGATTTTTATTATGAAGATCCTAAAACTTCACTAATTAAGCAGGTTCTTACAAAGGAATATCCGAGAAGTGGGTGTGGAATTTTTAAGTAGGTTCTTTGCCTACTCCATCCCTGCTCCCACCGAACTGAGTGAAGATTTTTAAGAGAGTATAAATGAGATATGTGCAAGACAGTCCAGCTTTCTAAACCCCACCTTGCACTTGTTTACAAAATAAAATTGAATGATGTTACCAACATGGCATTAGTAGAACTGCAGGCAAATATGAGACACAGAGTAGAGAATATTATTTTTGAAATTACCAGTGGCAAAATTATTTTCCTTCTACTCATAGCCAAGTAATCAAAATTCCATGTATTCTTGCCAGGTGAACTCTTAAGTCAAGGACTTATTTGGGAATAGGAAGGGTTGGGGTTTTTTTTTTGGTATTGATCATTTATTTCAGAGATGGTTAAATGGACTGATTTTTATATCGGATCAAAGACCTGTTTTTTTCTCTATTGAAGTTAATGGCTATGCTCATATTGATTTCTTAGAATGCTGGATATTCTTCCAAATTAATTCTGTGCTAAAATGGGGCAATCTGTTTTTTCATATAAAGTGAGATTTGTGGTCAGGTCTAGCTCAGTATACGTTGTTGAAGACTATGCAGGGCTTCAGCAATCGATGCAAAATAATAAAAAATTAAAAGGGAGAAGCATTCTGTCAATAGAACTCCTGTAACAAAGGGAATGCTTGTTTTATATTGATTAGGTCCTGTTAAATAATGCATCATGGCTTCACAACCATGTAGGCTCTTGCAGGGTTGTTTATTGCAAGCAGTGGCAGTACAGAAATGCTCTTAGTGAGCAAGGAAATCAATACTGTATCTGTAAACACACTTGCAAATATAATCCCACGGCTCACCCTCCAATCTGCAGCTCCCCATTAAACCAGAATAGTGTGAAATGAGACTGGATCTTAAATTCTCTGTTTCTCTTTCTGCACCTCTCTGGACAGCAATAGGCTGCTGAGGCACTTCAATTAGAACCTGATCCATAAGGAACTTGTTTGGTATACTTCTACTCAGTTGTCAAGTGTATAAGAGTACAAATCAGCTAAGCCATTTCCAGTATGCCAGATTTTCATATAAGGACATATTTTTGGCAGCTTTCATTTGTTCATGCACCAAAAGGTTTTGAGAACAATTTATTTGTAAATCTACCAAACAATCCCTGTTAAAAATAGGGTATTTCCAATGTAGTTCATCAACCCTCTCCAAGGAGTTAGCTACTGCAACTCTCATCGAATTAGGGTCCCAAAAGAGTGACATTGCTCTGTAAATCTTCAAAAGAAATTCTTTAGCAGGGCTAAGGAAAATTCCCCTATTTTGTGGAAGAGTGGTGTGAGTGCCAACTGAAGAGCCAAGTGGCTGAAGGTAAAGGGAGGGGGGGAACCAGTGAAATGCACACATTGTATTCACATCATGCATTTCATGTCATTCAGTTTAACACAGCTCTGCTGCGGCCCACTGTGCTGAGGTCTGGCCCTTCCCACTGCAGATTAAGCTAAGGGCAGTACTGCAAAAGAACTGTCAAGATGAACTTTCTGTTTAGACAGTGGTTGTACATTTATTTACCATTCATTCCAATCTGAGATCCTTTCAAGCATCACAGGCCAGTCCTTCTGAGCCAAACTCCCAGAATTTAGATCCGTGGTGCTTTTTCCATCATGACTTTGATTACCTTTAATAGGGTATGACTGGTCCAGTGAATAATGCAAAAATATCCTGGTATTTCTTTATGCATATTAAATGCAAGACAAAATAAGCTAGTTTGCCCTAATATTACCAGAGTAATAGAGTAACATTTGCAGCACTGGGCAGTTTTAAGAAATGCTAAACAATAAAAAATATACTGCTAAACATAGCTGATCATTTTGGACAAACTGCATTAGAGTGAAAACTGGTTTGTTTTCATAGACTGGTTCTGAGCGATTGTATCTGCAGAATTTTAGGTTATGATCATTACTGTACAATACCTTATGTGGACAAAGAATGGGATTTATCTAAATGGATTCTAGGCACTTAAAAGTCAGATGTGTAACTGATAGTCTGTATTTCCCTTGTAGTTGAAGGAGATACACAGTCTTTTCCATGAGACAGAGACAGTGATATAGTAAGGTAGAAAAACAAAAGTTATTCATTTATTTGCACCTGACTTTTTTCATTGCGTCTACGGGAAGCCTTGATGGCTAACCTATACCAGATGACACATTTTTCAATATTAGGCTGAGGGAAATCCTATTATATGAAAAATAATGACCAGCAAAGGTGTGAGGAGAGCTGGAGAAGGAGGATTTCAAGTTAATAATAGATGCTATGCAAGAATTAGTAACAGTTGGAGACAATCTAGCACTGAACAGTACTGGTTCATTGGTATAATTTTGAATTCTTCTAAAAGTGAAAGATTATTTTTGAGGTTAACTCTTAGTTCAGAGCCAAATTTCAGTCAGAGAGATCCAACTCATTTTGCAATGACTCTAAAAGTATTGCTTCAGAAGAAACTGCCTGGCTATTTAATAGACGATACTTCACAGAAAACTGGTGAGTGGGAACTAGAGTCCGGAATACTTTAGTGAGGTCCATTATTTTTTGATACCTATATAAAGTTTATTGGAAGTCATTGATCTTGTTCCTTAATTTCTAATGAGGTCCATATGACAGACATAAAAAAATCAGGGAAATAGAGTGAATTTTAAAGTCCTGAGATGTGTCCTAAATCTCTTTTGGACTAGGTATGCTGGGAAGATCTGGCCCTGAGCCTGGTGGAACAGTATCCAGAATAACATCTCAATGGCCCCAAGCCATGGACAGAGCAAGAGAACGATATCCATCTTCTGACCACATAGACATGCTCTATATCTTCCTCTCTTAGGAATTTTTCCAGATGGGGTCACTGATACTTAAATTGGGTAACCAGCTGACC